>CM041551.1:19463241-19983241 GCA_023238725.1 Scortum barcoo
TTAAACAAAAACAATAAGATCTCTTATATGATAAAACCTGCTTTTAATATCAGATATCTTGTTTTAATAAATGCCTCTGGATCTCAACTAAGTATTATTCTTATCATTGGAGACCTTACAGTGACTTCTGACATACAAACAATCCAGTATAACGAAGAAGTGCGACTGAATAAAAACAGGTGAATTAATGCTAATAAAGTTACCCCACAAACCCTGTAGAGCCTCTGATGAGCCAGTCACCTTCAGACCACGGTGAAAGAAGCCAAGAATTAAATAAGCGCTGAGTGCAGGTGAAAGTCTCAAGTGAGTTTGAGGCAGAAATCAGGCTTTAGTGGCAGCCTGTGTCCTCCCAATTCCAGTAATCAAAGCTCTGTAAATTACAATGGCTCGGGAGATAAACTGTTTTGAAACCTCGCCATGGATCAAATGGGCAATCTTGATTCAAGCCAACTACAAAATTAGCCAGCCAGTTTCAGTTGTGTTGTTTTTTGTTTTTTTTTCTTTTCTTTTCTTTTTCTCCTTCCAGGGAGAAGCCCAATTCAATTTCACCCCACGTGTGCAGAGAGGTTGCTCAGACAGCGTGATCAATTGATAATAAGAATATGGGCCAGGCAGGATAGAAGTTTCATTATTTTAATTCCTTTATAGCTGCCCTGGAGCATCAAGTCACATGAACCTATTTGTGGCCAGATGAGAGGATTAGTGTATTGATTACGAACATGATTAAATGTAACACTGCTTATAATGAGGGCTTCTGGGAATCATAAAAGATGAATGTGAAACATATATGATGTCACAAGACTGATAGTTGTTTTTTTGTTGCTTCTTACTCTCAGTTTTATTGCTGTAAGAGACGAATAAAAAGATCCACCAATGTAGCTCTTATGAATACATAAAGAAAATGTAAGTTACTTATTTCATACTGTCTTTTACTGTAGACTACAATAATAAAAAAGTGGCAGTAAATATTTTATCCTCTGGTTCCCATATGAGCTCTGAGGATGAATCATAAACTCTGTTTTAACGTTTACAATAACAGCAGCGGCTCTCTGCGGGCTGATCAGAAGTAATGTTAGAAATGATATACCGTACTGGTGAGCTGCATTATTCCCCTTTGTTTCTCCAAAATTTGACATAAAAAAAGTTAAAACTGGCAAAAGATCACATCTGTGAAAATTCAGTTCTGCTCGTGTTTGCATCTGTGCGAGGATATTTGTACTTTTTACGAGGTGTTTACCCTCATCTCCAAGAAAGGTGATGGATAGCGATTAGTTACCCTGATGCACAACGTGGCCAGAGGTATGTGGATTCCCAAACACTCAGATGTGATTGTTTAATGAAATATCTTACTCCAAAGCAAGCTAATACTCATTTTGGACTCTGCAGGGAGGGCTGGAGCTCAGGTGGTAGAGGGGGGGGTCACCCATTAATTGTAAAGTAAAAGGATCCTCTAGGAAGACACTGACTCCCCAATTGTGGAGGAAAAAGGTGGACAAAAGCGAGGTCCAACACTGATGTGAGGTGATCAGGTCAAGGTCAAGTTCCTCTACATCAAAGTGTTGTTTCTCTGTATGCAGAAGGATGTGTATGGCTGAATTTTGCATTTTGCTCGTGCGAAGTGTAAAATGTAAAATGCTAACCCATGTTGCACCTTGTTGTTAAATAAACTACCATTCAGATGTTTGGACTGCCACAAAAGCTTGATTCAGCACAAGAGGTCTATCCTATATTGATGAATGATCTTTCATGCTTTGAGGTTGTAGAAATACTCTTTAAATATGTTATTTTGAATGACGGTTTGCAAAAAATGTACATGGAGATCAAAACGCTGTACAGTGGTTGAACCTGACTGATACCTGAAAGAGTAAAAAGAGACAAAGATCCATCTGAACAGCAGTTGAATAAGAATATAAAAAATCGACAGTCATTGGTAAAAGAAAAGTGGGGGGATTTAAGATTCACATTTAAGATTAATTAGATTTAAGCACGATTTCAGTATAAAGTGCATCATAATGCCTTAAATGAGCTGGAATTAACAGGCGTGTTCATTTAGCAAAGTTATTCTTAAAACTTCAGAACAGAAACAGGAGTTTTGTCGGCGGTTATAACTGTTGGATTATCAGCAGACAGTGGACACACATCTCAGAATAAACCTGTTTAATCAAACCACTGAGTTGACTGCACACAGAAAAACTAATATTTAGAGCCCAACTCCTCCGCTGTGGTTCAGCAATGGTCTGGTCTGGAGTGGAAAAGAAATTCAAAATCAAAAGTATCTGGGGGGGGAAATAAGAAAATAATACTATACAAATTATAACAGCATTCTTCCATCATTAAATCACTAAAATCTAAATTTTATAATTTATTTATTATTTGTTTTTGGCCAAAGCTGTTTCAAATGTAAATAATACATTTAGTGTCTGAATTATAAAGTTTTTATGTTCTTTAACGTCGTCAATATAACATGTGACCCCCAAAGTTTTAAACAGCCAGTATAAAATAAGATACAGATATATGAGCAGTGAGTCGGTGCAGAGCCTTCAGTCTTGTCAGTGGATCAATAAAACCTCCCAACAGAGTTTTGGGAAAACAAACACACACACCCCAAAAAAGTGCAGGGTACACCTCCAGGCTAAATGCAGATATCTCTGTAGGCTGAAGCCGGAGCTTCATCTCTGTGTTGTTACGAGCTGGTGGTTCTTAGCGTCTTGCCAAAACATGACTGCATCCGACCATTTCCTCCTCTCCATCATGGTGGGCCGCCACATAAAAAAAAAAATCCACACAGCAAAATGACTTTTCGCTCTCACTTGGTGGTCTTAGCTGTCCTCTGCAAAGCCTTTGAGAGCAGCAGTGAGTGTGAATCATGCATCTGTTCCTAATTTCTTCTCCTCCGGTCGCCTTCGTGGGTCAGCATCGAAGGTCTGGACACCCTCAGATCAAACTGCACCGTGTCGCACATCCACATCAGATAACGAGCTCTGAAAAGTAAACTAAAGAAAAAGCTATGAAAGTCTGACAGGCAACTTTTACAGTTTGCATAAAAGAGAAATTTTAAGTGAAATGAAGCCTTTTGAAGATTGTTAAAAAAAACTGCAGGTAGGACAAAGTAATGATATTTCCTGTTTGAGAATTCACCTGTGTTTACCTTTAATAGGTTAAACTGACTGACTCGCTCACATTTACTCCTGCCAGCGTTAGTTTGTGCCCGTCAATCTGGTGGTGGTATAAACACTGTATTGTTTTTTTCACTTTAATCAGTGCCTTCATGCGATGAGCCACCTGTACAGGTATTTATGCATCTTTGATCTGCTTGTTTTTAACTTAGCTTGTGTTTCCTCTGCGCCCACATTGAAAATCAGCTCCTCTCTTTTTGTGATTGTAAAGTCATGAAATAAATGAAATGAAACACATTTTTTAAAGATTTAAAAAAGTTAAAATGTCAGAAAATAGAAGACCAGCAGAGTGTGGAAATGAGATGAAAGTTTAAAAAGTCCCTGCAGCTTTGAATACTGGATGAAAATAAAAGTGGCAGTTTTACATCACGGAGAAGTTTCTAAAGTGGTCAGTATTTCTGACTGTGAAGGAATCTGACACTTTTCTGAGAAGAGCAAAATAATATTAAACTGAAGTACTTCAGCAGCATAATCCAAGTCTAAAATACTTATATATTCATTATTACCTGGCCGGATTCTGAAACTCTGCTGGCCAGACTACCTGAAGGACATTTTGTTATTTTCATAATCCTATGGGGAGGCTGCGAAAGCTGTTTCAGGAGTGTTATTAATATTCCTCTGAGACAGGTCCAAGTGTCTCTACAACCTGCCCATTAAATAACATCAAGTCCTGAAGACAAAAATGGAGCGACAGCAAATTAATCTTTCAAATACTTCCTCGAGTCCACCCTGCTGCAGTATTAACCAACGTGTTATTAGTGTGAGGCGCATCAGACGCAGAGATCGCCAAGCACTTAAAGATACTCATTTAGACTGTTGTCAAATCTCCAGCCGCTCTGTCTTTCAGTAACGCGAGACAAGAAGGATGCGAGGCAAAATGAAAACCGCACGTAATTTTTAAAATTACTCTCACTTAGTGAAATGACTTTGTCACCCAATTTCACCCTATTGGAAAACAGCCAGGGAACACTGGGGAATTAGTAGATGAAAAGGCATTAATGAAAGACAGTTGTCATTTTCTGACAAATGTCACAATGAATAAATTAGTGCAGCGGCGAATTCAGAGCGGTGAGAAGAAGAGCAGATGTACTAAAGGACGATATGTCTGGAGGTTTATATAGATAAGAGCACTTTCTGAACACCTTGCAACGTTTTCTCCTCCTGCATCCTTCAAGCAATGGACTCACACTCTACTTTGAATAAAATAGCACTGAACTGTCTCAAAAATCACAGTCTTTCTCACATCAAGTGTAGCTCATCTCACAAGAAAACAAAACTCAATCTTTGCATTAAAAAAAATTTATTCTCGCCGTCTGAGCTGGAAGGGACGGGGACAGGATGCAGCATGCTTCGGGACGCTCGCGGTAATCAGTTTGGCATCGATTCTGGCTTTAACAAACAGCGCACAGTGGAATGACTCCTTAGCGTTCGAGACTCGCTCGGTCGAGCTCTGGTGGGAAGTTCAGAGGGCTGCAGCGGCTTCGGGCTGGGAGGCAGTATGACATAATTCATTAGTTCATGTTTGTGTGTTTTCTTACTGTGGGATCAAATTTGATCAAATTTGTATCAAATCTGTACACCGTAGCTCCCCAGTGAATATGCTTTTTATTTTATTTAATATTTTACATACATTTGAGTTCATATATTTAAATACACCTTGGCTAAAGACAATATGATATCTACTATGATATCTACTTTATAAGTCTTTATTTATAAGAGATCAATTAAAAATAATAGCCCAGAAATAAATTAATAAATAAATAATAAATAAATAAATTTTTGTATTTCAGCTCTTTCCTGGAACAGATTTTTTTTAAGTTTAAAGTTAAATTGGTTCACATGAATTGGCCACCTTTCAGCTCGGTCCACAAATTCTTTGGTCAAGACTTCATGATGGACAATCCAGTACTTTCACTTTATTTTCTGCGAGCCAGTTTGTCACAACTTTGGCGGTATGCATGGATTCGTCCTGATTTACTAGTTAAGGTTAGCCGACTGGAGACTGAAAAAAAAAAAAATCATTTATAATTCACTGCTCTGGTCAAAGGCAGCTTTTAAAGTGGAAAATGTTCTTGCACCTTACTCAAAGCATGAGTTGACTTTGTAAATCAATCAACACACCTTCAATGTCAGACCACTCAGTTTATTTCTTTAGCTTTCTCACGTGACAGGATGCTCACTACATCTATGCACTTACTTAGCATGACGAATTCTGGTGACCAATCAATGCACTGCAGTGTTTTCTAGCTCCACCAATCTCGGGTAAGTGTGGTCGAAAAAACAGGACAATATGGTACGAATCTACTGGTGCCATCTACAATGTTTTGGGAAAGGAAATGAGAAAATAATCAAACTAATGTGTAATAAACTGAACTAAAGTGAACTAGACTGCTTGGTAGAAATGTGGCTCATACTTCTGTGTAGGAAATGGATCAGAATAATTCTTACTACTTAACTAAAAAAATCACAGAAAATGTTGTATGTTTGTGAATTTCGTTATGCAATATAAAGTGACTTTTTTCCTTCCTTCAGGAGTAAGTAAAAGTAAAATTGCCCACATCCTCAAGAGTACTTTCTGCACTGGCACCATGTGACCCTCTCAACTCCAATTACATGCAGAACTTCTTCCTGAGAATCACACCGAGCTCATCTAAGATCCCGAGCCTGATGCTCATTGGCTATGTAAGAGGTGTTTGTCCCCGGAGAGCCTCCACCACCTTTGTTAATTACCCCTTGTCTTCCTTTTACATTTGAGAAGGCTCCCATCTCCTCGAGTCAAGATAAGGGGGGGGAAATTGTGCACCTTGAAGTGGGCAATTACTCCTCACATTGTTCAAGTTTCAACTGCAGTCGGCTCAGGAGGAAAGGGGAGTGAACTTAAAGTGCCTTCAGAAAAGTTGTTTGTTTTAACTGTGTTAGTTTTACACTCCTGAAGATTTTCGAACACTGAAGGATGGACGAGTGCTAAAGGCCTCTTCAGCTGTTGAGTTCACGGCAACACATTAAAAACGCTCATCATCCAGCTGGAGCACAAAGTGATTCAACTCAACCAATGTTTTTTTTGTTTTTTGCATGAGGCCCATTAAAATATACCAAGTAGGTTCTTTATTAATGACTATTTAAGAAATGTAATGGTAACCAGCCTTTCAAACCAATACAAACCAACATAGCTGAGGAAATTAAATCGTTTAACAAAATTAAGTACTGAATTAGAGGACATGGTACTAGTCTATATATGACCTACATAAATGACTTTAGTATTTAATAGTTATTTAATAAAGTTTCTCTAAGATCTCTCTCAGCTGACAGCAGTGACAGGCTCTGCAGTTGTCCATCGATAACCTGCTGCTCGATTTTATTCTGTGTGCAACTTATTCAGCCGCTCCGTGGTGCATCTTGTCATTGAAAATGTTAATATTACCTGAAGTAAATGGTTCATTTTAGGAAAAACATTCTTGTTACACAAGTTAAACACCTCAACAATTGAGGGGTCTGTATGTCCCTGACAAACTGCTGCCTACGCCTCATTATTCTATTATGTTAGCTGTAAGATATAATAATAAAATTCATATACCACATAGGACCACTGTGTTCATTATTCATTTTCAAGAGGAAAAAAAAAAGTCAAGCTGTGATTTCTTCAAATATTACACCCTGAACAAGACTAAGAGTCAACATCCATGCCAGCAGCTCTGTGAGGCTGCAGCCAGTACATCCTATTCACATCTTAGTTTAGCTCGTTAGCATGCTAACACTTGCCAATTAAGTGCAGCTGAGGCTGATGAGAACATCATTAGTTTTTCCATCTTTCCATCCACTGGTTGTTTAGAAATATCTCAGGCTGGAACAACAGATGTGTGTAAAGCAGATAGCAGGAAAAAAAAAAAGTTCATTTTTAAACCTTCTTAATAATGTTTTACTTTCACATGTCCAAATTAATCCCCGTTTAGGACCCTTTATATTCTGCATCATCACCAGCTCAGGTGTCGTTAATCGAGGCAATCAGTGGAATCAGTGTGTATCCCACAAAAACACAATGCACCAACAACATCCCCCCGGTGTGCGTGAAAATAAACTGCAGCTGTTGTTGGCGTCAGCAACATGTGAACTTCAAACTCAGGCGTAACATCAATTTGTACTGACTTCACATGACATTTAACGCATGGTACAGACAAGGTGCGAGGGTTAATTAAATCCACGCTGAAATGCTCAACTGTTGGACATCAGCATGTAATGGACTGTTTGACTGCCTTGAGCTTGTGTTTGATTGCATTTTTATTGTTCTGACACACGAACACTGAAACTAGCATTAGCCCTCCATGAAATATCAAACATAATGTGTTTTTCCTCTCCAACCTCAGCTTCATATGTCTACCCATTTTCCATAATTGCCTATTTTAAAGGGCAGGAAATTATTGTGGATGATTAATAAATAAAATAACAAGATTGTGCATTAATAGGTGTAGGAAAAGTCACTTGGACCTGCCCAGGGCTGCTCCTTATCCTCTTTTAAGTAGTTTGGTTAAGCTTCCTTCATATTTCAGAAATATGAATTCTTTCACATTTCACAAACAAACCACACAAACGTGGCTCTCACAGGCAATAAAGTAGTGTGGTTGAGCAAACAGTGGGATGACAGATTTATTATACTTTCCATATTACTGCACGTCGTGACAAATCCCACTTGTGACACAAAACATTGCTTGTTAACTCGAGCGTGACCACAACTTCCTACAAGTCCTGACCCACAATGCTCAACCATAATTATAGCGTGCTTTGCTGGCATCGACTCTGCAACTTGAGACGTTCATTTTCATGAAATGAGACAGTTTAGGTTCACAAATTTAACCTCCATTTTAAATATAGATCTATTGTTTTCTACTCTGTTCACTACATTCCTACCAAAAAGAGGCAGGGGTCTCAATTGTGTCTTACATTATCTTAAAAAAGATGATTTGCAGTTGACGTTAGGACACCTATAACAGACTTCAACAATGATAACCTACCTTATACATAAATAATTATTTTGGGATGGATAAGAGGTGGATGTTTTGATGATTAGTTTAACAGTTTGACATCTTTCTTGCCTCAGATTAGATGAAAAGATGCTGAAAAGTCCATTAGCTTAGCTTGGACTTTGTTTTTACACCTTTCCTAACCTAACTATCAGCAAGAGTGTGAATTAAATGTCAAACGTTTCATCTGAAAGTGCATTAAAACACAACTCTCTGAAATTATTTTACTGAAAATAGTCTTATAGCCTAGGTTAGGGTTCAGTTAGGAGTCACCTACTAGTAAGCTAACCCAAATATCCAGATTAATCCTCAGTCTAACTGGTGTCTAAATAGCTTTTGACACTTTAATTAGTTTAAACCTCTGATAATTAGATTTGTCAGGGGATTTGAAATGCTTCATATTTAATAACTTGATTTAACACTGCATTAATAAAATGCTATCAAACTCCAACCCTGAGGAAGTTGCATAAAAAAAAGTACAAGTGGAAATATACATTAGCTGTCTCTACTTTTTTTTTTTTTACCTCCATTATTTTAGGCGTCACATTTGTCCACCTCTGCATCTACATGCTTTTAACATAATGTTTACAGCCTGTACTGGTTGACCTTTACTATGTATTTGCCTTTTATGAACCACTAATTAAGAATGACCCAACACCTAACCATGAATACAACCTTAGACTCAAAGACTCAGGTCTTTGCTGAAAACACTTGGCAGGCATCCTGCCAAGCAAATGTCATCTGAAAACACAGAAAGGGCTGTTTTTAATCCGAGGAATAAAAGACTTTCTCACAGAGATTTTACAAACTTTAATTATCTTTGAGCACTTTGACTTTCTGTGCTAAAAAAAAAAAAGTCAAAAAGTCTTACAGACCTTTCAAAAACATGCAGAACATCAGCTGCCATGTGCCTCTTCAATTTTTAGGTGCATACAAAGAGTTTATCGCTTGAAATTTACCACCCCAAAAAGATTATAGGAACTTTCTGACTGAGTACATATGACCTGTGAAGTTACCTTGAACATCTCCGCTTTGGTGAATAAAGCAGTTTTGGAATTTATAGTGAAAAGATGAATTGGTTTTAAGCTTTTTTTTTCGTAGTTTCTGACAAAAAATGTCCTTTTCAAAATAGTTGTGATGTTCTCAGAGTATTCCTTTCAACTGAATCTGACTGTGTATATGTGCAAATTTGTAATTTTTTTTACACACAAACGTTTCACCTAGTTTGATCTCATCACAGGTTGGTTGTGCTCTGCTCACCGTGCTCGGTGTGTTTGAAACATGATGGTTTTATTATGAAAATTTCCTTTCATCTCTGTTAAGACAAGTAATTTTACTAATGATCCCCTGGCTGATTTATAATTGACAACTGCCAAAGACCAGGTGTTTTCATGCATTTGAATTTCAAAACTGAGCTGGATAGATGTTTGCTTAAAGCACGTATTCAAATGCTGAGTGTGTCAAGATGAAGGACCAGCTTTGGCACCAGCTGCCTGGCACTACGGAGCCCCTGATTACGGCACCGGGGGCGACGTGTCAGCTTGAAATACTATGCCCTGGGTTAGCATGTTTTTGAGGCCAAGAGCTCCGGTATAAAAAAAAAGCCCCAGCTGGATCATGACTTTACCCAATGTGTGATGGAGAGTAGGTGAGAGAGAGAGCTGCAAAAGAAGCAATCCCAGGCAAGGGCATCTGCAAGGCCAATAAATAATGGGGTGTGTAAGGAGCCGGAGTGATGGCTAGCTGTATTTACTCTGTGCTCATCTTGACAGCTCTGTGAATGTGGTGTTTTTCTTCTTCTTAAACTCTCTTGCCTGCAGAGGGACAATTAAAGATGCCCAATGCTCGGTTCTAGACTCGGCGAATGATTATGGAATACTGATGAGAGGTGATGCCCGGCCAATCCTAACAGAGTCTCACTGCCGAGTCCTGCATTGATTTGTTTCTGTTCCACTTTTTGTGCCGACTGGATAAATAAAAGGCTCCACCAGCTGACAGACTGATAGAAAAAATAATAAATTCAGTGGAGTCTGATGAGGTTGCAGGGTAAGAAATGTACACAGATAAAGTGCTAGGCTGAGGAAGTTTTCGCCCAGCAAACAGAATATTAAGGCATTTCACATTATGTTCCTCCTGATAGTGTTCTTTATATAAAATATCAGTGTTTACTACAGCTGGGAGCACACATAAAGACTTATGCAAAGACCGGAGTCGGGGCTCAAAGAATCCAATTAGTTACCCAAGGCCCACACCTTACCGACCCCCTTTTTATGTCCTTGCAGGTGGTGGACCCACATGGCAGCAGCCACAATTCATTTAAACAGGCTTAAACCGGGTGCATGTCTGGCCACCAGGACCTCGCAGCTTCCCTATCGCATCGCTGCATTAAAAGAAGTCTTTAAATTAAATGGCTCTACGTTTGGGCAATTTGACCAATTTGCCTCGGCGGGAGCCTACGTAGAGCTTTTAGCCCCAACAACAAACATCCAGGATCCAGCGTACAAATGTAATGGACCCGGTGCATGCTGCAGGGATTACAGCTCCTATCTGGCTCAGGAATGCCTCAGAGCTTGAGGACATGCGCTGGAAAAGACCAATGTCAGGTTTACCATACTCAGCCTGCTGTAACCACAACTCTGACCCAAATAATAAACTGCAAAACATGGATGGATAGATTAATTTGGTATTGAATTTACACCAAAGTCAGGACCACGCTGCATCAAATCAATTTAGTGTTGGTTTAACCCTATAACATAAGTCCAAAAATGTATACTTTGGTAGTAAAACCCCAAACTTTAATTTCAAGAATCCAGGATTTTGACCCAGCAGATTTCAAATGGTCCAATTATCCAATTAAAACCCAGAAAACAAAACAGAAAAAAGACTAAATAAAATAAACTAAATAAATAAATAACTGAAACAGACTCAGACAGTAATAAACTTGCTAAGTTCTGATAGATTTGGAGCTTAAAATTCAGGCGTATTACCAACTAGACCAGAAGGTGGACGAAGTACTCAACAAACCAAGATAAACACTTTATGATAAATCCTGCAAGAACATCAACTCCTGTCAGCCCAGTGTCCTAGAAATTATAATCACATTGGATAACACTGTTAATATTGTTGATGATACTGATAATACTGTGGTGTGCCCTTTATGTAGTGAATCAAGCATTAAAGGTGTGGAATACATCCTCTCATAGACATGCATTTAACCTCATCTGCACGGTAATTCAGAGATATTGTCAAACAGGGACATATATAAAATATTGGAGGTAGGGATTAAAAATTGTGAGGGTTTGCGTAATCCTTAGTTTTACAGAATCAACCAACATCAGTGTTGTTTTCTGGTGAGTGAGCTGCATTTATACCACAATGAAAATGGACATCCTTCAATAAATAGTCTATGTTGTTCCTCTATCTTGCAATTTACACAGTAAAGGAAAATAAATGGCTGAAAAAAAAAAGACTCATTTGAATGAAGTGGTGGTCGCCATCCATCAACTTGGGAAGCGAGAAGTGTAAATTCTGCAGAGATGGAGGTGAGTGAACTTTGTGAACCTGTGGTGAACTTCAGCTCCGCAGTGAAGCCTGGATGAACTGGATTATAAAATAATACTCTGTTACTCGCGACGCAGTGCAATACTTTTCTGTTTGCTCTACTTTCAGACTGCGGCGAACGAATGGAGGCAGGAGATCAGAGTCTTTAAACCCACAATGACTTTTGATTTTATATCCCGACTGTCAACAACAAACTGGACTCGGGCCAGCTCCGTTCAATCGGCCGCGACGTCCAGTTACGACGCAAGCTTTGTGATCACAGGAGACGTTCCACTGAAGGCAATAGAAAATAAAACCTCTCTGGCTGGTTTATGAGCATTGTGCCTCCGTCTGCTTTGCAACAGCAAGAAAAGAAAGCTGCAGACTAAACCTGGGATCAGACAACAGGAGTTCTCAAATCTTGCCTGCAAAGGGCACTGCAGACTGGGAACTAAGCTGTTCTCAGGACGTGAAAGGGCAGCAAAGGCTGTCGCACACATGAAGGCCAAAGATCACCACCTGATCCCATTCATTCAGAAAATACAGTTTGTACAGCAGCCTTCACAGTGGATGCACTTACAAAATATTGTTTTGAAGGTATGTGCTTTGACATTTGCGAGATTAAGGCTCATTTTATTTCAAGTATACAATAATTGTTTAGTCTAATAAATGTTATGCCCATCGCAGTTTTGCAGAGCCCAACAGATTGTCTTCAAATTGCTTTTTTTTGTTTGACTAACGGTCCAAAACTCAAAAATGTTCTGTTTATAATGAACAACAGAGGAAATCAGCTAAATACCACTTTTGAGTGGACTAATTAATCAATCTTCTCTTTACTATTTACAACACAGGGGATATTTTCAACTTTGAGAAGTTTCTTTTTTACAGAATCAAACAACAAATCTCGATTGTGTCCATGAATGGAAGTTAATGGTAAAAGTGACTTTTCTTCCAGTTCATTTTCTCTGTTTTTCCCCTAATCTCCCATTAGCATTTGCCAGCATCATTCGCAGAACTCGGTGAGCCTTGGATCGCTTCGCTGTGCATGAGCCCGGACAGACTGGGCTTGTCAAAATCAAACAAAATTATTGTCGGATTTCAGCTGCTCTGGACTTATAATAACCAAATCTTCTGTTATGAAGCCATTCGTGCCACAGGAAAACCTCCAGGCCGGACTCGATGGTCGGGTGGGCTCTCTGCGTGACCTTGACTTTAACTTATTAAAACCGATCCTTCAGGAGAACCTGATTTGGTCATTCAGCCAGTCCCTCTATTGTCCTGTTTAATGATACGCTTCTCATCTAATCTACACAAAAGCACAAGAGTGTTCTGCTGATTGCGTTGACCCTAAAAGTAATTGGCAGGCTGCTTGCCAAAGCAGGGAATTAATCTAATGTTTTGGAGCAATGATGAATCAGAAGCATTCACAGGAGATAAATCACAAGAGACCGAACAAACAAATGACAGTGACTGTAATTATCAAGAGGACTTTGTTTTGCAGCTTCACCTAAGAACTCAGTGTACTGAGAGACAGGCAATAAACCTCCCTGAGACCGAGGACGCGGTCTCAGCAGACTGCCGACCTATCGTGTAGGCTGATGTCCTGCCAGGGGAGGCTGCGGATTACTAATAACTGCTGAGAGGTTGCCGGTTCAAACGCTGAAACCCCTCTGGGAAAATGTGGGCAAGTGAGGAAGTTAATGTGAAACACTCTCCCCTTCCCCCTGAGACCTGTAATCAGCAGACCCTTGAGCAAGGCTTGCTTGATGGTCACATTTAGACTCTTATTGTGGCGGGGACTCACTCGTCAGGAGCACGCCGAAACATTTGCAGTCAAATGCCGTGTCCTAATGCAACACTACAAACTAATAGTATTCAGAGTCAGGACCCACACAAAGGGTGGTGAGATGAATAGGATTTGAAAGATGATTACCAGTGTAGGAAATAAGAAAAAAAACTACACTCTAATTTACATTTCAGACTCTAATTTTCATGCAAATATTGTATAGTTTTGCCTCCTCAGGCCTCTAAAGGTAATCTAAACAGTATATGCTGTACTGTATAATAACAGTATAGTGTTTTTGCTGGTGCACATCAACAAATCGTACATGTTGAGGTTGAATAGAAAGCATACTAAGACTAAGACTCCCGAACACAGCTTTGGCTCTTCGATAGAGTTGTGAGGAAAGAGGAGCAAAAGTAAAAGCCCTGCTCATATTCTGTACAGACAATGGGTGATTGACAGCCGGAGCACAATAAGGCTCGTATGGATGATTGATCAAACTCCCTGGTGAAAATTGAGTTACCGTCTAAGAAAATATCTGCTTCTTTGATCAAAAGTCAAAAGGTACAAGCAAAGAAATCACCAACAACTACAGAGGATAAATATTCAGCTTACTTAAAATGATACTGAGGATAAAAATTGCACAAAACACAAAAATATGGGCCCCATTTAGCTAATTAATACATTTATCATGATGTACAAAGAACTGAATCAAAAGCTATTCAGACGTATTTGTAGGGGTTGATAAGGTGAAGTTAACACACTGCTTATCAATGAATCAATCAATCACATCATCATATCCAATATTGTCTGTCAATCTATTTATTCAGGACTTTCCTATATTGGTGTAGTTGCTTCCACTATTTGAGGGAAAATGTCCTTAAAACTTCAAAACATTTGGCAATTAAAAACAGTTACTGTTTGTTTTAAGTTACAACTATTCAGATTTTTTTTCTGCAGTTCTGATTCGCACCGCTGGACTTGACAGAAAAAAGAGAGTTTTTTAGAAAAGATGAAATAATTAAAACTGATGGCCATAACACAGGAACACTGTTCATTAAAATAAAACAATCACAGTAATTTACAGTGGGGGGCGGGGGGGTACTTTGGGAATCAGCAGCTTCTCCGTCTTCTGTTCCTCAAATAAATAAAGGTTAACAAGGACACATTGAGTGATTCTGTCTCTGTGCCTGCAACTTGTTTTTAATCAACATCCATTCTTTTGTGTTTTATCGCTGAGTGTCATCAATCGGCGAATGCAAATCAGATTTAAAAGGGTGGTGGTACAACATTGATTTGTTTCCAAATCTAACAATAAAAATAATTTTCTATCCAATTACCAATCATGACTGATGAATAACGAAAACGTGTCAGCATCAAAAACGCCAAAAAGGACCAGGCCTGTTATTCGAGGAGGTACAGTTTGCTCTCAGAGACACTTTGTCCGGCGCTGAGAGGACTTTTTTTTTTTTCCCTCGATGTGCTGAAGGTGCTCCTTGTGGATCTTTTTAAAGAGCATAGACACGGGTATTCACAGGATTCTGGAGGGCTTTCTGAACGATGCAGAGCTGTTCCTCGCCACGGCTGAGACGGTCACAGAATACCTCAAATTAAAGCATGCTGGGCAAACACTGGGCGGAGAGGGAGGGGAGGAGGGGGCAGATAAGAAAAAAAAAATCAAGACGGAGGGAGAGAGGATGCAAGCCAGTGCTTTCATGTCCTTCCAGTCCTCTCTCTCACATAAGGGTTTACTCAGAGAAATCTGTGGTTCTTCATAGAGTTGTGAATTGGCCCTATTGGTGGGATTTGTTTGCACAAAAGGGAGACATTTGGACTGGGATTATCACAGGCCCAGACCTCCGTGTCTCAGCTCAGTGCAGCAGCCTGCCAGAGACGCTCCTTCCTGCCAGACTCCAGCAACCCTGAACCGAATCGGCGTGCAGCGAGAGCGAGGCTCGGCGTTTGAAGAGTTTGGTGGGTGGCATCTTTTTTCCTTTCACAGGCTTCCCAAAACACAAGAGCAAAAGAATGGATCAGTTTATCTGCTGTAATGCGAGCTACCTACTACCTCCACTGTAGGACACAAGACAACTGTATTAGTTTGTGGGTTTGCAGGTTAAAAAAGCCCACTTAAAGAACATCTTTCCACTGTTTAAAAGCCTGTCCTGGATGCTTTTAAAGTTTAGTGGCTCAGCTCTTTTTTATTGAATTTGGGGACACTCTAGGAGTTAATCCACAACCTAAAACCCCTTTACCCCTGTAATGTTTGAACTAAAAGCATTTTGTTGTTTGAAAATACAAGTTTAGGCTAAACTAAACTAAACTAAAAGGACATAACTGTCTCCTCCTGCTTGTCATACTAAACACAAATAAATCTCTCATGGTGATCAGGTCTCTTTGGGTCTATTGATCACTATAAGCAAATGATTAATATAACTGATTTTCTTTACTTCTCATGCAGCTTACCATCTATATGCACTGCCAGTTCTTCTGTCTTTTCCCTCACCAAGGGTCCGCTCAAGAGGGCAGAAGGTGACGGGGAATTATTAATCCACCCGTGTGCCCATGTGCATTCGTTTCCTGTTCATTTCCTGTGCACAGCTCCAGCAGCCATGACTGTTTCTGGTTGTTTGAGTCAGCTGAGTTTGGCCGCCGTTTGCTCGTTTTTGGTTGCTGGTCATAAGCTTCGAGGAGGCCACGTTTTTCAGTGAGAGAAAACGACTCTTTTGTCTCATCATGAGCAGGAAGCAGACAGGTTGTCATGTATGAAAAGATGCAAAATGAACACTTGATCAGTATAAGCAAATGATTTCAGCAGCATTTGTAGAGGAGGGATTCTGTCCCAAGCTTTTTGATCCATACAAGAGGAATACGAGGACTACAGTGACTTTCTAAACACCACAACACAATAACATTGCTCTTTTTTTTATTTCTATGTCTTTTACCTGGATCATCAACAGGTGAGGATGCCTGCGACCTGTCAGCTTTTACCTTTTTCTCTTTTATTTGAGACCCCTGTTAGATGAATCTCACTTCAAAATGTGTCAGTTAGAAAGATTAGAAAGTGTCAACCAGAGACAGACTTCTTCAACCAACTTAAGGAACTAAGATTAGCTTAAGAAGCCGGCTAATTACAGGAGATAAAATCTGTAATTTCAGCTGCTTTTGTTTTTTTTTGCTTTCTGCTTTTCTTCTGTATGAAACCAAGAGCTCATTATATAGATTAGCACAGAAAACCTGACAGGATTATAGCAACAGAAACAGGAGGGCAGATTCAAGCAAAAGTAGTCAAATTGTAGGTGCGCTCGGTTCACGGATGACAGTAATTAAAACGGTTGAAGTCACATCATAACAGTGTTGTTATAATTGTTTTGGGGGTTTTTTTGTATAGTTGTCTTGTAAAATCTACCGCTCTGCTGCTGAGAAACTGGTGCATATCATTTATTGTTCTCTGTCCCCGCAGAGAGATTAAATAAATAAAAGTAAAAGTAAAGGGTGTGCCCAGGAGTCCCTATGAATGCCTATTTCCACTTGTTCATTATCATCCTTTCCTCTGGCTTTCTCAACCCTCAAATTAATCCTCAGCGCTTCACCATTTCTTTATTGCTAACTGAAGAAAAGAAAGGATATTTGCGAGAGGAAGTTCAAAAACATCAGTGTTTTAATTAGATAACTGCTGCCATTAATCGCAAGATTACAGTGTCAACATCTTCTTTTGCCGTCATGTCTCAACCATCTGCCGTGCATCGTGAAGTACGAGGCGTGCAAGAAAACAAGCAAGGAAAGGCACTGATTAAAGGAAATTTGGTAAAAAAAAAAAAAAATTTCATTAATTTGAAGAAGAAGCAAAGAACTCGCTGGGTTTTTCCCATTGAACATGAAAACGGTGCAGCTGCTTATCCAGCTCGGAAAACCATTTTAAAAGAAAATAAAAACACAAAGATGAGTCATGTAAGATCGTTTCAATCAGATTTCCCTTCAGAAAGATAAAATGGCATTGCATCACATCTTCTGGAGAAGCATGAAAATGTTGATTCTCCCTCAGCTGGTGTGTACTCTGGGCCGAACGCACGGCGGCGTTTGTAGGGGTTTGTCGGTGGGCAACGATCTCTTACACCAAGAGCCACAACAACAAAGAAATAAACAGATAAAATGCTGCGACGCTCGTGGTGGGAAAAGAGGGGATTTGTGAAGGGAGGAAAAAAAAATTGAACGTTACAGCTGGTTTTCGAGGCACAGCTGCATCCCATCGGCAGAGCTTGAACCCTGAAGTCTTTTCGCTGCCCTTTTCCATGCAGATGCAACTTCTGCATCATCTCCCCTTCATCTCCGTTGCCCTCTCCTCGCCGTTCCACTTCTGAGCGCCGCCAGTGGCCCGAGATGCACAAAAACAGAGATTTAAAAACACATAAGAGGAGAGGGAGGGCGGCGAAAAAAAGAAAGGGGAGCTCCAGAGGCGGCCGTGGCATTGAGTGTATTTTTGTTAAGCTCCTTTGCCGCGTGCCCCACAGACGTACAAGAGGAAACGCAGCAACCATGGAGCAAAGACCTGCAGAATATCATGTCTGCCTCATTAAAAACGACACTCTCAGTGAGGTGAGAGCAAACAAACAGACAATGGGAATAATAAGACGCCCTGCAGCCCCTCACATATTCAAATGAGCGGGATACATGCAGATTTGCACTTCATTATTTAAAAATGTTCCGTCCATGCTCGGTAAATACAACCAGCCATCAGGAGAAAACAAGCAGAGGGGGAAAAAAAAAGAATCAGTTCCAGAGTAGTTCATAGCTGTGAAAGCCGTTAGTCTCCAGACAATTAGGGCGCATGTATTCTGCATTGTGTCGCGTGCAGTATGAAGCAGAACCCCCCGAATGCAGCGCTAAAAGGTGAATTAATCAGTTAATTAATCAGAGGCTTTTCACTGAATTACACACCGCACACACACACACACACACACACGTTTCAGCAACTCAAAGGGGATGAAAAGATATGAGAAGAGGAGTTTGGGTCCTTTGATATCATTGCATGTTCATCTACATAAGGAGTCATCCGTTGTTCTGCTGCAAAACAGACACCGACACTGGTTTCATTAAAAGTTTACTCCCAGAACTACACCTTAAAAAGTCAGGAAACTCTGCTTTCAAAGACTTTAACAGCTGTTACTCTTTGTTTTTATTTCAAAATAGTGCCGATTTAAAAAAAATAATAATAAAATAAAGAAGAACAACTTTGAAACTAAGTGGCATTAACAAACTAAATAGCAATAGCTGTATGACCGTACACAACAAACACACAAATGCACACTAAAATTATTAAGAAACAAAACAAAATATATATCACAGATGGAGCATTATCATTCATTTGAAGATATGTTTCATATTTTAAATCCACCTCCTTTAAGCTCTGCTTTGGTCTCCACCAATCCTTAGCTGCTTCACTTTGTTCAGGTAGCTGCTGGACAAAACAACGAGCTGAAAGATGCTAAAACACCCTTTAGATCTGAGGTGAACATGGGGAGTGGAGAGTGGGGTGAATTTTAAGTTTCAGTGGAAAGCAGTCCCCATGTTAATGCTGCTGTTAAAGATTTTATGTCATTTTTTAAAGCATTACAAATGAAATTCTAATCTTGAAAACTAGATACCACAAGAGGGAAGTTTTTCTATTAATCTGGGTGAACCACAAGTTTCAAAGGTGCAAATTTAGACGTTAATTCAATGCCCAAGGTGTTATAGAGTGGAAAAATGTAGATTTATGTAGATCATAATGTGGATTATTACTCCAACTAAGGGATTTCTTCTTCTGCTACACGGCTTGATAAAGGCAGCCTGAACCTCATTACAGTTCTCAGGTTCATTTATTCCTGGAGAGAATCATGATGAGGGTCTGGTGGTTTTTTACGTCCCGTCACCAGGACACATGGTATGCAGTAATGGCGGCATCCGCCTGAGCGCACACACATTTTTGTAAACACTATAACTTAGTAACGATTCATGAGAGAAACATCACACTCGAGAGAAAGAAAAGGAAATCTGATTCTGAGACGACAGTACTGCACATTTACACCAATCATAAGTGAGATGAGGGCTGTTGACTTACAAATATGGGATAATCAAGTAATTACTGGCTCATTAATTGGCTTAATTAATGATCAAATTAGTGTTACAGGATATAGTTATTATATATTGGTGATTTAGTTCATTTCTGTGGTCAGCAAACTCCAACAACAAAATAAACAATCAATCTGTCTGTGCTTTTAGCCGTGCCATGTCCACTGGTCAGTCAGAAATTATCTCAACAATTAATGGGTAGATTTCCATGAAATTTGGTACAGCCATTCATGGTTTTCAGAAGATGAATCCTATTCATTTTGTGACCCCTTGATATTTTCCTCCAGCACCTCCATGAGGGTGATATTTGTGATTTAAAGTGAAATATCCTGACAACTAATGGACGGTTTCATTGGAAATATTCTTCATCCTTAGAAAGTAAAGTAAGAGGTGGTGGTGCTGCAGGAAAATGTGGGTCCAGAGAGTTTGTAGTGTATTTGAATTATACATAGTGCTTTCATGCCTTTATTCTCTATTTATGTAACAAATATATAGATGTTAATAAGACGGCAAGCTGCATGAGAAATAAAGAGTTTTAATTGGTCCAGTACTTTGGTTTATGATCTAATACCTTCTAAACTAATGACATTTCCATCAGTCTCAGCTGCTCCTTGTGTTTCATGGTAAACATGAAACATGAAACATGAAACAAACAACAAAACATGAAACTGTGAAACATCATCATGTTAGCATTTTCACTGGTAGCATGATGACATTAGCATTTAGCTGCGCAGCGTCACAGACATGGCTGTAAAAACTCGAGAAAAATAAATCCTCTTTTTCATCATTTTCAGACGCATGTCCTAATAAACTAAACATATTATTTCTCATGGAAATGTAGCAAACTTGGACACAAACAAATCAGGCACCTTTAAACAAGGTTGATCAATCATATATGCTATAGATGATCACTTTCTTTATACCATCGCAAAATAGGTAAAAGTTCAAGTTCAAATTCATTCGCCTGACTAAACACCTCCCTCATAATTGAAGGTTTCACATGTTAACATCCTCAAATACAGACGAGCTGATCTCATTGTTCTGAGTATTTCCTGCAAAGCAAAGGTCAAACTCTGCCTGGTTTGGATCCAGGTTTGTAATATATATATGCCTTTTCATCAAATTTCTGTTTAAGTCTGCCATTCAAACACATCGCTGTGGCCTGTTTTGGGAGGGAGTGCCACACAACAAGGCACTAAAGTGAAATATATGTTTGAATTATGCATATGTGAGGGAAGTGCTGTGAGTACAAAGCATAAGAAACAGGTCCTCAAATACTGCATGTTATAATAGAATTCCACTCAATATGCAAATTCTGACCATGTTTTCAAGGCAATCACAAGTACACTCAGCCATTGCTCTTTCCTGGACATGGTCTATTTTTGTATTGGATGCAAATATGTTTATTTTCTGAATTATTTATTTTTCCCACTCATGCAGTTTACAGTATCAAGGCGGATGAAATGGATGCATTTTTTCAAGGCAGAGAGAAAAACTAATAGGGATTTAAGGAAATAAAAGTTGTCACATCTTAAATTGATTGTCTCTGTTAAATTTCACTGTAATCCAGTCTTCCTTCCTTCCTCCTTGTGTTTGTTGTCAGCTGAGGAGTTGCAGGCCCCGCATACTGACAGCATGACCGAATCGAAGCAGACTCAGTCTCCGAGTTTTACTCTCCGCTATCCAAAGCAGAGGGAGTAACATGCACATTTGTCAAATCGATGTTTTATCGTGCAGCTCCTCTGAACTTATGACAGTCCTCTGAACACCCCAGTGGGGATGGAGGACTCTCACCAAAGGGTGTCATTAGACTGACAAGAAATGAACGGTCAGATTCGAAGCTTCCTTTGTGTGTAATTAAGGGAAATTATCCTTCACAGTTTTGGCAGGGCAACGGGCTGATGAAGATTTGCCTCTGCTGCGGTCAGGCTGACTGCAAAGAGGATAGTAAATAGCTCTGCCGCTGATAGTTGTGTCAGAACAACTTATCTGACCACCTAATGTTTCCGACTGAGACTTTCCTTTCAGCTAAGGTGACATTAAAATGACTTTGGATCATGCAGCATAAATGGATTCTGCCTTATGCAACACTTACTGCAAAACTTGCAAAAAGCAGTCAGATGGAACCGACAGATGTTTTCTTCTACGGGATTAATTCAGATGTCAAAATGCACAGATAAAAAAAAAAAAAAAGACATCTTGAAACATCACTTTTTATAACTTACTTTGTAATTATTTATTGAAGTGACAAACATCAAAAAAGCTTGCTTTGCATTGGCTACATAGGAAATTAATCACATTTTACTATAAGACATAAGTCTAATTTAATTAATCGTTTGGCTGTATGTTTTCAACAGTGTGGCCAACTATCTGTCCAATGTAATGATAAATAATAATAATAATAACAATCGATTTTAAAGTTTTACCAAAGACAACACCTCACACTGTTAGATGTAGATCTCTACATTACTTATACCAGTGTGTATACGCATGTGCCAACCTAAATTTATCTACATATAATCTGCAGGGAGGTAGATGATGTTATAATCCACCGACTGTGAACTTTAGCAGCGTCGATTCAGGTCAAGTTGGACGACTTTGCCCCTAATTTCAAAGGTGTAAAATACCCCCAAAAAGTTTAAAACCAAAACAGACAAATCCTTCACCTCGGCTGAGAAGATCCTCATCAACACCGAGTAGTGAGCATTTTGCTGTTGTCATTATTAGCCTGAATAATAGCAGCCGAATCTATCGGGAGTTATTTATGTATGTATGTATGTATGTACGTCTTGTGCTCTCACTGGAAATTAATCTGAAATCCAGCAGCCTGTTACAGAAAAAACGCTGCTGCTGTCGTGTCACATTTAATTCCACATTCACGTCGTGCATGCAGAGGTGCTCTTTTCTTCGTTGCTTAATTTTATTGTCTTAAATGAACACAGAGGTCTGCTGGTTCCCACCACGCCACCGCCACACGCCTCTCCCCTCCCCGACTCCTTTTGTCTTCCGCCTCTGGCATTGTGATCACAGCTTCAAGGTCCCGACGCCTGAGCTTAAAGAGCTGAGAGCAGCAGGAGAAAGGAACGCCAATTACTTTTTTTTCTTGTTCTTTCTTTCCTCCTCTCATAATTTATTTTCGATCAAACAAAAGAATCCCAGTGTCTTAAGAAAAAAAGAAAGAAAAAACGCTGCTGGTTTGTGAGCTCCTGCAGGTAAGTGATTTGACAAGTTGTTCCCACTCAGTAGGAATTAAAAGGACAAACATCGAAAGAGTTGTGCGACCCCCATGAGCTGCTATTAGCTGTGATTTGTGATTTAGCTACCTTCCATTTAGCACAGGAAGCCTTGGAACTCCCAAACCGAACCAAATGACAGTAAAGTACTTTGGCTCATACTTTTAAATGTGGACTCCTGAAGGGAACTGATATTTCGGCTGTGTTTTCGCCTTGAACCTGGCCCAAACCCATTTTAAAATGCCAAAATATGCATGCTATTATTTTGTGATAATTATTTTGGATTTCATTACCTTGAATGGCGGTCTTTGGTGGATACAAGGGATCCATTATGTGGCTGTTTATTTAACTACTTGGTACTATTAATCTCAAATATAGTGGAGCTTTTGGGAAAATCTGTAATTACGACTTGTAGATGTTGATGTTAGAGATATTTACAAGTTTACTGGTGACTATAGTGACTACCAATTGACATGAATGTGGAATAAGTTATAGTCCATGTCATGGTATCTGGCAGTGGTCCATTGGACTGTATGTCCATATCTCCACACCCTCTAAAATAACCCAAAAATGTAATCATCTGAATCCATTTCAACAAAAACCTGAACCTTACAACTTACATTATGGTAAAAATGATAACAGCACTCTTCTGTTAGACTGCGTTAGTTTTAGCTAGGTGTAGTATATAAAACTTTCTCTGAGGCTTGAAGCTGCAGTAATTTTTCTTTAAATTAGCAACAAGTTAAAAGTAAAGATGGATCATATTATCACCTGGCTCTGCTTCATGGAGCGTTTTAGCATCTTTCAGTTTTCAAAGGCTGACAGATTTAGTGTTTGGTTTCAGCAGGACGCTGTTTTCGACAAAAAAGCTCTGATGAAACCCCGAGTACCTGGTGCTATTTTTAATATAACTTCTATTGGTTTTTTGTTTTAATGCATCCTGTCTGGATGAGATATGATTTCGTTTTCATGTACCCCATATTTTTTGCATTCACATGTCAGCCAAGCGAGAGCAGTAAGACAAGTTTCTGCTTCTTGCAAGCAAAGGGGTGATAATAAATAAGTATTTTCTACTATATTTCGATTCTATTTGCTCTAAATCCACTCTGGTTTGTCCTGTTCCTGAATAAAATATTTTCCTCAGGTTAGTGCAGAGCTAGAAGAATAAAATTATTTTAACTTGCATTCATCAGGTGGCCAGAAATAGTGAGAGATCTGCAGTAATGTTCTGCATGTCATATTTAGGAACTTTAAAGAAGATCAAGTTAACTCGAGAAGATGACTGAGATTGAAAAATTTGCAAAAGTTACGTTCATGACAGCTGCAAAAGCTAAAAAGTCAATGATGTGTCAAAGTTTTGCTCACAGCTTTTTCTGCTGCCTTAGAGAGGTCAAAATAATCAATGGAAGCTTTAATATCCAGTCAGTAAAATAATAACTTTAAGAAGTGGTACCAAGACGCACATTTGGAGAGTAGTAAGTAGTTATTGATACCTTTCCTAATGCTTCAAAATAACCTCTGGAGTTTCCCGACTAATGTTAATACAGTCTGGAATATTATTATGCTAGCACCTGGTGGCCAATAGAGGAACTGCATCTGAGGTTTTTAGATATAAAATTAACATATTTATGTATTTTTTTATTGCTCATAACAACCAAAAGTACCCACACACACACGACAATCCCCAGCTTACACATCACAGATTGTACTAAACGTGCGATTTCGTGTCCTCGTGGAGGTAAAGCGCCGTCTTCTTTTCCACTTACCGCAGCATTTCACAGCACTTTCTCCCACTTATTGTACAATGAACATCATCCTCTCCAATTTCTCATCTCGTCTCCTTGAAGTGTATTTTCTCATGACGCTGGGTGAGGGAGAGAGGTAGCAGGCGGAGAAGTCTGAGCCAATCAGCGTTACTCGGCTTTTCCCTGGATGTTGCAGTGCGAGGTAGCCCGTGAACCTGACAGAGCCAATCATCACCAAAAGGCCAATACGTACCAACAGAATCTCCCCCTCCCATCTGGGGGAACCTCGTCATGTCGCATTAACCTCCCCGCCGCACCGCAAAAGACGTGCGTGCATCCCACCAACCTGGAGTCACCTGGAGCTTCATCAGAGGGGAGCTTTCATCGGCAGGAGCATCACGTCGCAGCTCCTCAGCCCCCCCGAGGCAAATACTGTATTTCCTCTGAATTACTTGTTAGATGCTCAGACTGCTCTCAAACAGGTAATGTCACTCCCGAGATCTGCTAGGAGGTCTTGATTACTTTAACCGCTCTTCGAAATAAACACGATTTATTGGCCCAACTTGAACATTTCCACTATAAAATTTGTGGATTTTTCACCCGCAAATGTATAAGAGGGTGAGTCGTAAAAAAAAAAAAAAATCCACCATTTGTGTTTTACATTTCTGTCATTAGATGTATCTATTGTGCATTTAAGAGTCCTGCAATAATAATAATAATAAAGAGAGTGAGAGAGCTGCTTTAGAAATACAGTGAGGCTTTATTGATCTTTATGGGCTGATTAGGTTGCTCCAGCAGCATGAGGGCTTCCCTCTGCAGGGAACAGACAAGCATCTCAATGAGAGGTATAATGTTGTGTTCAGACTGATGTCAGCACCTTCAGTTACATGAGACTGACATGGACAGTGTGGGTGCTGAAGCAGGTGGGGGGGGGGTATTCAGGGGTGCTACTGAGCTAATCAGTTTGCATGTGGGCTCTTTTCAGCAGGAACTCACTTTAGAAAATGACTTCTGTTGTCTTTTTTACTTCAGTGGCATTGAGCTGTGTCATCTCCCATTATCTGATACTCTCCAGCAAGACATTCAGATAATAATTTATTGTTAATTTTCATATATACATATATTTTTTTTTACTTTTTACAACTCAAATAACAGTGAGTCATCTTTGCTGGAGACAGTTTTACTGATTTTACAAGGACAGTTGTTCTGCACTTCTTCACTAATTACTTTCCAACAGTGCAAGTAAACAAGCTGGCAATAATAATGATTATTATTTATATAGCACCCATCAAAATTGGCTCTTCCAAAGTGCTTCGAAAGGCTAATGAAAAGACGCCCATCGCTGTCTGTCTATGACTTGCCCTTTGCAGTTTGCAGCCGTCCAACATAAAATGACTGTGATAACTTTCAAAAATCCTTCCTCACACTATTATAAACCTCTGTGCAGTGTTTACTGCATGTGATAAACCTCCTGACTCATTGATCTGTTGCCTAAAATATTACCCCGAGGCCTGTACTATGAAAAAAAGATTTGGGATTAGAGCATTAGAGGTAACTTCCGGTTTTACCCTGCATTTTCAGGGCTGTCAACGCTTCTTACAGGGGTCCATCGCCATTGTAAGACTGTGCACCTATCAGATCAGATCTTTAAAAGCATTACCTAAAGAACAATCAGCTCTTTTTGAAAATGGCATCAGCACTTTTAGAAGATGCTGAGGAGCTTCCTGCACAGATCATAAAAGGGCAAAGAGGGCAAGAGTGATCAGAGATGGAGAAAGCCCTTTAGAGAGCTTTTATATCAATGTGTATATCGATATCAAGCTACAGCAGAGACTGACTGAAGCAAAAAAGCCTTGTACTTGATGTTCTTTGAAGACATAGAAGTAAGCCTTGAATTATGTTTTTATATTTATTTGTGATTTGAAGGCATGTGACACAACTGGACTGAGAGAAACAAGGCTATAAGTACACACATAAAACTCACACAATGAAAAAGGACAGGAGGTTAAGTACGAAGCACGAAGTTAAGTAAAAACACATGCATTAGAGACATGTAGGGGTTTTAAGGCACCTACATACGACTTACAACAACTTTCAGAATTCACCTTTCTTTGGAAAAAATAAGTTAGATATTGACCTGAATTTTATTTATATGACTTATGGTTTCTCTGCTAAGACGTGAATGTGGCAGTACCCCAACAACTAACCAGAGACTGATGGGGATTTTAATAGATGTACCTGGACGGCTCTGCAGCTCCTGGCAGGGTTCTCGTGAAACTAAATAAGCATTTAAACAGAACCAACATGGAAGTGTCAATGGGGCACTTTGGCACAATCAACAACTCATCTTTTTAATATCTATTTTTTGAAAACATTTTTTTTTCTATCCACCGACTCCAAGCTCCATGAAATCAGTTCTTCCTAAAAAAACTGATGAATTCCCTGCAAATATCTTTACTTTATGTAAAACATGTTTGTTTCTCTGTTCTCTTTATCTTTTATCAGTTCTGTGATTCTTTCTTGAATCCCAGAAGAAGAGTTATGTTTCTCAGACAAAAGTTTCCTTTTCAAGAAGTCTCTTTGAAATGCATTTCCCTCTACTCAAGCTGAAGGTTGTTTTTCTTCTGAATCCATGGTTTCCATGATGCTTTCCTCACTTCAAAAGGAAGTGTGGAAAGAGTGTGTGTGCTCCTATTCTTTTATCTTTGTGAGGTCCGATATTTTTTCCAGACCTTGGAGACTGTGGACATTTTGGCCGGTACTCGACTTCTGCCCAAGGGTCAAGAATTGGTTGAAGGTTAGAAAGGTTTTGGTTAATATTTGAATCATCCCAAGTGTTGTTCAGGGGTTTAATGTTGTTCAAGTCTTGGTCAAATCAAAATATTTGGCTCCTTTAAGATGACTCAACCTGTGAAAACAGCAAAAACTCACAAAGTGCTTTACATAGCAGTCAAAAACCAGAACTACACTTCTGACCTGTTGGTCATTTAAAATAGATTGTAATGGATGCATTTATTTAAGTTTTCTTGCTTTTTAAGAGGTGAAAAGATTATTTTTCATTAGGTTTGGGCAGAAATGAAGGTAAAAGTACCCCAAATTGACCCACATTACAACACTGTTACTTCCTGCAGCACTATTTTATTTCCAGTCATGTTTCCTTCAGTTGGAAAACTCATTTTTTCTCACTTGCTGTGTTTCACAAAACATAAGGAGACAAGGCTCCAAAAGGAAATGTTTTATGTAGCTCTGTAAACAGCTAAAACAAATACGTGTTTGTTATTTTTCCTCATTTTCCACTTTCTGGGGAGACTTGAAGTGTGTGTTAATAAGTAAGAAAAGCGACTGGGTAACAGAAACTGCCTCTGTTTCTTCTATTGTTTGTTTTACAGAAACATTGTTATTATGATGTCTACAGTGAATTGCGAAAGTCTGCCACAGACAGGTCACAGCTCTCCTTGTATTTGCACATTAAAAAGCCTCACAGTTTCCTCTCCTTATTATTATTCATTCCCCCCCACTGCAACAGTGAAAAAGGTCCCTGCAGATGTTCCCTTGGCTTTTATGTCAAAAGCTATCTGACTGATACGAGGAAATGTCAGCCGAATCCAAAAGTAAAAAACAACCTGATTATTTCTTTCCGTGAAAGGTCACCTGTGACACAGTATCTCGAAAATGTAAGATAAATTTGTACAACATTAGGTGTACCCAGCCATACCCACGCCGGTCACATGGGACTGTCTCCGCTCAGCCTAACAAAGAAACAACTGGCTGTAGACACGCTCAACTTAAGCTGCAGAGTCGCACGTTCTTTCATTTGTTTGTGTAATCTATGGCTTTCTGATAAAACTCCCATGTAATTCAACAGCGACTACAACTCATCATGGGACTTTTGTTCTGAGTGTGCACAGTTTAGAGCATTGGTGTGTGTGTGTTTGTGTGTGTGTGTGTGTTCACGCCATACAAAATCTGATGTCTCCATCAGGCCGGTTGCGCGCATGCAGTCATTTTGTTTTCTTCCACAGGTGACTGCCTTGTTCACTCATACAGGCAATGGAAGATGTAAGAAGATTGCTTTTTATGGATTGCATTCTTAACAGTCGGGAGGGACTGCTTTACTCTGGCTGGCTGGGAAGCTCCGTAAAAAAAAAAAAAAAAAAAAAAAAACACAGCGGGTGATGGAGACGCGCTTTGCATTGTGCATTGGTGCAGCACCTCATGAAAAGGTTCTCCTCTGATGGCAATTTCAAGTCGCAGACACATCTGTCTTTGCAGGGAAATGCAAAACTGCAAAACTGAGGTAATACTGCGCTGTACGTCTTTTGGTGATTTACTGTATATTGTAGATAATATAAAGCACAATCTACTACCAGAGTGGATGAATGTAAGGAAAATCTACAGTAGTGGTGTTTCATGTGGCTCCCTGCTGAGGAGGGCACACATTTCCAGTAGTACTCTGACAGTGAACGCAGCACAGCACGCCTTTCTTTTTGCCTAATGATGCAAATTATTAAAATGATTTCCCTCCACAACCTGTTTCATGCATTTCTAGCCAGAAATAATTGAGGAATCTTTTTCTGTTTTCAATTAGCTGCTTTTTTTCCCCTCCTTTCTTCCTCCCCGGTTGACATTCGTTCTAATTGCTAAAGATTCAGGCTTTGCCTGGAAATGTGGCGTGGCATCACAATAACAGCCGCTTTATTTTCCCTGTCAATCTTCCACAATGGGAAGGAGAAGTGAGAGTGGAGTTTACTAATAATTACTGGAAGAAAAACATCCTTTTTTTTTGCCTTTCAGTTCTTTGGAGAAAAATACACACATATTCCTCTCTGGAAGTAATTACAGTTAATACTGATGCAGTACAATTGTGAATTATTGTTATTTTCAGAGGATTTGCTGCACTTACACCTGATACACATACATCTTTAATCCTGCCCGCACGAGGCAGAGGTTTTTTTTTTGTTTGTTTTTTTTGGCCACCTATACACCAAACCAAAGCCTCTTGCATCAGCTTGTTTTGGTCTTTCATTGCTTAAATACAAGTTTGACACCCGGCAATGTCCCGGTCATGGCTCTGAAAAGAAATCGCCACTAAAACACTTTTTTTTTTTTGTCTGAAACCCTGTAGGCTTGAAAGGTGCTTATTACGAATTGACAGTTTTGTTCTTCATAGTCAAGTGCAGCTGTGGTCAGTTTTAATGTGTGGTGACTCAGTTTCACTAAAAATAATGATGAAAACCTCTCAGACCACTTCTGCAGTGCGATTTTCCATCTGTGTGCCCAGTTTGGTGAAAGTATCTCTAAAGGAAACGAACAATAAAACAAAGTATAGTTACAATACAGAGTTTAACTGGCACTTATCTAGTATATTATCTTATACTACTATAAAATACAATAAACAATATCATATTTTGCTTTTTTGCTAAAGTTCTTTAAAATTTTGAAGGAAAGTAAGATTATTTATTCATTAATACATCAAATCAAACCACAGCCATGCGCTCAGTTTGGGGAAATTTTACATATGGAGTCTGGTCAGTTCACACATGTATGCAAAATAAAAATGAGCCTCGAGAGAGAAAATTGGCATCTGAATGCAGCTTTTTTTTTTTTTCCTTACTGTACAGCCTCCGGTACCACTTGATGAGAGTAAACTCTCCCAGTGTCCTGATGGGGGTGAAAACTAGGCTAACCTTCCTGGCTGTTTCCCATGGGAGGAAGTGGCAGATGTACAAAACCATACAGCCCACCCACCCACCCACCCCCAGTACATATACAACACACACACACTTACAAACACACACTCACTAAACCAGAAAGCTCTCCAGGGTTCTGTCTCAAGCCGAGCCAAAAACCCAAGCTGGGGTAATCCCGAGGGAGCTCAACTCAACCACCGGCTCGTCCCTCAGATCCTGTTGGGTCAGAAAATCCAGAGAGCAACTGCTCCACCACTGGAGGGAGGAGGGAGGAGGGGGGGTGTCCTATATGATACGGTCGTCCCTGTGGAGAAAGTGAGGATGGCGGAGGGAACGAGGGCGGTTTGCGACTCTGCGTGAGGCCTCAGCTGAGTCTGGCCTGCTGTGAGCGAACTCTATACCGCTGCAAAATAAAATAAACACATACTGTACATACGCTGTCACACCTCTCCTGGGGTTTCGCAGCACACCACATATATTTCACACAACTGTTCACATTCATTGGCTGTGTCACGTCAGACAATCCCTCTTTCATCACTCAAAGCGTTCTGGAAGCACAACAATCAATTTCAGACTAATCCGACAAAAAAAAAAAAAAGAGAAAAAAGTGGCGGTCTCACCTAATCAAGAGCGAGGCCGCGAGGGTCGCCTCGAATCAATGGTGGCACGGCGGCGTCATGCCGGATGCCTGGCGCTGGCGTGGAAAATCAAAAGAAAAATTAAAAAAAACACACCGAAGAGCCAAAACGGAGGCGGTTTAGCGAGCCAAGATGGGGGAGAACATCTTTAGAAAGACACACCGAGTGAGCTGAAGAGATAACAGATGAAGTTGAGCTTTGGGGAAAATGGGCGAGATAGCAGTCGGCTGAAATGCTAACAGGAAGCCATGTGTAGGTATGTGTTATTGTTATAGATTGTGCATCTTTTAGCATCTAACAAAAGAATAATCAGTTCCCATAAAAACAAAATCATTTCCAGTAAAATTGCAGCTTTGTTATTTTTTTAAAATCCCCTTTAACTGACTTAAAAAAAAAAAAAAAAAGGCAGCATCCTTGAAACGGCCAACCACGCAGCATCTGTGTTTAAAATTCACCTGACAATAATATTCAGTAAAACCTTTCAAATTACTTCCCAGTATCAAAATATGCACGAATCAATCAACTTTGGGGGATCTATTATAACAGGCTGTGTGGATATGATTTACAGTCATGAAATATTTACACCTAATATCCCCATACAATCTGTGAACTGATGGAGTGGCCTAATAACTCCTCATTTCCCATCCCCCTGTGCAAAGCAACCAAAGGTCAACATCTGCTCTCGCCAGTTTGGTAAACACTGGGAGGCAGAGGATGAGTGGGAGGGGGGCTACGCTGTCATTAATTGGCAATCAGAATCTGAATCTCAATGACTTTATTCACTCTGCACGGCAAATGGACAGAAGTTTTATCCGGGTGATAACAAATACGCGATAAACACGTCTGAATAATGGACGTACAGTATCATTATGCACAGTGAAGAGGTGAAATCACTGCACTCGCATCTGTAATGTTTTTTCATTCTTCACCAGAAATCAATATTTGTTTTTATAAATAGTGAGATTTTATGGTGGAAAAAGTAACAAATCATCCATTAGAAACCTCTCAGACAACTTCAGCAGCTGCAGTCGAATCCATTTCTCCACTGTCCATATCAATGCTTTTTTTTCAGCGTCTTTTACACTCAGTAAGACGATAAACGCGACAGATAAACAGAGCAGAATAACCGACAATGAGCTCTGTTATTAAAGGTGGGTAGAGGACAATGATGGAGAACAGCCTCTTCGTTAAATAGCTAAGTTTCTCCTCGCGGTCTGCTCACTGTCCGTTCTGTGTGCAATAAAACTGAGTTTGTGTACAGATCTCAGGAGCAGGGAGAGTAATTGTTTGACTGTTTGAAGTTCAGATATCAATAAACTTTCTTTGTGATCGCTGAATCCACCTTTAAAAAAAAGGTACACAGAGCGTGCAAGTGAATTAAAAGTGTTTTTCTTCTATTTTTCTGTATTCCCAAGTCAATCTTAATATTGCTCAACATAGAAACTCTCCACGTTAATGCAATGATCATATTACATGTTACAAAGCTCAGAAAAACTGTTTTTTATCCATTACTTTAAGTACTACAATACCCACAACCCTTCGCTGCAGTTACAATTGACAAGAAGAATCCAGCTAGAGGTGCAAATCAGAGTGATAGAAGTTCAAAACAGGTCTTGTTCAACCAAATTTGACCCCAAGGAAATTGTTTTAAGATGCAGATTATAAACCAGTTTTCTCAATTTTTATTTTCCAAATGTCATTACCAAAAGTTTAAACTACAGTCGAGTCTAGCTTTAGTCTAAATTCACTGATTTTCAGCTGCAGAATACTGTTAAGCTCTCAGATTCATCACTCAGATCGTTACTTTCAAACAAATAAGGAGTCATGAACACCAACAAGGAGGCCCGCAGGTTGGTACCGATGAGCTCAGCGGGGTTATGATTGAAAATGAACGCTATCAAGCCGCGTTTGGCAAAAAGTACGAGTGTTTGGACACACAGAGGAGATAGACGGAGCTTTCAAGCTGTGGTTTGAAGTTTCGATGAACTTCTCTCCGCTGCGAAAACAGAAAATAATTCTCCCCATCTGTTGTGGGAATCCGAGCTGTTCTCCGTGAGCTTTTTACAGCCACCCTTTGAGACACCAAAGGCCTCTACAATAATTGGCTGCACAACACAAGTTTGTAACTAGGGGTTAAAAAATAGGGGTTAAAAAAAAAAAAAGGTTAATATGAGAGAGATGATCAGCCCATGCAGGAAGATGCAATCGTTTAGGCTGCGCTGGACGCATTTGCATACCCGAATAACAACGAGTGGCGACTGTTTCCTGCGGAGGTGCGAGCTCTTGATGTCAGTGAACCTCACACATCGCTCTCATGTCCAACCTGGTCAGTCTGTGAGGCCTTTTTTAGGAGTAATCCACGAGGACAGGCAGGAAAAAGACTTGCAGCTTCATCTTTTGCCACCTGAGTGTTTGAATTAGACTCGAAAAAGTTTGTTTTTACATGCAAATCTCTCCTCTGAGACTTTTTTGTCTGCCGGCCTGTCCGATCCGCCGTGCAACATTTATTCCAATACAATTTTTGATATCGGATTTGATCTGCGTCTGCACAGCGTGCGTGGATATCTCCGCACGACGTCTCGCATTTCACACGTCTGGTCGCTGCAGAGGAGAGAGACGGTCCCCCGCGGTGAGACGCAGCAGCTTCTGCCGGGGGTCCGTCGTGTAAATAAATACACAAAACACACTGGAGCGCAAACACACATTCACTCAGTCACGCTGAGAGACTCTGAGCAGACTGACAGAATTTGGCTGAGTGAAAAAAAAAATTAAAATAATGCAATCCAGTTTATTTGCTTGTTGACTGGCAGGTTATTGCACATTAGGTTCTGCGAGACAGAGAGCTGAACATCAGCTGACTAACCGCGGAATCGGGTCGTGATCGCCAAACTTCAAGCTCGTCGGATTTCTCTCTGATCCTCCTCGGGAGTCGGCCGGAGCGTCACCCTCTGGGACCGAGGTGAACTCTCTCTCTCTCTCTCTCTCTCTCTCTCTCTCTCTCTCTCTTAGGCGGCGTCCTCCCCTGTTTTCTCAGCGTCTGGCTTCCAAATTATTCATCGGGCCGAGACTAGACAATCCGCTGGAACATGGGAACTGAGAGAATGCTAACTAACTGTCAAGAAAGAGATTGGTCCGGCCCTTCTTTTCTCTCCCTCGGTGCTTCAAGATGGCGAATTCCCCCCGCACCCACCAACACCTCCACATCAATCTTGCACATTGTTGACAGACTCCGGACACCTTTGCAGCGAGATCTGGTTTGTCATTTGAATAATTTGTGCCATTGTCGTTCAGCGGCCGGACCGTATCAACAATTTACAGCAGCTGCGACGCCTCTCTCTCGCCGCGGGTGTCTTGTTTGGTATTTCAAACTATGACAAACTTTCGGTGACAGTTGTTGTTTGCAGCCAAACACTGATTCAATACTGAGAAATAAGAGACTCCCCAAACCTAATTTGCCATACATGGTACCCCGGTGGCTCGGCTGCTTCTCGCTCTGCACAACTATTTTTTATTTAACTCGGACGCAATGTGACTGCTAATTTCAAATCCCTCTCAGATTTGTGTGAAATTGTACAAATCAGAGGACGTGTGCTTCATAAATGACTAAGATAATAAGTGTTCTCTGATCAGAGTGATATTTTACTGTAGCACTGACCTTGCTCCGCTGTTCTGGGGGATAAAATTAACTTAACTCCAGCTGTAATTTAAATGCGATTCATTTCCATTGATATTCATCTTTAAACTTCTTACTGTGTCCTTTTTTTTAGTGAAGGCAAAAGCGCTCGCAGCCAGAGTTCGGTTTGACAGGTCCAGTCCTTCTTTGTCCTTCTGTTTTTTTTCTTTTCTTTGCTGCATAGATGCTTTTTTTTTTTTTACAGTAACAAGGAGTCTGAATCATGAATCAGACAGCCAGGACCAGCAGCCACCGCACATGTCCATCAACGGAGCAAATGGCAGTTTGCATGACTGCGGTCCAAACGCCGCTGTCAAACTGCCAGCGAGTCACAAAACGGGCAACTGTCACAAGGAAGAGATACGGCTGACAATTAGGAAGCTGTCGTTGTCATTCACTCCCAATCTTTCACACATGAAATTGACCAGTGGTCCAGAATGGGAGAATATACTTCACCCAGTATTTCTTTGCCTTTTTTTTGCCTCACTGTTTTCGCTCATTATCTCCTGTTGATGCTGCACAGAGGCTTTACCCACCTGTCAGCTCTCACTAGCGAATTGGCCTTCAAAGCGCAGCAACGCAGAGAACATCCGGCACGTCCCGAGTCCTCCGTCCTCTCGTCTGAGTCGCGTGAAGCGTCCGCGAAACGAAACAGAAAAATGAAATGGTGGAAAACTGGGAGAGTGTGCTGGGAAGTTGTCTCTTTCAAAGCAAAAAAGGAAATCGTTTGAATAAACAGCTCTGATCTGATCTCGCTGGCCACACGTACTGATCATCTGCATTTAAACACGAATGAGACGGAAACTACAAATGCAACCGCAAATGGTGCATTAAAAGGAAATCTGTGTTTTGACCCACGTTGATGTCATGTGTCCATCCTCATTATCAGAACAGACGGTTGCGAGGATCAGCTAGCTTAATGCTTTTGATGTCACTCAGGAATAATGTTAATTTAACAGCTGAAAGTCAACTCACAGCAGTCTTTTTCAATCTGTCATGCTTGTTCTTAATACATAAAAATAGATGCTTGGTTTCTTCCAGCTGAGAAAATCTGCTAAGCTATCTGAGTAACAGTCGATGTGATTCAGAGGTCTGGAAGCAGGATGAGACCCGGCAGGTGTGAAGAAATCAGCAGGTTGAGCTAGAGCGCCGTAAGTTGCGTTATTTGAAAGGAAAACCGAGTGTGAGCACGGCCGTTGTAATTGTGCATATTGTTGTAAAACTGTACGGCCGGTTTGTGTGATAAAGTCTACGTTTTCCTTCGTTTCACGCGGTGGTTTAAACGACTGGACAGCGGTTTAACACCTTACCTGTCTAAATGTCACAAGAGGTTTGAACCGCTATGTTAAAACTGTGCCAAATTCGCTTCTCCTAGCGCCCTCATAAAGAAAGATTCTCTTTCAGGCTTTAAAAAGAATGAGGTTGGTGCTGTCCTATATTTTTCTTACTGTCAACGACTTCTGTGGAAAAAAAAAAAAAAATATTCCCTTTCAATACTTCCGATCATGTCTGTGGCACATAACTCCAAGCCTGTTGCTTCCCCCTGAGGATGTAAATCTAAAATTTTATATATATATATATATATATATATATATATATACTTTTTTTTTTAAACTTAACTATTTCCTGAAACAGCTGGCAACTGTAGTTTAAATCAAAGAAACAAGAGGAAATAAACTGGCCAAAACAAATAATAATCGCCATTATTATTTTCATTATAATAAAATGGTCGAACAATTACATTTTCTCATTTAATTATATATATTTCTTTGAGATTTTCTCTTACAGAAAGCGAAACAGCAGAGAGAAAGAGCGGTGAGGATCACACCACTCTGTCCTCTGCAGAATATAACAGGTTGAGATGAGTCCGATAGACTCCACAGGTCAGTATAAGTAGGTCAGGGTTACCAAAAAATGTCAGCCAAGGTGTGGGGAAGATATATGTGAGAAGAAAAAACTTGCTCTACCCTATATTTAATGATTTCTTTCCCTGACACTCTGTTTCTGCGCCTTTGACAGATCATACCAGCATCATTTTGCCTTTTTTTTTCCTTCACTTTTTTTATTAGCTATCTATCTATTTATCTATCTATCTAGGTCTTGCTTTTGTTTCATCTCTGTCTCTGCATCTGCTCAGGTTTACCTCTAATTGTTTTCTCATCTCGCTCTCCGGGGATGTGTAGGCATGGCCTTATTATCCCGGCTGATCGATGTGATTTATAGGTTTAGGGAGCGAGACATGCAAACTTTCTCATCTCCTGGGAATAAACCGAAGAAATCAATCACACGCAACTCGCCCTGTGTGTGTGTGTGTGTGGGCCAATTCAGACCTGAAAACTACTTTCTCCAAAGACCATCATGGAACAGCAGCACTCTTCAAATCGAGCTTTTGTGTCTAAGTTGTTCTTTTTTTCCTCCCAAATACTCAATTTAATCTTTCAGCTTTCAGCGTAGTGCTTTGAGTGTATGCTAAAAATATACACTCTTGATGTTACACACCTGGAAACACATTTTTTGTCTTTCACTACAGTTCTGCTGATTAATTTGTTTATGCCATCGCACTGTGCCGTAATTTGCCATGATGCAGATGGCCTCCTTGTTAACATAATCACGTCGGCCCCTCATGAGGACGGCAGGAAATCATATAGCTGTGGAGATAAATCCCACCAAGATTTGATGGTAATTGCTGTCATATTTTTTTTTTAAAAGACTGGTGTTTTTTAATGGCATTCGACTTCATTAGAGAAGAAACAAGCGAGAAGCATCCCGACCTAGACAGACTGTAGACTTGCAGCTTATCTTTTTATTGATCGTAGACATGACTCAAGCTGGCTGATCAGGGCTTAGGGACAAAAAAAAAAGCCCTTCAAAGAATGTATGAGATTAAAGTTTCTCTGATTTTTCTAAAACCTCTCCCTTATCCTTGATGATGGATCACACTGTGCACCTGCCGGACAGGTGTGTTGACGTCACATCAACATACGGCAAGCTGTGTTGGTAACAGCAGGACCTCGGTGGGATCGATACCGCAGGGTTTAGCATTCAGAATCAGCCTTTGGGGCTAAGCAGAAGTATATAAGATGTGTAAGGCATGTAAAAAATCATCTCCATCCAGTTTAGCAACACTCTTGACGATACATCCTGAAAGGTCGGATTTTTTAGCTTCCTTTACCGACAGCCTCGAGCTAACGTCGCTGTCGATTGGTATTTGCAAAGCTCTGACACAGTTATCGTGTTTTTTGGCTTAAATTTAAAAATAAAGGACTGTGATTTGAAGTGAGCATACAGTAGCTGCACAGGTTATTTTTTTTATAAAACGTATTTTCATTACAGGAACCAACCCATGACCTGAGGCTCTCCAGCACCAAAACTTTAAAGCTGCTGTAAACAATATTTTTACATTGACAATACGTCTCCCTCTGGCTTTATGGAAGTTGATAGCAAGTTTCAGCTCACTCTTTTAGTTTTCCAGCCTGCAACTTCATCATTTTGGTCGACCAAATGGTAATCCAACAATGTTAATGGCTTACTAAGTATTGACCAAGCGCTGGTGGGAACCAAAATGGAGTTAAAACAAGAGTCAATACCTCTTATGTCCTAAATCATTGATCATATTGTCACATTGTGCTTTGTTGTTATAACTCTTGATGTGATGAGATGACACATTTTTTTGACCAATCACAATTGAGAGCCCTGCCAGCAACTTCTAAAAGTATTTGGATTTATGCCACTTTCATGTCATTTGGGATGAATGGTAGAGATGGAAAGATTCCCATGTTTATGTGTTGTAAGCTTTCACATCATTGGACGAAGGATTATATGAGTGCAGACTTCGTTCTGTGTCGGTAAAAAAAAAGTGTTTCAACAATATCACATGTATATTCCTTTAAACTTGTGTTTAATGAGCTTAAAACAGCAGAGTTTGGCGTACATGAAACACTTGTTTGGTTCTCACCTCTCATTATTGTCTAACAGATCTACACTGGTTATTGACTTATGGATTCCTGATCATCATAACAACTTCTATGTTGATGACAGTCAATTTTAAGTGTCAGAAATGTAATCACAGTAACTTTGATATTGCATGAATGAATTAGCTTTACCGACTTTTTAGAGCAGATCCAGGTGAGTTATCATGTTAGCATGTGATAAACAATGCAAATAACAGCAGAATAACCGAAAAGGCAAACATGCCATTAATTACCTCCTTTTCGAATTGTGTTTACGCACATAGCAGGTTGTTGACAGCCACCTTTCCTCATGTGTCGACGTAATTGCCCAATAATGTTGATTCTGATTGTGTTTCTACTGAGAGGAAGATGTAATGGCAGCAATCACCTAGCAATCAAGTCCAAATTACAATTACAGAGACTTCAGACTTGACATGTAATTAAAAACATTAAGCTGCGATTTTTTTTCGGCGACTCAGCTTAACTTGAAGTAAGACTCCCACTTCGACTCAGACTGTGGACTGACTCTGATTGGGTGACGTATGAACATCTCTGGCCTCGGTCGCTGAGCTCATCGGAAACAGTCCTCAGCCTGCGGGGACACGACGACTGCTGGATGATTTCTGTTTTCCAATTGCTCAATGTCTTCAATTAACTCCAATTAGACTTGTTTAAGGACAATTAATCATTAATTAACCGAGGGAGAAGGGTGGTAAATATTTACTTATTCATCATACATATTTCTTGTTTTGCTCATGATTATTTTATGAGCCAATTTTCTTATAATGTGCGCAGCATCCTAATCTAACAGGCCGGCGTCCCTGATTGCACACTCATCACGGATGTTAGGCCGTAATTTTTTATACCTCTTTCAGATGCTCTGTTGATAAAAATCCAGTGGAGTGTATAGGGACGGCAAAGTTAATAGACTACCACTCCCCTTAAAAAGAACTGATTGTACTATTCAGGAGGGTCACATACACAGTGAGAGGGGGTCGCCGCAAAAGCGAGAACAAAAGGGAAAAAAACTGGGGAAAAGTGAGTGGAGCGAAAGAGTGTATTTTGAGTCCTGCGGGTTAATTCGGTGCCTTTCAGCTACAATTGCCGTGTCTAAACATTCATGAGCCGTGGAGGGATGTGGAGAAGGGAGGGAAGGGAGGGAGGCAGAGAAACGAAAAGGGGGGGTATGGATGGAGCAACAGCACAGCGCTCAGACACAAGAGGGAGAGCTGAGAGAGAGAGAGAGAGAGAGAGCAGAAGCTGCTGTGTGAGCTCGTCCACATCGCTTTGAGCAGGTAGAGCGAGCACAGGCGAGAGAGGGAGAGGCTGAGAGAGGGAGAGAGAGAAGTCTCTCTTTTCACCTGAAGATTACTTTGTCTCACACTTCTCTCACCCTGAGCGCTGGAAGGAGCAGTGAGGAGGGAGCTGAGTTGATCAGGAGGTTTTTCTCTCTGGTTTCTTGTGTTTCTTTATATTTTTATTTTTATATTTGCCTCATCTGCACGGGAAGTGAGGGGAGGGGGGGGTCAGCTGGACTTCTCTGCAAAAAAAAAAAAAAAAAAAAAAAAACATTAAAACACCCCCATCATCACTTTCCACTGGAAAGACTGAGAGATAGAAACCTTGCACGTCAAAGGAGAGAAGATTTTTTTTTTTTTAAGTGAGAAAACTGCAGTGAATGGCTGCGAAGGAGGAGAAGTTTCTCTGAAAAATCTGCCGCTGAGAGCTTTTCAAAAGGTAGGATTCGGATTTATTTTGTCTAATGTTTATGCTCTCATGTGCATCTGAGCTGCATCACCCCAGCTGGTAACTGAAAGTGACTACTACTCGCATACCGGGCTAAAATAAGATCTCCATCATGTATTGATTTGCGCATCAGAACAACCTGTTAGAAGAAGGTAAGTCTCTAAAAGCTGCTTTATGCTCGTCTTTTCTCCATCTGTGTATGAGGAACTCACTATGTTGGGCTCATCGCTAAGCAGTCCTGGCCATCCTTCGCTGACTCTGGGGAGCAGCGGCAGCACTTGTTTCATTTTAACCGAGCCACATGTGGAGAAAAATGAGGTGACAACAGTGTGAAGTAGAATAGCGCGTCGAAAGGAGGAAGAATTTGCAGATAATCTGTGACAGAGCAGCGGGAGAATAAAAAGAAAAATCAGAAAGATAGAGGGGGAGAAAATAGCAAGGAAGGGGGTGGGAGGGGGTGGAGAAAGAAATACTTGAGAGTGAAGGAGAGTTGGATGGAGAAAGACAGAGAGAGAGTAAAAGAGGGATATGGGGGTGGAGGGATGGAGTGGCGGCGGGAGGAGGCTCGCTGGCAGCCAACTCAGTAACCAAGGCAGCTGACATGAGGGAGAGCCAACAGGGGACAGTGGGATTTCTATTTTTCACCCTTGCCGAGATACGCCGGGACTCTGCCAAGTCCTCTGCCTCGCTCCCCCACCCCCCCAGCGGACAAAGATTTCATTGTGCGGCGCTGTGACTGAATTCATTAGGCATCTACATGTACTCTCCCCTGGTCGCACTTACTCTCCGACGCTCTCCATCTCTTCTCTCCCCCGACCTCTTCCAGCACTCGCACTCTCCGACTGACCCCCCTCCCACGTCTGCTCCTCCCCTCTCGCTTTCATTACCGTCCCTATAATCACCTCGACTCGTGTTGCATCAACAGTTGTGTTTTGTGAAGCTCTGTGGTGAATAATAAATACATGTGTGCTGTGACTCTTAAGGGAGGAATTTTTTTTTTTTTTTTTTTTTTTTTTCAGCTGGGGGTCTCGGGAGATTTAAACAGAAGCCAACTTGGCAACTTTGCTGGCGTTGTGGGAATTTGAGGAATTTTAGGCCAGTGAAGTGTTGTGAAATTTGGTTGACTTTTAGGAGTTTTAATGTCACACTGAATTGCTGTAAATGCAGGAGAAAAAGAAGGAAATTTTTCTTGCATTTCTTATTCAGAACTAAATTACCTCTAGAAAGATGTAATGACATTAACATGACCCGAGTCTGCAGTTTTTTTTAGTCTTTCAGTTTATTCTTTTGGTTTAATGGCCTGTTACGTTACTGTTTTGGTCATCATGCAGCTTCTCTCAGTGATAAAAGCTCTGCTAAACCGACTTTAAGCTACTTGCACAGCACCAACGCTGTGCAGCATTCAGCAGCTAAAGGTCCAGATATTTCCCTGGAGAGTTAGTGCAGATTTAATCAGAGATAGAGAGGAAAGTGAAATTGGACGTTCATTTTCCAGGTGGCCAAAACACGACTCAGAATAAATGCCAGCGTTGATCCGTTTCTGCTTGATGTGGAGATAAGCAGCTTGCAAGTTTGCTGTATTATGTTTCATTGCTGCTTGTTTCTGCTGCCCCCAAGTGGCCAAAAAATCAGTTAATGCAGGTTCAACCAGGACAAAATGAGGAAGTTGCTTTATCACCAAAGCTTTTTAAGGACCTTTTTAGACAGATTTGTGGTTTGAAGTCAGTGCCTTGCACCTACATGTTATGTGCATCTAATTTAACTCATTTATTGCATATAATTACGGTTATTGCTAACCTTGACCTAAAGGCTACTTCTAACATTAAATCATGTTGTTTTGCATGGCTGAATTAGACTTTATCAAGTGATAAATATGGAGATGATAGAGCCCCAATTTGTTCTGTAGTCACAAATAGCTGTTCATGTTGAGATGATCCTCTGAAATGGTGATTTTTTTTGCCAAATCTTTAATCTCCATGTTTCAAGCCTTTTTTTTTTCAATTTCAGTGTTAAGTTTAAGAACAGCAATGGCAGCCCCTCAACCTCTGGGTACAACCCCTCAGAGTTTATGTTCATTTCACACAATGTTATTGGACTGCACTGGGAGAGCGGGAATGCTTTGATACACGATCTTAATGACTTGGTAACGACCACATGCACACAAATAATTCAAATTATCAAATCACAGTTTATATAAGAGGTTGCGGTGAATACAAAGCTGCTTTTGCACTAGAGAAAAGAATGATTGAAGCTGGAGAAAAAAACAATGGACTCAGGTGTTTTTTTATGGGTTCACTGCATACAAATATATCATGCATTTGTCTCTTCATGCCTTCCTCCACATTGAAGACCAAGTCGTTACCCCTCCAGGTAAAAGGCTGGTAAAAGGCTGCTTATTGTTTCCAAGATGTGAGACACTTCGCTTGTGGTGAAATCAATAGCCCAGTAAATTCTTAATTGAATGACTGCAGGGCCTGGAGCCTGATGGTGCTTTATGGGCTACCAGAAGGCGCCTTTGAGAGAGCACGCAGAATAACAAGGACCCTGTCGGCATTGTTGCGGTCTGGGAAACAGCGTAGTGTCAATCAGCCGGGCCTGGCAGGCGACAGCGGCGGCAGGGGCGTGTTAACGTTTGTACACCTGCCACGTTGCGCCCGAGCCGAGGCTGGTGTCATATTACCTCCAATTAGCTTTTGTTCTTTTGAAACACTTTTTTTGGCTCATTTGATCACAACGCAGCATGTTTTCCCAGCGTTATTCGACACCGGGGAGCGGTTCAGATCAGTAGATGTCACGGTGGTGATCGAAGATGGAAAACCACCCTCAGGGTTTCTGGGTGGAAACAGAGATGTTGGAAAAACGGACGCTGGGTGTCAGATGATGTGAGATGAGATGTACATGTTTTTTTCTTCTTTAACACAGAACACCCTCATAGTATTTTGAAGCAGAGCGAATCCTTTTTTGTCGGAGGTGTAACTCATCTGTCTGAGCTGATGATGGATTGGCTGACCTTGGGGGCCCTTGCTGCCATTTCAACACAAGCAAAAGACTACAATGCATACTTCTGGTCAATTTTCTGAGCGTCATGTTTGTTTCACGCACCACTTAGTTAACCAATTCATCCACAATGGAAAGTGTGTAGATGTGAGAAAGTGTTTATGCCCACTTTCTGCAGCAAAGAGCTCAAACTTCCTCTCCATGTTCCCATTTCCTCTATTTTCTGTGTTTATGGCTCCAACTCTGGTTTGTTAGCAAAATCTGGATCCATTTCTGAACGAACAGCAGGGAGACACTCTCTGCACTTTTACTGCACATTTTTGAATCCAACTGAAACAACCAGCACTCAATACATGCCAGGAGAGTTTAGCTACCTGTGTGGTACCTGAAAAATGCAATATTTTATTTCCTCTGGTCTGTTCATTGAGCTGTGCTAACAATTACTTCTGCTTTTCTTGTCACTAGTTGTTATTCATTCATTTTGGCACAGATTTTGAACAAATGTCCCAAAAATCAGAAAAATAAAATGCCAATTAATGTGCATTTTTAACTAATTTTATGCATATTTGAGGTTGGGTGCCAATATTTCAGTCCTAAATAATGCAAAACCATGTTGAAACATAATGAAAATGTGGAGTATCTGTTTGTTTTGTGTGTTTATTTGAGTAAAGTTACAGACTCTGCATGGGCTGACACAGATCAAATGTTTTATTGCATTTTACTTTTATGGATACAACAACTTTTTCACCTCAGCCAAGTGTAAAAATGTTTTTATGTTTTAAATGTTTTATTCAACCTTTTCTGTGTTTTGGTGCAAAATGAAAAATGTGCATAAAAACAGGTGGATGGAGGAACATTGACAACCAACTTCCCCCAATAACCTCAACTTAGAGGGTGGCTGTTTTTCTAAATGTTTAAAGACACCAGCGAGAGTATAATTTGCCTTAAGCTGAGGCAAGAATTAGATATATTAACCGTTTTAGCAGAAGATGTCTGCACTTTAGAAAAGATTTGCAGTCTCTTAATAAATAGAGTCACGACCGGCACTTTTCCTGGAGGCATCTGTTTGGATCTACCTGTTAAGGAAGAGGCACATGGCAGCAGACAAATCGACTGAGGCAGCTAAAAATACAACTCTAATTTAACCTGTTAGCGGGCCAACGCGGCTAATACAACTCTGCAAACTTAAACAACACCTACAGCAAGTAATAAGTTCATTCCTGTGGCAACACTTCCCCTCCCCCTCAGTGTATATGTTCATGTGTAGCTCACGCGTGTGCACGGGGCCGCTGTTCGTGAAGAAAATTCCTCGAAGCCCTAGCCGGCACCAGAAGACGCAGGGTTTTCGTTTCATTAAGCTTCTCCTGCAACTCCCTCTAAGCTCAGACAGTGAATTATTCCATCCCCTCTTGGGTTGAAGAAAGCAATCATGTTTTCACTTCATTTTTTTTTTCCTTTCCAGGACTGACTCTCAGGCAATGGATCTATTGAAAATGAGAGTTGCTTAAAGTAATAGACAGAAACACCTCATCTCTGAAATTAATTTGAATTGATTCTCCCTGGTCCCGTTCCCCCTGCTCTGACAAGGTTTTGAGAAGGAAATTTGAAACGTTCAAGGCCACATGTAAAAATCAATTTCCAAATGAAGCTGATCCGGGAGATGAGCTGTCTCTCTCAGCAGTCCTTGCGGTGAGCGGCAGAGCAGTCTGAGCACACATACCAAACTCGCCTCAAATGTTGCGTGGAAACGCACCACAGAGCTCGTTTGTGTTCACCGGTCACATAGGCAGTTTTGTGTAACAAAAGACGGCCTTGCCTGTGTTTGTGTTTGAGCATCTGTGATATCCAAATAGCTTTTGTCATGATTTTACGTACAAATACCTCTCATTGTAGTGATCAAAATGACAGAGGTTAGATGCCATTTTGCTTTGACTTGCTCACTTGCACAAAGAAAGGTTTTGCAATCAGATACAACTACATTTGCAAACTAACATTAGCTAAAATATTTGAAAATTGAGTATTTTAACCTGATGTTATCTCCTCCAATGGACTCTTCTACAGCTCTGGGCGTATGAAAATGAGTGCCGGTGTGTGATCTTGATAGAAAAGGCGTTGATAAGAGAAGAAAAACTTTCATCTTGTTGAAACGAACGACAGACAAGCACACATTCTGGTCTATGGGCGAGATAAAAAGTGCTAATGTGGTGTTTTTAAGTAGTAACTGTGATTAGCATTTATTAGCATCATTAGAAGGCTACTAAGTTTGCATTTGGGGTAAACATTAATGCCATAAGATATCCCTTTAAAAGATTTACATCATCATTAGCACACACTTTGTAGGATGATTATAGGATGATAGGACTACTATAGGCAGTGACTTCACGTTGCTACTTGTGAGTTCGATCATATATATTTAGTATTATATCATATATTTTTAGTGTATAGAGTATATAGATCCAAGAGGAAACTGACAGAAGGGCGGGACTAAGAGAAAAAGGTTCAATTATAAATCCATCTGCTCCTTCACCACCAATGCGAAGTGCCATGGATTTATCAATACGCAGCATGGTTCAGCTCAGCTGCTGATATTTCACATCCATGGTCGGGGCCATGGATTTTAACTTGCACAAACCAGATAAAGGATCAATGAGTCAGGATGACTGTACTTACATATTCTCTTCTACTATGGGATGGAAAGGGGGGGTGGCAGGTTAACATGAAGAACGGCGGCATCCTTCAAATTAGCAGTTTCCAATCCATCAAGGTGGAAAACACGAGACTGCTGCTTTCTTTTCATCCCACACGTGTGCCATCCATTATATCCAGGAGCTGTAACAGCCTGATTTTCTTTGCATGGACGTAGTAAAAGAGCAGGATATCGTGTTTCAAGGCGGTGACCTTTCCAGAAAAGTTTTTGCTCGCCGTTTGCATACACCACAAAGGTTCCCGCATGTTTGATCCCAAAGCAGCCTTTGAAACTTTCTACTTGTCAATGGCACTAATAGCTCAACTCCGCTTAATGACAGCGGATGGAAATAAGCTGCCACTACTGTTCGTTGCAGCGCACGCTACGATGGGATCGGTGGACTAAAGCGAATAGGATGATGTCAAACTGTCTCACTTGTGCTAATAGAGGAGACTGAGTGCTGAAATGTGACCAGCTTAATTCATGCAACAGCAAATGTGTTCACTGACAACCTGTTCAAACACCCTACCTACTCAGTTATCTCACTCTGGATTAGAGCGGCAGCAAAAAGCACCTAAAATATAAGCACAAACTATGATCCTCAATTACATCAAAACCAAACACCGCCTATTTAATTTTTTAACAATCCATCTCCCAGGCATAGGCGAAAATAAACAGCATAATCGACCTTCATCGAGGGCCAAAATAATCATCACATTGCATAAGGAATACAGTGTGACCTTGGTCCTGGCAGACAGTGATTATGTTTTATTGGCCCAAAAAATTGAGCCCAATACTCACCAGTGTACTCTGGCTGAATAAAATGGAGCGCAGCGGGGAATGAATTATAGTCTCTGGAGTCTGTGAGGTCCAGTCAACTTTTTTCTCTCCTGTAGCAATGGAGGGGATGAGTCTCCATAAATCTGACCCAGAGATCCATTAGGTTTCTGCACTCTGCAGCACACAGTATCAGGCTACTCTTTCTGTTTCTCTGCCCACTGCTCTTTGGACCTGACACTATCTGTTAATGTTATTCAGTGCATGCATTTATGCATGTTGAAGAGTATACTGTCTATGTATATGTGTGCATATAGCACGGTGTGCGTTAATGTCAGTAATGTAGGTAGATTATGTGGGTTGTTGCAAAGAAACCAGTAAATAACTAAAGTTAAAGTAGCAGGGAAGCTTACAGTAATGTTAAATCATACATTATGATTTAGCAGTTTATAATTTTTTGTATTAATGATCTGAATATGTAAAGTAACAGGTAAGGTTATCAAAGAGCATAAAATGAAAATACTCAGATACGGTACTTAGTAAATATATAACTAGTATATATATATATATATATATATATATATATATATATATATATATATATATATGTCAGTGGTTGAATATATATATATATATATTCAACCACTGACATTTCCCTGTCAGATGCTTACTTAGGGGTCAAATTTTGTACCTGATCCTGCGGTAAACCAGATCCAAAGTATCTAAGTTAAAACAGAGACTCCATCTGAAAGATTGGTCCAAGGACAGTCGGGCTCCGTCCAAAATAGACCTGAGGATAAGTAGACCCAATTACAAATGCAGCAGGCCCAAAGAAACCCAAACAAGAAAGACAACACCAACACTGTCAGCAGCGTGATGTACTGTATCACCGTTTAGACTAATGAACGGCAAACAGTGATGGTGATGGATGGGTTCTTCCTGCAACACACCAACAAATGTGACTGTCCTAAAGTCCTGCCTGTTTACTGACTTTTTGTACTGCTGAATACTTCCGCTTCACGGACAAACTTCTAAGTCTAAGTTACGTCTTTCTTGCTCTTCACAGCTTTGTCTTGTATCCCAAAACTTTCTTCCCTGCAAATATATGAAAGTCTCTATTATGAATAATTGTGCAGACTTGTTGACAATGGTTGGCATTTTTGTAACAATACTTTAGTCCTACCTGGAAAAAAATCTGAATTTTACATTTTAGATGAGTGGCTTTTGAGCACATTGTGGTCATTTAGATGGATGGATGGATGGATGGATGGATGGATGGATGGATGGATGGATGGCTTTATTGACCCCCGGAGGGAAATGCAATAAGTCAGTTTAAATTTATCATGTTGCTGTCGTGCCACCCATGGGAGAATCCCATTTTCTCCAACTTTATATGTACAAATGTCATCAAAATGTGGCTGTAATACAATCAAAAGTTATGGCAGCTCTTGTGAAAAAGTGCTGCGCCTACAAGAGCTTGGCAGCCGGTTTAAAGGAAAACTATATGGAAGATATAAAAAAAACATTTACTTTGTTTTGCCAAAAATTCAAAAAACCTGGATCTGTTTTGCAGAAATGGACATGTGGTGATACGTTTGTATCGATCCAACTTCAGCAGTGATAAGTGAAAATGTAGAGTTTGTTAAAAATGGTCTCTTTGTGGCGCTTTTCACATTAAAAAAAAAAAGAAAAAAAGAAAGCAATCAGTTCTTTCTTGGCTCATGGCCAGACTTTCCATTAAATAGTAACTGCAGCCGGTTTCTTCTCCTTTTCATGTGCAGGCTTGGTGTGAAACCTACTACTACATTATCATATTTGCGCACTTTGTGTGTGTGTGTGTGACTGTGTGTGTGTTTCTTTGTCCGTAGCTCATGAGGGTGGGTGTGTGAGTGTGTGGGAGGGTGGCTGTGTTTGCATCAGCGCAGATTGCTCGTGAAATATGACCTCTGGAAAAAGTTTCCTGTCCGCGTTCTCCTCCTTGAACTCCAATCCATTATCTCCAGGTATCAGATTCATCCCAACAGGTGTAGTGTGTTAAATGATAGGGGCCCGTGGCAGCCTGCCACAGACGCCGGGATGAAAGAGAAGCTCGAGATCAAGTGCAGTACGCCGGCTCTGCTTGTACACAAACACACACATATACCTGCATACCTTACACATTTCACAGGGGCCCAATACTGCAGTTATCACCCGCATCATCTGCAGCTGTGAGGGAAGTGAGAGCATCACGCCATGACAGTCATCTGATGGAAGTTTAGCAAGTTTTCTTTTCTCTCCTTTTTTTTTTTTCTTCCTTCGCCTTCGAGGAGATGTGACTCAAGTTTTGAAGACACATTGCATCGAAAGATACAGTTTGCTCTCTTATTGGCTGAAAAAAAAAAAAGAAAAAAAAAAAAAAGAAAAAAAAAAAGCTTTTATCTGAGCTTTCCTCAAACATCATTTTTCTTCCATATCCTGAAGCATCCGATCGATAGAGCGAGAGTCATGTAGACAAAGAAGACAAAGTCAGAAACGAAGAGTCTCACATCTGTTTCTTTCCTGCTGTTTGCTGAGACAGGCAAGAATTGTTAGTTATTTGAGGTGAAAAAATAAATCTTTGGCTTCGCTTTTTGCCTCACAGTACTGGAAATGAAATAGTATAGACTCATCCGCTCCTGGCAGACTACTCGACTTTTAAATAACACCTGATCACAGGCTCCTTTAGATATATACGTGCTGAATCCATCAATGTGTTACAGTAATGGCTTTTGGGCTTTTAAAGTGGCTATAGTCAATATTTTTTTATATTAATAATGGGTCAAATGACAATGTGTAACACAGAAAAGGTTGACTATATTGAATAATACGAAAATTATCCTCGGACTGTGCAGTTTGCCTCACCTGGAAGGAGCTTTATGCAGGTTTTGGTTTTGTTTTAGGCAACAGAAAGACAAAGTCAGTGACCTGCTGGTGAACATAGTGCAGAATTTAGCAGCTAAAGAGACAGAAATAGTTGGTGAAGACCAAAACAGAGCTAAAAGAAGAGTGAAAATTAATCTTACATTTGAAGCCAGACATGAAAATGAATGTTAATCTGTGTTTGTGGTGTCCCCATGTTTGAAAAAAGAGGAGAAAACATGATCCATTGTCAAAAACTGTGTACAGCTGGTGGCTTTTTTTTATGTTTTTTCATCCCTGCTGTCCACCTCTGGGTTTATTTGGTTGTTACTTCCCCCGCATGGCCAGAAAAATCAGTTAATGCAGACTCAAGAGAAAAAAAAAGAAAACATTTTTGGTTGTTCTTTTTTGTGTCATATTCCTTAAATGAAATGATTATTCATATTTAATAACTTAAAGTTTCAAATTTAGGGTGATTTCTTTGTCTTTTAACACAAAACATGGGTAAAAAAAATCAATGAAAGTATATTTAATATGCATTAGAGCTTTTGTAAATTGCTTTGTAAATAGTGAACCAAACTGTGAATATCACATTTTGCTGTTCATTCTTTTCATCAACTTGACAGCATTCATGGAAAATGTCTTCGTCAGACTGTAATTTAGCCTGAAAGGGGATTCATTATGTTATTGGGTTAATCTACATGTTCTCAGAGGTGAATGGCAAAATTAAAAAAACATTAGGGCTGGTTTTAAGGAAGATATCAGGCTTAAAGAATTAACACATGGCATATTCAAGACTAATTATCCTCAAATATTACATTTTCTGCTCAAGCTGAACGTGTGATGTTAATTTGCATAGAATCACCTCCACCATTTGGCAGATTTTGTCACTTGATTTAATGAAGAATACGCGTTGAAATGGGATTTATGATGAAGGTACTTATATATATTTTCTTGCAGCTGAACGATCTGTGTGGCTGAGCAGTCAGAGCCCATTTATTTGCTCACGCTGAGTCGAGGTCCCCCGTGTTCTCGCACACTGTTTGATGAGGCTGACATCGCTGACGCCTTGTTGCAGCGATGGGTGGGAGTGGTGGGGCGGGCACCCACCAATCGCCCCCCTCCCCCACCCCTCCACTCCACGTACAAACACAGATGAGCCGTTTGATCTCGCTCTGACTCGGTTCAAAAAGATCCTCCCTCTTATACCCCCTCAACCACACTCATAAAACTTCCCTGAAAAAAAAACACTCCCTCCCTTTTTCCCTTTGAGATCACATTACCTGTGTCCTCGTTTTCAGCCGAGGAGATGAGACAGAATGGAAGATGTAGAGGAGGAGCGCGGCGAGGGAATAACCGCGGCGAGAGTTCAGGAATCCCCGGTCAGGTGGGAGGATCGGTTCCTCTTCCGACTGCACTCGGCTTCTCGCGTGTCTCCCGAGAAGATTTAAGCATCTCATGCAGTCGCCGTGAAATCAGACTGCCAGAAAATGCCGAGCAAAATCTGCAACCGTTTCCCAGCAAGCACAGTGTCGATAATTTGCAGGTCAAAAAATGTCAAGACATTGAGTTTGTTCAGTAGTAGAGTGTTTTGTTTTTTTTCTGAGACATTAAAGTTAAATAAAATCATTGTTTCATTAGCATGTGAACAACTATATTTGTAGTCAGCTGAGATTCGTGCCATTCAAAGCTGTATTAATCCATTTTTGGGACACTTAACAGCTCAACAGCTAAACAATGCAGTCATTTATTACATCTCCTTTCTGCTCTTTTACCTTTTTGTGTCATTTTAAGCGGTATTAATTGATTTTTTTGACCAGTTGGGGGCATCATAAAAAAAACAACACATCATACAACATATAATCAGCATTACTATTTACACATCCAGAATATACAACATTTATTTTTTTTCAACTCCTGAGGGAAATATCTGGCTCTTTAGCTGCTAAATACCTTGCTATGTTCACCTGCTGTTTTGTGTTGGACAGGTAGAGTACAGTGGGTCTATCAGGTGCATTTTAGGTGGAAAAACGCTGCTAAAATAATACAGTTGCAGGTCGTTAAAGTCTTCGTAAAAAAAATTTAAGGAACTGCAGTCGTGCAACCATTCATTGTGCATTCGTCCCGACAAGCGACACCTTTCACATGACCCATTGTTCATACATTCAAAAATATATGTGGAGTTTTGAATTCCATTGAAATAAAAGTGGTTTGTGTTCTTACAAGAATAAAATGGTTTGAAATAAACTGAATCATTTTGTACCTAGTTATACAAGAAAAATGTCATTTTGTTTTGTCATGCTAGCACCAAGTTCAACCTGGATGTTTTTGATCTGCAAATTACCAAATAAGTACCTAGTGGTTTACATTTACATATCTAAGAGTTCAGATCCCCAAAAAATGAAAGTATCATTGCGAGGTAATGGAGTCAGTCGGGGACACGAGCACAATGGTTCGGCTTCCCTTCTTAACTTCAGTGGCGAGCTCTTGTGGCCATATGTTTGAGTAAGTGCCTGTCTTGTTCAACAACCTACCTCGCCTTGTCAAGTGGGCTCTGGGATCCATGTTTGCAGTCACTTCAATTCTTAAATCCTACCTTTTAAATATTTGAAGAGCCAGACACGAATTAAGAACAAGGAGGGGAGAGGCTGCACAGAGCACATGCAAGAATAGGAATGCATTCATAATGAATGCGCTTCAGTTCCCTCTCCTGATTTATTTCAAGGCGAATGAGCATAGCGAGCGAGAGCCAAATTAACTTGTTTTACACACTTAACATGTGATGGGAATGCCAAATGTTTTCCCTGAATTGCAAATGCAAAGCCTTGATGATTATTTTAAAGGAAAATGACACATTTTCTTTGTCAGACATCAATCTGAGGAGTCCGCATACAGGCCCTTATTTGTGAGGTAAACTCACTTCCCCTCTGTGCCCGGCTTGAGTACGTCAACTTCAGTTTGTCATTTCTGACATTTCCCAGAATGTGTTTTTGAAAAGTGCCAGACAACATGCTGCACTGAGCTGTGGGTTACATGTGAGTAGCAGTCAAGGAAAAATGAGAGTCGCGCGGTGCACCCATGTCCTGTAGCTGTGTGCCATCATGGTCCGCTGAACCCGCTGTTTGTGAAATTGGTCTCCGTCTGACTGGATTTTTCTTTGTGAGGGCTAAAAATGTTGTCTTGCTTTCAGACGCTGCTGTGGTCAGAATGTTTTTTGTCATCAACGCAGATATCTACATAAGCACCAAACAGTAACAGATTGATGTTCGGCAGAGAGGTCTGATTAGATATAATGAAGGAAGCGGCTGCAGGAAGAGAGACGACTGGATGGGTTTGTGGTTTAAGATTCTGAGCTACACTTCAACAAAACACTGAATCCCTTCCTGTTCATCCTCTGGTGGGCAGACCAACCAAAACTGCAAAAATAATAATAATAATTTCCCTTTTTCTGTCAGGTTGTTTTGTAATGGGACTTTGAAGCACAAATAATCAGGAGGAAACCTCCATTTGAAAAAGCAGTTCAAACCTTCAGAGTCATGTTTTATTTGCTTAGTGGACAGCCTAATCTGTCATTTCAGCACCGACAGCTTTACACATTTGGCGTCGCCGGATGGATTCGTCTTTATGGCTGAATGTTTATTAGAGCAACTGAAGTAAATAACATCTCTTGGGGAAAACGCTACGCCGCTGTTTATTCTCCGCACCTACAATTACACAGCTCCATATAGGGCCAAGCTTAATGACACTCACGGCTCTTTTTACTACAGTTTTGAAATCATAATTTGCGAGTTTACAGGGTGTTACGCCTTGTAAGGAAATCTCGATTAGTATTCAAACACAAGAGGAAGAGAGAGGAAGAAGAAAGAGTGTGTGTGTCTGGGACTCTGTTTCAATCCAGACGAATGTGCCAAGCTGAAGCGAGAAAAAAAAAAGTCAGAACATTGATATGGCGCGAGCAAGAAAGAGAAAGCGAGACAGACGTATGTAAACAAAGCAGGCGGAGGAAAAAGCGAGGTGGAAGCCTGCTGAGTGTTGGACTGTGGATTTGTCTCCTCAGCTCCTGGCTAAGTCTGTCATCTGTTCGACGCTTGACTCAACATCTGGTGAAACCCGCATAAACACAGCTCTCTGAGCCACCAACGTCGAGGCAGCGAGGGAGAGGGAGAAGCTTACACACTCGACTGGGTGTCACGGTCACAACGCACATATAGAAAAACACACAGTGATACAGCATTTTCAGCACATCTGCAGTCGACGTAATGCAACTGGAAAACAGGTTCCCAACTGTAATCACATTACTGCTTACTGTAATAGAGTAATGCTGGTTCTAATTTTAGTCCTCGCATCACGTTCGCTGATCTTATCAACATGTCGTGACTCGTCTTACATACACAGCATTACAAACAATTCTGAAATATCATACCAGTGTAAGTCTTATTTATTTCATTTGCCTCACTCCTGCTGCAGCATTACAACAAAGCGAGCGCAGAGGTAGCGGATGCGCTCAAGACAGATGAGAGTCGACGAGATGATAAAGAGATCAGACAACGACAGAGGAGGAGGAAGGAGCGTCTAATAGCCGGAGGAGCAGATTTACTTTTGCTTATTGTCATCTGGCAAAACTCAATAGGCGTTTTAGGCATTTTCGGGGCGTTAGCCGAACTTAAATCGACTTTGAAGGGAGATCATTAAACTGTAGTCTAACCGCAACTTTTTGATGAAGACGCTAAATGATCCAGGAAGGCCGATATGAGCAATGCATCCACGAGTTTGATGGTTTGTTAAATACAAAAAGACTTAACCACAGTTTATGATACAGTGAGGAAGCATTTTGTCGTGGCGTCAATTTATCCTCCGAGTTATCTACCAGAAATGTGTGTCTGCATGTATTTGATTGGCCAGTGTGGTGTCAGATTCAATAAGCAACCAACACAGCAAATAAAACACATGAAGTTATATGTGATCTGTTCGTACAATGCTTTCTCTTATCAAAGTGTCATCAATATTAACAGAAATCAGAGTTGTGTTATGCAGGATTTGCACAGGATTTGCCTTATTTTCTCCCAGTAGCAGTACGTAAACTACTCTTACTTCCTCTACGGTGACCGTCCACCCCCATGTGGTAGATTGTTGAGTTTCTTTGTTCCTGGATTCAGGCAAGCCATTCATAAAGTATGACCAAATCACTACTCTAGTCCAAAGCGCCCTATATTAAGTGCATGAAAACACAAAAAGAATAAGAATTTATCCAGTATTGCTGTCTTTGTTTTTAGCTGCGTGTGAGTCTATTTCTATGTATGAACACAATGAAAACTGGAGTCAGTTGAGAATAATAAAGACTGAACTTGAAGCAAATGATTAATAGTGTTTCGCCGGCTTGGAACAGGTTGGTTATTGATAAGTGATTGTTGGAAGGAACGCTTCAGAAGCACAACAGCAATGTCGACATGCCACCAAAGATGGCGCCAAAGTTAGATCTTTTAAAAAAGAAAAAAAAAAACAATTCCCAGATTACCACTTTGAATGAGTGTGCAGACAGTGTTTCAGTCAGCCATCACGGGCCATCCTCAATGCATCAAGCTGTCGTTCTATTTCTGGGCATAGAGAGAGAGAGAGAGAGAGAGAGAGAGAGAGAGAGAGAGAGAGACGTCCTTATATCAGCGCCTGTCCAGGCTCGCTTTATGGGAGACCTCCTCCTCCTGCGGTTCAAGTCAATTGTCAACATGATTTATGGAGACGTGAGCTATCTCTAGACCAGCTCCTCAATCTTCCCCTGATGAATTGGTACCATCGGCCTATGTAACCGTCGTTTGTTTTCTTCACTGGCCAATTTTCATCCACGCTAACAAATTAAATCTGCCATGTTTTCTGGTGAAGCTATTTTTTCCGCCCTTCTCCTGTTTTTTTTTTTTTCCCATGTATGACCTGCTCTACAATTACCGGAAATATGAGACTGACACCGAGGAATGAACTTCACAGAGTAGTTTGACACGCGCCTTTTCCTCCCTCCAATACGAGTAATATCCTGATTTTTAATGGAGGTAAAGTGTCATAACATTTAATGGTTGGGAACTTGGTTGGATGACACGTTCGGAGTGTGGCATGTCTCAAAGACACGCACCACTTATTGTCCCAATCATCTCATATAGCTCACCGACACCAATACAGCTTGATTAATGTGACTGGCTTTTATGAGCGGGATAAAAGGCTCCGCATATTACTGAGGTAATTATAATATCCCAGGAAACTCTTCTAAAAACAATGGAAAGCTTGCGCAATCAACGTAAGTAGTGGTAACCTTTTTAAAGTTTGGCTATTTAAGTTTATAATTGACTCCTCTCCACCGCCACTAAAAGGAAATGAGGGTCCGGCGAGCAATCAGCCGTATCTTTGTCCAGTAACTTTGTTGGCCTGCTCTGCCCTGACCTGACTGCAGATTAAGGGAAATTAACTGCCTGTGGCAAGGTGGCTGAAAGGTTGGAGAAAACTGAAAAGGCAGCAGGCCAGAGAGTCCACCTGCAGCCTGCCAAAGGGTCAAAATACTGCGTCTGAATGTCGTTGACGCACTGTAAAGGTCAGTAGAGCCAAAAGGTTATAAAGCAGAGCCTCATCAACAACTTGAAGCATTCCTAAAGAGTTCTTCAAGTGCTTGAAATGTTATTTCAGGAGACTCACTTATATTTTCTTTTATCAAAGCTTGTCTACAGTCCCTCTGTGAGGCTGCACTGCAATGTTTTGAACTAAATGCTAACATCAGCATGATAAGGACAAATTAATTTGACTTGATGGTGCCACTAGATGAAAAGTTAAGGCATTGCAATTCACGCTGAGGGGACAGAAATGTCTGCACCAAGTTTTAATGGCAATCCAGATCTCGACAAATATAACTCAAAATCATAAATGTGAACTTCGTGCTGGCGCAAGAGGAAACATGAAGGGATCACCAAAGTCTTATGGATGCGATATGTGAGCGCAATCAATGTGGCACTAAAGAAAATACACTGATAAGCATTAACATATAGACATTTGAGGCCTGGGGTTATCAAATATAGAAAAGAACATCAAGAATCATTTAATAATACAAGTTTAAATGAAAATTCACATCAACAACTTGTCAGTCTCTATGTAGTATGTAGAGGTTATGAATGTCACGTATATAAGTAATTTCTAAGCTCAGCTGTTCCAAACAATACAAACAGTACAACTAAATTTGGTTTTCAGGTGGTTAAATCAGAAGAAGATTATGAAAATGAAGTTGTGTACTTCAAATGTAACCTCAGATCAGCTGTTGCAAATGATACTTATATTGTGATTTTATGTGATGCTTATTTTGGATTGAAAGAACTACTTTAGTTCTCTAAAGTTGAGTCATAGATGATTAAATATCTAATGGTTCACAGCAATATTTTAAAATTTGACGTTTGAGGTGATCCAAATCGAAGATCGAGAAGATAATAAAACTGACCAAGAGGCTAAAGATTCACTTTCCTGCCAGAACAAAAACTCTGCCAGATTCTTTCAAACTGAATTATAGTGAAAGACGTGATTGGTGGGAATGAATAGTTTGAGTTTTGAGAACAAGATGCTAATTGTCAAAAATTCCTGGTTGACCGCTGACCTCCAGCATAAACTGTCGGCATTAAATAAAGCCGTGGAGCGCCAAGAAAGAAAAGTAATCGGGGTGAAAACAGTGAAAACATTTCAGGAGACAGGAAGGAAAGCTTTTAAGATTCTTCATCACCCCTCACCAGCGCTACCACCACCACCTCCCTGTTTTTCTTTCCATTTCCCTACAACACAAAACAACAGAAGTGCATGTGGCGGTTTGCACAGTCGTGCTCTGGAGTATCACCACATATAGAGCCAGCTGAGGGAGATGGATAGGGCGGTGGTGGTTTCTGATTTAGTCTGCACAATGAGGCTGAGTGATTTTCTCTGTGGAGCATGTCTTGCCTCTCTTAACCTTGAGGGGGGGGGCTCATCCACCCCAACCAACCTTCACTCTCTTCCCACCCCACCCTCTGTGAGGCTCAGAAGATTGCCTCCCTTTTCCTGGCGTGATGGGGGTGATAACTGCTAATGGATGGAGCCTTGGGCGCATTTACGGGGGAGAAATGTTGGCGAATCTTGCTTTGAGTCCGTAATAAGAAGGAAATGCTGGAAGACACGTTAACCCGGTGTTATATATATATTTTTTACAAGACTACGTGGAAACCTCATATATGTGGTATATAAGTGCCAATTCTTACAGGCACAGTCAGCGGTCGTATCTATAAAAAGTGATATTAAATGCTCATCTGTGCTTTTCTTTAGCGGTCCAGTAATTCATAAAGTGTACAAAGCCAGCATATCACACAACACGCAGTAATTTTTGACTGAAAATGATATATGCAGTTGTAAGAACAAAACTTTCCACTCATATGTAAAGATGATTTGAACGAGAATCTTATTTTAATTATAATTATAACTAGTCTCATTACTTCCTTGTTCCTTTCATTCTGAATATTAAATGTTCATCTGCACTTTAGTGGGCCAGTAAATAACATAATTAAGCCGCGTTTGACTGAAAAAAAAAAATGTCATAAATGCGGCTGTAAGAACTTTTCTCTCCCATACGAAGACGTAGGATTTGAAAGAGAACTTGTTTTAATTATAATTACAACTATTCTAATTATCTACTAACTTCTCTGCTCTTTCATTCATTTCTATCTGCAGGATTTCTCTCGTTTTTTTTCTGACTCACCCTGGTGAGGTTCAGACCCTCATTAGCATTCGTCTCAGGCGATCACAAAGGGACACCTCTGAGTACAGGCGTGAGCAGGCATCGCCGTCACTGTGGGGCTAAAAACAACAACAACGTATTTGGTCTTTGCAGATGGAAATGATGCACATTTTTACATGCATACAGAGCAGGGAAGTGAGATCTGATATGGCATTCAGCATCCTTCCATTCTAATGACTGACAGACGTAAAGCTCCACTTGTGATCAGTTCACCCACGATGCATCTTAACGCAGGTCCGAACAAGACCTCTTTAGACAAAATATTTCTTATTTGGGGTGTTAAACTCTGCACTATCCCTCACGTTCTGCACACGGAGAGCTGTTTTCCATCTTCCTCCACTCTGTGCTGCACAGTTACAACGCTAACTAACTATCGTCTCCGCTTTGCACAGCAGCAGGTTTTTATTGTTTTCCAGCTTCATTATTAGTGGATAATGTCACGCATTCTCTGTGCCATCTGTCTGCATACAAGGAAATGTTTTGTACTCTGCAACAGGTTGACAGAGTGTGGACTGGTCATTGTTTCGCGTTTATGCTTGTGAGAACAACACAAACCCAAAGGGACATCATGCTTTACCCTTCCCAGCAAGCAGCCTTAGATGGCAAAGCCGTCACAGAAAAAGACCATCAGTTATATATATATATATATATATATATATATATATATATATATATATATATACACACATACACACACACACACACACACACACACACGGTGACTCTTCTTTCAACCGGCCGGAAAAAAAAGTCCGGTCTCACTTGTCTTCACGGGTAATGCACTAACGAGGTGAGACAGAGGTGGGACGAACGCAGTGGACATAAACTTTCAGCCTTCGGTGCGGCGAGAGCGAGGAATAAACCTGTAAATCTGCAGATTTAGAGAGCTGAGTCTGCACCCACAGCGTTACGGAGCCTATTCACTTTGAAAGAGCAACCAACCAATTATATAACTTTACTCACTCAGACTTTTGTGTTTGCGTGGCTGCGGTCCAGCTAAAAAGATGAGGCCAAGGCTCTCACATTAGCAGGCAAGTATCAGATTTAGCTATTGTACAGTAGACTATAAAGTTTAAAGGATTTTTCTCCTCCATTCATAGATACCATACTGAGGACCTTGAAGGAAGCCAAATAGAGTGACATTCCCTTTTTTCCTCCTTCACGTATTTTTATACGAATCTCTTGAATGAACAACAGCTTGTCAAAACAGCTCGGAAAACCTAAAACCATGTGATCATAAACTCATATACGCTGACACAAATACAAACATGTGCTCAAATACTACAGCGTGATCTCTGTACAGGCATCTCTTAGCTTGCCTCAGGATGGGGGGGCAACCCTCATTGTCACGTTGAACAAATGTGCCGTCAAAGCTGCACTTTTAAAGATGGGGATGTGTCACGGGGGCACGCAAGAAGCCCACCCGCCTGGAGGCAACACGGACGGACTGTCTGAAACAGAAGGACAGGAGGAGGAAGTAAAACACAACAGGCGGCGGCGACAATCCTTGACATTTCGCTACAAGCACTCATCTTAGCGGCTGCCGAACGCATCCTCCGAGCGAAGGGGGGGGGCGTGATAAATATAAAGGGGGAGAGCTTTGGCCAGAACTCCAGAGGGAAGAGTTATTGGGTTTGAGGTGAGGAGCCTCAGACAAGCGGGGAGTCCATTAGACTTTGGTCCAAACAGAGCCAAATCGGATGATGGTTTTCTGCTCCAGGGCAGCAGTCCACAAAACTCTGCACTTCATAAAAACACTCGTCTGAGCACAGAGGAGCTTCTTCAAGGGGCATTAAGTGATCTTATAGCTCATTAACCCTAACCCTTGAGTTTTATGTTTGTAAGACAAATCCGAGAATGTATCTGTTTTAAAAAAAAGTGAAAGTCCTCCAAACTAAATGACAAAGTGGGTTTTTTTTTTTCCATGGTGGTGATTTTCAGATCTACAGTTGTACTTTCCAAAACTCTTGGGGAATTATGTGGTTAAGTTTTAGGAGGTTAACCTTGCCATAACTGTAAGAAAACCTCACCTTCACTGCCACAAACTTTCACTTATTAACTCGAAGTCGGACAAAATAGCACAGACTTTGCATTAAATTAACACACCTTGTTTTATTGATCATAGAAAGATCTTTGTATAATCTTAACCTGTGATGTTGCTTAATTGGACCCAAGTGCAGACAGCAAACCCCACACATACTACTTCTGAATTCAGAGGTTTATTTTTTTCTATTTTGCTCATGTCGACAGAAAACCCCAAGCTGTCAAATCTTATTCCTCATGATCATGAACTTTCCCTAACCTTAACCATAGTGTCGGTAGGATATGATGACATTTTAGAAAGTAAAGAAAAAAACATTGTAGGAGAATTAAGAATCACCTAAAAATCGGCGTTGCTTGGAAATAAGGTCAGTCTGATGGACTCAGGGTGCATATTTGTGAACTCCTTTGCATTGTCTCCCAAATGATCTCTTTCCTTCTTACTAAAGAAGATTTCCTGAGCTGAGTTTTTAGCAGAAGGATTTAGTTTGCTCTAAACTACAGTGATTTGTGGAGCTTTCTGGGAGTAAAAGTCTGTTTTCAGCAACATGTTCCCCAATTTGTCACAACCTGCCTCAAGGCGGTCGATTGAGAGATCACACTTGAGTTGTGGCTAAAAATGTGTTCATTTTACAAAACTAAAAGCGAAATTGAAGACAAACTAAAGTCAATGAAGCCAAACGGGAGGGTTGAGAGCCACCTGCTTATAAGATCTTTGATAGACCAGGTGAGCTGAATCTACCTGACGAACTGACCCCGCCCATCAGGCACCTGGAGGGGAGGGGTCTGAACAGAGGAGTGTTTTATTCAGATCATTTCAATACCAAGAAACTGAACTTTTTATCCTGTCAAGAAATCTCAGAATCTATAATTAGAGCAATTAGAAGGACAGACTCAGATGAATCATTATTGGAGACAATTGCGAGATGGCCTCACTCTTTCTTCCCTTGAAAATAAAATCTGTCGCGGCACGTTGCACCTGCCTCCGGCATCGAACACTTGAGAATACGAGGAGGCTGGCAAACTACCTGTTGCTTTACTTCGGGGTCATTTTGCGAAAAATCAGACAGCGATGACTTTTTATCGCTTTAAAAATGGGCAAAACAATCTGTCAGCAGTTGGTCTCTTAAAACAAGAGGCATTATCTCCGCTGTGTGTGCGCCGTGATTGCATCGTTTTGAAACAGTGATATTATCTCATCCGGCAGGCTGAATATTCCTCTCGCTCTAAAAGTTTGAAGACCCCGCTGTTAGGCTGCACTGTTTGTTGAGAGGTGTATTTTTCTTCCAGGTCTCCTTCTGTTCGCCTCCTCCTGTTATCCTATTCCTATCCCCTCTTTCCAGCTCTCTCTTTGTAACGCGCCGCCGCAGAGGGCTTTCATGTTTCAGCGGCCATACATGCACCTAGATGGAGCTTCTTAAATGGGCAGATAGGTCAAACACTAACAGGAGCAGGAGTTCAGAGCTGGACGTCAGGGCTGTGCGGCCAATTATTTTTTTCCCCCTTCTGCTCCATGTCTGCTCCTTTCCCCTTTTTCCTTTCTCACATGTACAAATACACTGATGAGTCCTGCGTCAAAGCGAAAAGCACCCCTTGTTAAGGGCTTTAAAACTACGTGGTGAAAGGAGAGGGAAAGGTGTGGGTGGACAGGTTTTTTTTTTGTTCCTTTCTCATCAGTGTCATCCACTCTGACAAGTTTTCCTGGCTACCCTGGCATCGGAGGAGGAAACCAACCCGCACCTTTTGGCCCCCGGTAAGAGCGCGTGGAAATCAATGATGTTTAGATAAGCTCACTATCAATCCTGACATCCGCTCTGCCTCCTCTTCATCTTTTTCCTCGGTGGAGAGACCACAATGGGAAAAACAAGCCTGAGAAACGTTGCACTTTGTTTGCGTGCATGCACAAGTCGGATGGGAGCGCATCAAGGCGAAGGGGGGTTAGCTCGAGTGCAGAGGGGAGCAAAATCTGAGGCTGCAGGTTGGAGAAGACTCACTCTGAATTATGTTAATTTCACTCAAAGCTTTCGCTCTTCAGCCTTGGATGAGCAGCGGCGCTGAGATGAGGAGATCTGAGATAAAGTCTGAGATGGAAAGTTTACAGATCTCTGAGAGGGAGGGGGGTTTACAGGGATGGACTAAAGCTAAGGGGGGAGAGGGATAAAAGATAATACAGTGGTCAAAATGATGGACAGCAGCTTTTTTTTTTGTTTTATTTTTACTTATGCACTTATGCAATAAATTGTATTATTTTATTCTTATTTATTGTCATGAATTTTATTTTTTTATTTTTATATATTTAAGTCTTATTTAACTATTTAATTCATATTTTTACTCTACTCTGGTTTTATTATTTTTTAAATTGTTATCATTTATATAGATTTTAAATTGTCTTTATTTTACTTACTAATGAAAATACTATATATTATTATTATTATTGTTGTTGTTGTTGTTTTGGTTATCTCTATTTTCTTTTATTTTATAATTTGTTTAGTTTTTTTAGTTTTCCACATGCAGGAAATCTGTATTAATTTTTATTTGAACTGTATTTTTTGCCCTAATTCATTTAGTCTTATGTTTTATTTTACTCTGTTGCTGTATATTATTAGCATCATTTTTTGACTTGCATCATACAAGTACGATTGCCACGAGTCACGTCCGCTGGTTGTCGAACTCGGCACAGACGAGGATCGGAGAGCTTCTCTCTGCATTCTGGTCCCGAGCTTTTCTTTTATCCGTCCGCTCTCCCTTCAGCCTTTCTCGATTTCAGACGTGCCGAGAAGGGATTGAGAACCAATATTCTCTCACCCACCGCCTCCCCCCGCCGCCTCTCCGCTCGACTTACGGAGGCTAACACGAGACATGACAGGAGATGGAAGATTCAGCCCCTCTGCAGCAGAGTAAGCCTCAAATTACCAGATAGATTAGAACCAGCGTTGGAGGGGCACAACAGGCCTCTCAGGGATCGGAAATACCTGACGAGAGGAGCTGCAGGTCAGCGTTAGAGTGCATCAGCTGCATATGGGCCCTGTCGCCAGCAGCAGATGGCTGGTGGAATTACATGTAATGAGGAGTACTTGGTGTGGGCTGGAAGATAAGGCTCTGGGGTTGGGGGGGGGGTGAAGGATCGCAACCGGAGAGCACGGCAGCGCACTCCTGTTGAAATTCAGGCGAAAAAGATGCAAGCTAACTTTCTGTTGTTTTCAGTTATTACACGGGTGAGTGGAGAGGGAGGTGGACGGGGAGCTAAATGAGGAGTGAAGCTGGGTTGGGCGGCTGTGGAGGACGTAAAGAGGCTGATGACACTACAGCTGGACTGTTGACGTGCTTCAGTTTCACTTTTTTGTTTTTTAAGTGTTTACACGAGTAGTTAGTGTTAAAACAACCTTGTTGATCTGCTTACAGCGGCAGAAACTCTTCTTTTTATACTCAGTCGCTGACAACAAGGTGAAAATATTCCTCTTATTTCTTTATGATCCTCTGAATTAGATGATAAAAAACGATGATCATGTTTTCCATTTTTGACAAGTGTTAATTAAGCACATTTTCTCGCTAGACTTGGTGGCTTTTGTACAGATGTTCTTCCTTGGAAAGAGTTGCCAGCATTTCTCTGTAATTGTGCTCTTATGTGTCTGTCATCTGACCAATCAGCTGCTGGAAAAGAAACGTGAACGAGCTGTGACGACCAATCGCAAATCCCCCATTAAACTGCAAACTTGACAATGAAAGTTGGGTGTTTTTTTAGCTTATGAGAGTAAACTTATTCCATAGTTTGTATTTTCTCTTTTTAGTTCATCTTAATGGGATGAAAGCAGCTATAAAAAGGTCAAATTTATGTTATGTGTGTAAGTAATTGTGTTTATGGCGTCACAGATATGCAAATGAGCATGTGGCGTACGTAATCCAGCGACCTTCCGAGCAGGATTTAGTGACTCTCCATTGACGAGAACTGTCAACACCGGTGAGGCTGTGGCGTGGCGTCGGTTTGCCAAAGCGGAGCCTCGGGGACGGTACTAAAGCCCCGCAGAGGCTGGAGCTTGTGTGGAATTTGTGAGATAAATTAGCCAGTAGTTTAAGAGATAAGCTCTTTAAACCTGCCTCCCCTGCCCCCCAAGATGATGTCATGTCCTCAGACCAGATGTCTTACTTTCAAAAGGTTGTCAAAGAATGCACCCTGATGTTTAGAAGAGGAGACATTTTGGGAAATGCTTTATTCGCTTTATTTTCAGGAGTTAGATGAGATGATTTCCAGGAGGTGAGCTCCAAAGCTCATTAATTAATATTAATTAATAATATTAATTAATATCTTGTTTGACAGTGGTGTCTTTCCAAATCATGATCAAACTCTCAACAAGAAAACGAATCTTTTAAAACGTTGTGAATCCAAATGAACAAAATATCTAGTCGCTGTTGCAGCTAAAAAAAAAACACATTTGAGAAAGACTAACGGCTGCAGACGGACGCAGGTTGTGCTCAAATGGTAACGAAAATAAAGCTGAAAAGTGAGAACATGGAGCAGAGGGAAGCAGAAATGGGAATAAGAAAGTAGATGGCACCCTTGGGATTCTGGTTGTGTCATTTTGTTCTTCTCTGTGCCAGTTCCCCATTCCCTTTGGGCTCCATTACAGCCTATACAAGCTCCTGCTGCCCGGCCAGATACAAACATAATCCCTCTGTGGCACAGTGAAGCCAGGAGCTCGGGGCGGGGAGCATGTTTAACATCTCGATTCTTCTTATTCCACCGTGGGGAGGAGAGGGGGTGTGGAGGGAGAGGAGCATTTTTTTTGGCAAGATCGTGCTCCAAGATCAACACGAGGTTGACGGCCATCTGGTCCACAGCGCTGAAAATCCTCAAATGGCAAATACCACCCACAGCCCGGCTCTGTCTCCCAACAAACACAGCGGCAGCCGGCTCCAACAATCAGTCAGGCAGGCAGGCCGGCCGGCCGTACAGCGGAGCGGCGGCCCCAGACCAAACTAGGGAGATTAGATCAAACAAACGATCCCGCGTGGGGGAAGGTGGCACGTCTCTTTAAACAGAGAGGTGACTGGCTTTGTACGCTTTTTATTTATAGCAGCGTTTATCTGAGGGAGAATGGACTTTGCGAAGGCCGGGAGGCTCAGTCATCCAAGGGAGCAGAGTTTGTGAGGCAGTCAAGGCTCCACGCAGGGCGGAGAGGAGAGGCGTGCACGTGGGGGGGGGTGGGAGGTTGTACCATTATCCTCCTTCGCTAACATGCCCCCCTCTCTGGATCATCATTTCTATGAGAGCTGCTATAAATCAGTTTTACTGCAATGGAAACATCTATTGTGATTGCCTGCCCTTCTATTGGCAAATGTCATTGTCATAATAATACCTGGGAGGGTTCGCTCTACTGTGATTATGAGTGCCATGCTGATGCGCCGCGGTGGGCAGCGACCAAATAATCTCGGCGAAGAACATCCTCAGGGGGAGGATGACTTTTACACGGCAGTTTAGCGGCTCGTGTGTTGTGTGTGAAAAAGTTCTGTGTGAAAAGTTGAGTGCAAACAGGAGAGTATTGACAGCATGTCACTTTATCAGGCAGCTTCTTAGTCTAAGCGAGGGGATTTTGAATTAATGTAAAATTTTTGGTGAACGTTGGAACAGTTTTCTGCCTGTGTCAGTCAGACCTGATGACCTTACAGCTCTGATTAGCAAATTATTTGAGTTTTTGAGGGTTAAACTCTTATAAAATAATGCAGAAAGAGTTTTTACTTATTGTTTTTTTCTTATAAACACATACATGTTCAGTCCCTTAAATGAAAAGTCATGAAGTTTTTCCCAGTTCCAAGCAACATATTAATAGCATAAAGTTTCTACCACACTCTTCTTTTCCTTACATGATGTTTTGGGAGTTAGTGAAGAAGAAAATGTGCTTTTTTCAGTTCTGTGCAATACAAATCTCTCAACACGCAACCTCACAACCAAGAGAAAGTACAGTGCTTTTCCAATACTTTAGTAAATTTCCTCTTTCTGAGATTTTCCAGGGGCTGTTTCAGCACCGTCCATTTGTTTGATTTTTTTTTTTTTCTACATCTACGAGAGGCTCCTCCATCACCTGTGAGCACTGCAATGTGGACAGCCCCATCTTCAAAAGATTACAGGTACACTGAGGGGAGGAAAACATTGCCGGCAAACATAATCCGCTCCACAAAGTGCTGTGTTGGTTGGGTGCGATTGATGGGGGGGGTAATACAAAGCACAGGACTTTGACACAGGAGACAGAGGAGGACTCGGGAGATCTATGCTTTATCAAACTGTTGTGCCATGAGGAGCAGAAAAGTGAGCTCTTGTTGTTTCACGCTACAGAAATTGAGATTTTTAAAGGTGACACAACAACTTTCGTAGCTCAAACCGTGTCTGTATTTGCATATTTATTCCACCTGCCTTTAATGAGTCGAAAGAAATCCCATTCCAGTGTAAATAATTTGGATTAAAAAAATCATAATGTCTGCAGCAAAACACATGCAATTGAGTAGCATATACTCATGACTACAGATTCAGAGTATATTCAGTCTGCCTACTGACATTTTACAGTTCATTTGGTCACTTTTACAAACAGAATTCATTCTGATTTTCAGTATTAGTATGTAGGACAGAGTTGAGAACATGCACTAGGTAATTACTGCTGCTATTTGCTTAAGTGCAGAGAGACACGTGAACCAGGCAAATCATATATGAGCTGTATGCAAAAGGAAGAGAAACACCCCCCCTCCCCTCAACCTGTTTGACTTCTGCAGCATGCAGACAGCAGCTCCCAGCAGCTTTTCGTAAACAATATCTTCCAGGAACCTATATGTCAAACATTAGCATGCAGAGCAGCTGAGGGATCCTGTTGTTTGGGACCTGGGATGTGTCATCCTCAGTTTAAGGATACGTCAGCTCCGAGGTGGGCTTTATGCTCCCCCATCACCCGCTTCATCATTTGCTGCTCCCAACACATCCATGCACCTCCATATTTGATTTTTTACACAGGCGCACGTCAGGTTTTCTTTACTACCTTTCTCTGGTTAGCCGTTCATAGATCAATCCTCTGGCCTGTTTAGCTAATTGTCGGCAATTGTGAGCGGTGTGTAATTCATCCCCAGGCGTGATCCATCAGCCGATCGATCGCATCGACGGGCGGGCGTCTCTGCGTTTCGACATGTGAACACACGCAGAGAGAGGCTGCGGGATGTTCGTCATGTTGATGAACGAGGAAGAAGTCAGCATGATTATGAGTTACGTACAATGCAGCGCTTCACACTTTAATCGAGCCTTTATTGTTGTTCACACTCAACTACGAGTACAAATTTGCTGTTTTTATCTATTTATGTGTCTTCTTTCCATTCATACTTTAAAGTCATGCATACAGCTAGTCGACATACTTTTATTAGTTTTGCTCGGTTCATGTACATCATCTGTTTTTTTTTGATGTGCAGTAAGTCAAAGATGATGCTGACTAATCCGTTGAATGAATTAGTTGATGAAAAACTAATCTTGTTCTGGTTTCTTAATTCTGCTGATTTTGCGAATGTATGTTCTTTTCTTTTTGCATTTTCTAGAGTAAAAAAGAATCTATAGATGAATCATCGATGAAAATAATCATTAATCATTAGTCCTCTTGTTTGTTGGTCGTATGACAGGAGCCTCATTTCGGTAAACCCGACGCAACTCACATTTCTTGAGAGACATGCAGGGCTTTAGAAAAGCCGAAATTGTTCCCACGATTCATTGTGTGAGTAATGAACAGCAGGGCCCAGGACTCATTCTTTTGATGGAGATGAATTACTGAGAAAGAAAGAAATGATAGATAGAAAGAAAGAAAGAAAAAGAAGGGAAGACAAAAAACAACAACAACACAAAAGCAGCAGAGACACCGACTGACAAAACAACCTCGGCGCTCACATCTGAAAGTCCAAGTCCCTGACAACAGAGATGGCAGCGCCTGCACTGGGTGACAGGCCCGATCCATTTGGCGCCAGACACAAACACGAGCTGTCTAAAGGGAGTAAGGTAGACTTCAATCAGCTAAAAGGTGATAAAACATAATTAATTCAATCACCCACTCACTCTCACTCTCTCCTCCTTCTCCCGGTCCTCTGAGAGAAAAGCAAAAATGGGAGACTGCATTCACAGTTTCTTTTTTAAAAAAGCCTCCCCCTTTTTCTCATCTTATTTACCGAGCTCTGATTCTGTGTTTCGTACAATGCAGCCCGTGCCATTAAACGCGCGGACAAAAACGGATATGTTTATCCACACGCTGCATGTTGAGAGCCTCTTTGCACTTCTACCTGCAGTCATTAACTGTGAGACCTGTGAAACGAAACAAGACCCGCGGGTGAGAGGTAAAAGTGAGCAAGCGTACATATATATACGTGTTGCGTGTGTGCGCTCTGCTGAACGAGATGCAAAGTAAACCAGCGACAGAGAGGGCAGAGAGAGATGGAGCCATTATCGTCGCTCGGTGCCCTCACGCTCTCTGAGAGACCATTAACACCCCAACCAGCCCGGCCTTCGTCCGTCAGGGTCAAGTAGGCCGCGATTACTCCACGTGAGACAGGCGATGCGAGGGTGCAGCCTCTGAAAATGAGTTAGCGTCAGATTTCACGTCGGGCTGGTGTGAAATATGCGCCGGGAAAATTAGTTGTCTGTGAAGATCGCGATGGCCCGGAGGTAGATGTGGAGAGATCAGAGAAGTGTGTGATTTGTATGAGAGCGTGCACCTTTTTTTTTTTTTTTTTGTGAGCCAAAAAAAAAAAAAGAGTTAGTGAGAAGGTAAAGTGAATCTGAGTGGGAGGGTAGATGTTCATTTCAGGCCGTGCAGGCAGTATATATCCCTGAGAACTGGTGCACCGGTGAAAGCAGAATCCACTTCCCCGAGGCGCTCGGCTCCCGATAGAGCAAGGTGTGAGGAATGAGAACAATAGCTGTTGAAGGCAGAGTCATGTTTCAGCACAATTGCTGCCCGCTGTAATACAAGGCCGCTACATCCTGTCTCCCATGACAACCGAGCCCGACGCTCCAGGGATTGGCCGGTAACAACAGGAGAAGGTTTGTCCTCTCCGGTGTTAACTTGACCACAGCGGAGAGTTGCCACTACTGATGTCGGGGAGGAAAACAACAGTCTCCTGCTAACACACACACACACACACATAAAAAGAAAAAAGCTTCGACAAATAAAGGGAAGTCCGTCTAACTATTTTTTTAAAGACTTATATCACACGATTCATTAATCTGACGCTTCTTACGATCATATTTCAGTCGACGTTGGTGTTAAAGGCCGAATGTTTCCTGTGATGTGGCTCCCGGGTTGCAGCTGTGTGATATCAGCGTCGTTTGATCTATTTTTAAAGCCCTGCTAATCAATATTAATGTACATATGATGATATTTCTTTTTACAATGAATCAAACGGTTACATGTAATGTGAAAGGGGTTGCTCACGGCCGACCAGCCCGCCGAGAGTTAGCAGCTCCGCAAAGCACATTTTTTGGAGGGTTTTATGGCACTTTTGCTGTGTTCAGACTCCAACTGGTTGCTTTCATGAATCCATTCACCAGCAGAAGAAAGAAATGTTTTTTATTAATACAAAGATTTGATAAAGAAACCTGCCCAGTGCCGAATGACAAACAAAGTTAATGATTAGTAGGAGGAGCTAAATCGGTTCAGTTGGTGTTTTTTCTTTCACGTACCGACCAGTACCGAGTATTTTTTATTTATTTTTATTAGCGATGGACTCACGAAAGACGTCACTTGCGGTCACATTACAGACTAACATCAGCTGAAGAAAGGCGGAGCTGCTAAAGAACCAAAAAGACGAAACATTTCTGTAAAAAGTTGGTGGTGGGGACCAAACCGGAGCTAAAAGGAAAAAAATGACTCCAAAAGGGATGAAAATGTTGCTCCACATCTTGTGAACTTTAAATAGGCACCTTTTTTTTTGCTAGACAAGTTTACGAGGTGTTATGTTTGGAGCTGCTACAAGGAACAATGAAAGCAGCTTCAACCTAAACTAAATTACATATAATCAGCGTTGGCTCCTGTCAGGAGAAAACAGCTTCTGAAATAAACGTATATTTGTGGTTTGCTGCTCTTTAGATGACTCATTCTGCTCCTTCTATCGCTTTTGATATAAGAACTTATTAAAAAACAAATCATAACCAAGCAATTAGATCAAAGAGACACTGTGAGGAGAAAATAAAAATGTAATTGCAGCTCACGCGGATAGATTTTGTGTCGCAGGTGATTAAAATTTAATATCAGGAAACTAACTTGACATAGATTGTTTTTGACCGGTTTGTTGGAGGTTTGTGCAGCTAAAATAATCCGTAAAGTGATCTTTAAATGGCCGCGCTCTCCACATGATGAGAGATTAGCACATCATAGTGCAATGTAGCATAGCCCGCCCGCATGCAGGACAGCACATTATAATCTCATTATAAACAAGTCATTTACTTTGAATTGAGTCTTATCTTGTTTTTCTAAAACCAGGTCAAAATGTCTGATAATGTTTTCATAATGAACACAATAAGTTTTATTTATTTCCAAAGCTGTCCTGCCTTTTATGAGAGTTTCTAAACTGTAATAAATGGACTCAAAGCAGGTCATGACACACACATACACACAAAAAAAACCACCTAAAATGTGTTGTAGGAGCCATTCAAATGACGAGATGGATGTTATCCAAAGCCAAAATACTCTTCTTACTCCTTTCTTTTCGTGCAGCAGTGGGTGATGTTTCCCATCGGGAAAGAACTAAAGAGCAAGAAAGAAAAAGGAGCATAATAGTTAGACAGACAATGAGACGGGGAGCGAAGGGAAACACAGGGAGGTTTCTGTCTCAATGTGGATAATTACATTTCTACCTTTCTCTGGCAGTTGCATAGCCTTAATGCTCGTAATTAATTTCATTATTTTTGGCCCTGGCTGTTGAGTGCAGATTAGTTCTCTCTGAGTTGTGGGGATAAACACACGGTAATTGCTTATTACTCTCAGAGCCCACATTAGATTATACTAAAGCCAGCGAATTAGAAAATATCCAATCACCTTTAGCTAAAATTCAAAACCTGCCGTTTATTCTTGTAGCTTGTTTTCATTTGTCCTAAACATCTTTTAGTGCATGCTGGACACCGCTTACAACAACGCTCTGCCCTCTGGATGTTATTATCCTCATTTTGTTTGTATGTTTCACAAATTACGACAAGCGTGTCTGCTCATAAGGCGTTCGAAATCCATTTTAAGTTAATGTATTTTGATATTGCAGATGTGTATTTAAATCTACGTCATTCAATCTCAGTATGAAGGCCAGCTTCGTCGAACTCTGACCCGTGAGTCCCTTTTTTTTTTCTTTTGTACTATTTTTGTGAAGGTTATCTGAGCATTGCTATCCTTTTTTAATAGTCTATGGCCCTTTCTTACGCAGTTGCATTTACACCGGGGACCTGGCCACCGCAAACACGCCGCACCAGGCTGGGGATGAAGAGTCGATCTCAAGGGGACCTTGGCGGTGTTTATCTTTAGCTTTTGAGAACTCAGATTCATTATATTCAAGTGGGTCTTCACAAACAAGGAATTTGCCTTTGTGTATTGTCGCACAACGATGAATACAGTAAGCAGAAAATATAAAGAAAGATTAAGGGAAGCATTGCACTCGAGAGGCATAAATAGAGTATTCATAAAATCTAAAAAAAATAAAATCAAAACCATAAAACTGGAGAATTTGTGATTGTGAACTGTGGTCAACGTCTGTCCAGCTGCAGGGCTTGTTCTCCAACATCTGTCCAACAATTAGCTTGTGTGTGACAAAGGCTACTACGACAATTTGTTAGCTGAAAATGAACACGTTTACTGATTCCTCATAGATAACTTAATGAGATATTAATACCTCAACACTCTCCGATGGCTGCAGCAGCCCTCCCTCTCCCTCCGCTCCCCATCAAACCAATTAATTCCCTCTAAAATCTCGTCAACTTCTTTCTCATTGCAGGATGAGCAGAACAATGAGTGGGTCGAAAAAGACACGCTTCTTGTACTAATGAGATTCTCCAAAGTGACCACTGGGCCACTGTGAAGCAGAGCAGTCGTTAATAATGTTGTTCAAAGACTCGGATACTCATTTAACACATCGGCGATTTATAGTGCCGCTGATAATATCTGCCATATTTTATTTATTTGTTTTATCCGAATAACCTCAAACATCATGGGACTGCTTCTCACGATCAATTAATCAGCTAATTATTATTTGAATAATTAATCGTTGAGTCTGTAAAACATCAGAAAAGAGTGAAAAATCACATTATGTCTTGACCTCTTAGTTAGTCTGACCAATAGCCAAATATTCAAATATCATATTCATATATAGCCTAAATATTCTATTTATCATCGTGCAAGATCAAGAAAATGGACAAATTTTCACATCTGATATACTGGAACAATCAGTTTTTTTTATTTATTTTTTTTTTTTTATTTGACAGATTAGTTTTCTGTCGAGCCACTGACCGCAGCTCTAATGGCCATAATTGTCCAAATTAATGATTCAGTGATGTCAGGAGAGCATCAAACCTCCCAAATATGTAAAACAAAACAACAAAACTGTTTTGTTTTTACACATATGGGGGATTTGACGTAATTCTGGAGCGCAGTTTGTCACTTTTAACATCATTCAAAGAGTTTTCTATGCGATTTTGCCTGCATTTGCCAAATTACACTGATACTGATATCAGAAAAATAACGTTTACGTGTTATGATATTTCACTACATTGCCCTTCACTTCAAATCTTTCAGTAAACGTTGACTGACTAAATGTGTACAGTAACGTCTAGTCCACGGGGCCGCGGAGAATGTCAGCAGCACTCAGGAGCCTTTTGACAGCGCTCACGGCTCCGACGTACAGATGTGTTGTCATGAAAAAACTTGAAGCCTGAAAAAAAATGTGCCTCCGGTTACAGTTACACACATGAAGGCTGAGCGGTTACAGAGGTAGATGATAAAACGTCTGTCAAAAGACAGTGGAAGCGAAGATTAGATCAGAGTTGAGCAAAGAGCATCAGCTAAGCTTTCTGAGGTACTGTACAAAGGAAAACGACTCCTAAAATCGACCTGAAAGCGGTACATTCGTAGTACTCCACCACAACCATCTCCCCTCTCCTCGTGTGGTCACACCTGAGCGTCTCTCTGACTCTGGTCTTTTACTTTTGCTCAAAGGCAGAAACCCACTTATCTGTCAGCACCAGCAGAAAAATCTACCCGAGCAGCGCATCTGAGCTCATGTTTGTTGTGAATAGATCGTAACGCCCGTAACAGGATCTCGACACAGACACCTTGTGCTCCATCAGGCAGGGACGAGAGTTTGACAGCCACTTCTGACAATGCTGCTTTTGTTTGCGGCGAAAAGGGAGACGGAGGTGGAGGTGGAGGTGGGAGAAGAAAATGACACCACGTGAAGACAGACAGCGAAGGGATCACTTCCAAGAACATGTTTTTTTCTCAATAATATCGCCTGCTTTGCTCTTTCTGCGTCTTCACTTTGCTTTGTTTGGACGTTTCCTTTTCCTTAATCACCTGCGACCTAAAAAACATGGCAATCGGCTCCCAGTTTGCCGAGTTCACCCAAATAATTATTTTCCCGCTCACCTACAGTCATGCAGTGCAAACTAGACTTATTTTGATTTGCCTTGCCGTGTTTTTTTTTTTTTTTAAGATACTCAGCTCTGATTTATCCAACCATACAAATACAACGAGGTCTCGTTTGTTGCTCGTGACACTGAAAAATGAACAGAAATTCCACCGCTGCAGAGAGGATGAAGCTCAAACAGTTGGTGGTGTAACGGGGCCGTTTGTCTCTCGAAGGGCCTGATTAGTAAAGAGGAAGAGCAGAGCACCTTTACTGAGAATTTTATTTGGAAATGTGCACATTTAAGCTGCTGTAATCCGACATTAACGGTGGAAGAAACGTCTTTGAGAAGTGCACAAGGGGTCGGCAGTCGTTATGAAGCCTCACAAAAGACTGACGACTCTGCAGATCTCTAATCGACATCACTGAGGCGTTCACAGCTTGTTATGCCGCTTTGATCGTCCAAAAAAAAAATCTATTTTGCATGTTTGAAGCGGCATAGCAACCAACTTGAAGAGGGTCAATCAGTAGTTTATTGAATTTAAAAAGGCAGGCAGGTAAGACAAAATGCAGCTAGAGATGATCTGACAAGGCAACGATGGAAGTGAAGAGGTAATTGTGACTGATGAAGGAATAAGATGCAAGTGAGGAGGTGGGCGGGGCGGTCAGGTATCGGGGGGGTAAAGGAGGGAAAGTCTGAGGGCATCTGGTGGATGGTCGGGGAATAACAATGACGGGAATGCGGCTAAAGAGGAAGGACAGAAAGACAGACTGTGACAACATACCACGAGATTGAAACTGTCAAATATGTGTGTGAAACATACTTTTCTAAATGATCTCATCTCTGCTTGCAGTCCACCTGCGTTCACCCCTTCCTGCTCTCCATTTTTAGCTCTACTAGCTAACAAGGCTAACAAAGGGCAGCAGTTGGCCCCTTTGACAACTGAAAAAAAAAAAATCTTCACCTTCTTATAGAGGTTGGCGGGCCGGAGGGGGCGACGCACACATCAGCTTATTAACGTAACCCGACAGGACTCGCAGATCAAATCCATACTCTCAATTTCTCGCTGTCAAGTCCACGCGTGCGGACCGCTGCGTTGCTTTAAAGCCTGACTAAATTTCTTGTGAAGAAGCGGAGGAGCTCCCCGGGGATGCAGCAGCCTGGCCCTGCCACTAAAGGTAATAGGGTCAGACAGCTCCACATTAGCTGTGGATCATCTCCTTTGACACAGCCGTTGATCTCACCTGCGGCGGCAGCGATGCAGAGCCCATACCTGTACCTGCCAGGCATATCTGTACTCACTGCAGAGAGAGAGAGAGAGAGAGAGGATGATGTTTAAGCAGCGGGCAGCGAGCCTTTTCCCCCCTCGCATCCCGGGTACACTTCACGCCTCGCGGACTCTGCCTCCGAAGACATCCTCGCTCTCTGCATGTGAAGGGTGGCAGGTTTATTTCTCGCAAAAGGGCACTGAAGCAGGTGTACTCTTCTCATGGCCTACACTCACTCTAATATTCAACACCCTCCTCCTCTCTCTCTCTCTCTCTTCAGCCACGCGTTTTGTTGGAGGAGGATAAATCCCGGGAAGATGTGGAGGGAAGGGGCGGGGGGCGTTCATTTCACAGAAACACGAAGAGATCAGACTTAGAGAGCTGCCTTTCCCCAAGGCCCCTCATTTGAACAAGACAAACACAAGGCCTGTAATTAAAGATGTAACAAAAGCTCTGTCAATTGTTTCTCCTCATCTTCTCCGGCACGTCGCCTTGCATTACGGCACAAAGCTTAACGTGGCGTGCTCCGAACACAAGGCTAAGGTTCGGCCGTCCTCACATCCACTCGGCTAAAAACTCCTTTTGCCCCTCTGAGAGGGAAAACGGCGCCACGGCTTCGGTGTTGGCTTTTTTTTTGTTTTGTTTTAAGCCGCATAACGTCTGCAACAGAGATAATGAAATCTTTCAAAGCTTGTAGTGATTCATGTTGCATGACTGAGCAGGCTGGGATTTGGAGTCTCGCTCAAGGACACTCTGACAACGCGCGTGGCTGTTGATGGACGTCTGCCGGCTGCGGAGGGAATTGAACCTGAGTTTTTAGCTACAAACATTTCTCGGAGACGGGGCTGCTCTGGAGGCGGAAATAATCTCATTGATTAAGTTAAACCTCAGTGGGCAGAACCAAAGAGCAGCAGTGTTTCAGAGCGCGCTGGGGTAACTCACAAAATATGATTCTTTCATGGGTATCGTACATTTTTTCCGGTTGGTAGCAGAGCATTTGGCTTTAATGGCAGTTCCATCTTCTCTTACCTTCACTGAGGTGTCCACATGGGAAATACGCACGTTCAGGGTTTGCCCAATCAATAATCTACCGACATCAGTGCCACCAATGTTCAGAAACTTTTGAAATTTTGATGGACTGGTGCGCGTTATGCTAACTGCACTCTTCTTAATGCATCATCCCTCACGCAACTCTCATCAAATAACACAGAAAATGTTTCGATGTATCTCAAATGCTCCTGCACTTTGCTCTGTCAGCCCATCTGTCTTTGCACAGGTATCACTGAAAAACCCCGAGATGCTGTTTGGTTTTTTAATAAATCAGATGTGAAAATGTGAGACACCAAAAAACATTAAAGTGTGATGTTTGTTTTGTAAGCAGTTAAAGGGCAAATTATTTTTGTACACTTGGTTTGCATGGGCTGATATTGGATGAGTTAAAGCACTAAAATTTGATCAGACAGGTTTTAAACAAACATCCAACTTAGTCAGACTTTTTGGATGAAACACACAAAGATGAATGTTTAACATGGAAAATGTATAGACAACTTTCTGGTTCAGCTTTGACCTATTATATGTGGCAAATCTTTCCAGTGAAATTAGGTATTTTAACAGCATTACAGTCAAAGTGACTTAAAGTTTTATCCCAAAATAGGTTTACATAATGTGGCCAAATTGTTTCTTTGAACTTGGTTTCAGATCACTCATATTTCTCTGGTAGCTACTATGTTTTCATAATCCATCTGAATTATTAAAAAAAAGCTTAAAATAAGACAAGTTTTGATAAATTTGAATGGTGATGTCACAGTGTACTGACCCCACCTTAGAGTGCACTTCTACATCACTGCATAAGATGAATAAAAACAAAATTTTCAGCTGCTGTTAAACCTGCAGTTTTGTCTCCCCCTTCTGTCCGTGAGAGTAACTACACAACCACTGATGACACGTTTATGATTTAAAGTATAGAAAATCTAAGGCTCGTGTTCAGAAACGACCACAAAGCTACACCAGTGGTTATCCATGTTTGTCCTCGCTGTCGATCACTTTCTTTATTTTTTATGTAATCTTTCCTCCAGTCGACAAGTTTGTTTTTTTATCAGTAGCATCAGAAAGTTTTCTCAGACACTAGTTCCTGTCGCTGTAGTCGCTCCCCCTTCAGCTCAACCAGTCTTTGCTGGTTGGCAACGATATGCTTTATTTCAATGCAAAAGTCAGCTTTTTAAAGAAAGTTAAAAGTTTTTAGGAAAAGTAACGTAGCTCCACTGCAGAATAAAACTGCAAAAGCGAAACTTCAATCTTCTAGCCGTGATAAGTCTTTTATCAGTGCACTGTAGTAGCTTCATTTGTTTTTCCTGTAATGAAATACTGATGCAGGAACGGGGGATCATTTTCTGGTTTGCACTGGGTCTCTTTTTCCAGCCATTAACTTTAAAAGGCTTTGACACTAACTGATATCCTGCTCCTAATATTTCATGTCACTCTGACTTTCTGGCTACAGCGTCTCTACTAAATGTGCAGATGTCGATTCAGTGAGCGCGGAGGTGTCGCATTATCCCATTTTTGTGCGCTGGGAATAAATTTCTGATTTAATTTTCCCGCAGATAATGCCCAGATCAGTCCCAGAACTGTCACATCTTCAGAAACTCATTCACAGCAGTGGCAGAAGTGACGGCAATTAACTCCGACTTCAGGAGCCTCGGCCCACTTTCTTCTACTTTCGGCAAGACCGAATGTTTTCCCGTTCTTGGGATAGTTTTTGTCAGCTGCGCAAATGAGGTATTAAAAATTCTCCTTTGCTTTCAGTGGCTGTCTATCCGGCACGCAAATGACTCTCTTTTGGAAATAACTGATGGCGACGTAGCTCAGACGCCTCCGGATCCGGCAGCCCCCCAAAAATGCTGCTTCACCGCGGGGCTGAGCGCAGCGGTGGAGTCATTAGAGCAGTCAGAGAGGGATGATTTCAGATCAGCCTGTCACCAACCCCTGGGCTGCAACCCCATCGTAGCTTTAATGGGGACATTATTAAATCAGCTAGAAAAACAGGTGCCAGATTTTGCTCTGAATCAAGCAGCCACTTAAACCATTGTTTCGCCCTGTTCTCTCCTCTGTACTGCCTTTCCTCCTCTTCCCTTGATGTGTCTCTCCACTCGCGGCGTAACAATACAATCAGCCTATAAAACACAAAATAAAGAGTTCACACAGCTGGAGTAAAGGCAAACTGTGGCTCTATTAAACGCTTAGATTTCTTCTTTGGTATGGCGTTTGCAGAAAAAAAGGTCATTTAAAACCCATTACAACTTTTCATAAAGTCTCTTGAGTGAGAAAAAGTGAGGAAGCTTTTGAACAAACATGTAAATTAAATGGACGTGGATGGAAAGAGTGTCTGTTTAAAAGATTTCTGAGCAGGATGTTTTTAGCCACGCAGGCGTTGGTCGGTTGATGGTTGGTCGCCCGGATCGGCTTCATCTTTGGTACATTTGTTTAACCCTTTAACATCCTCACCGAGAAAAAAGCAATGAAAAATATATTTATATTTTTATTTCTTTGGGGCATGAACAGACCCCAAAGTTTTTGAAATATTGGCCTCTACCAAACAGGTGAGATGTCGCTTTGTGACTTCATAAATCCTTTTTAGTCTTTCTTTTTATGTTTCAAGTTACACAATTATCTTCAGAAAGTCCTTGAACACAAAAACGTCAAAAAATATTAACTTACCTTTTTACAATTACAGCAAACAAAGGCCTCAAGTCAGGAGTAATTTTGTTCTTGCTGCCTTCCTGTGAGGAGACAAACTTGCTTTGCATACTTTTTCAAAACACAGCGACATCGAGTGAACTTTTTTAGTGTAATGTGCCTCAACCGAGTGGCAGAGATGGCTGAAACAGGTGGAATTAAGTAAAACAGATATGGTGAGTCAAAATGTGCTCTACCAAATGGTCGAGCAGACGGTTAAAGTATCCGGAGGTTGAATCCATGCCACTTTTGCTATCCTCTGATTTATTTATACCTCCAGCTACATCGTGAGTGGGGACATGATCTGTGTCTGTGTTGTGGAGAGAAGGTCGAGTGGCCCAGAGCTCCATATGAGGACATCTAGAGATGCACCTGGACTCACAGACTCATTTCCATTACCTGTGATACCTTCACACATGGACTAAACCCATGAACTCAGTTTATCTACAGTTTATTACGACCCATGTTTAACTTCATATATGACTAATGATGATGTTCTCTGTACATGTGGCATCTATTGCACGTCTGTCCGTCCCAGGGAGAGGGATCCCTCATCTGTGGCTCTTCCTCAGGTTTCTTCTTTTTCCCATAAAGGCCTTTTTTGAAGTTTTTCCTGACTCGGTTCGAGGGTCTAAGGACAGAGGGTGTCACAACTGTACAGATTGTAAAGCCCTTCCGAGGCAAACGATGTTTGTGATTTTTTGCTTTAAATAAATAAATAAATGTTAAATTTGAATTTGAAATGTCTCAACGACTTTTGAGTAGATTACCATGAATATTTGGTACAAACATTCCCAGTCCACTAAAGATGAGATTGAAATGTTTGGTGGTCTTTACATTTTCATATAGTGCCATCAACAAGTGAAAATTTGTTGCTGTGGTGAACATGCATGAACAAACTTATATTATAAATGCTAAATATTGTCATTATGAGCATGTTGGCATACTGACGTCTCCTAAATGAACAAAAAAAACAGCCTTTAACAAGTTGATCTTTATCTGCACGGGGTCAAACTGAGGTAAGAAGCATGTCACCGTAAGAGAGTAATTGTGAAGTGAAGTGATTTAATATTTTTACCCTGCAGAAGAACAGGACCAAAGAGCAAAAGTTCAGCTTCTGGCATTTAATGTATGCAAACTTTTTTTTACCATCATAGATCACAGTTGCTGCAGTTTACTGTAACGTGTCCTGTTATCCCTCCTCCATCACCTTGTGCTCAGACAGGATGTTTAATGTTAATGCCCTCCTTCTTCATCCCAGTGTAGGCACACACACACACACACACACAAAACAAACACATGCAGCTTTTATCCAGCGGCGCCTCGTTAAAGTCACCAACATGGGAGTCTTCAACATAATCGCTGTAAGTGCACAAAGGAAAAAGTCATGTTCTTTGGTAAAAGGGTTCATGGTCCTCAGTCCAAGTTTCTTTGACCCCCCAGACGGCGTGTTTATAAGACTAAAGCCGGCGGCACAACAAAGGTGTCACGGATATGAGACCTTCTGAGATGAACGGGTCCTTTGAAGCTTTTAGTTGCCAGGTGACAGAGAAGAAATGTGTTTTCCCCCCGCACGGCTCGAGCGAGCATGTTGTTACAGACCTTGGGAGTAAGACTCCAGGTGGAGGGAGGACTTCATAACTCTCCTAATTGATTTTTTCATGCACCAGCAGCTCAGGTAAGATTGGGCAATGGCTTCATCTGCGACGTCGCCAGCTTTCTGAGGAGCAGCAGCCTCTCCTCCTCCTGTTATAACTCCTGTCCCTTTCCTCTCTTTAGATTTATCATATTTATGAAGCTGGAAGAGAAAACGGAAACTTTTTTTTCCACATAGCTTTTTTTTTTTCCCGCTGTGATAAGCCAGGTTTGTTTCAGGGTGGAAGGAGAGTGGCGGACGATGTTGTTTAAACCCCCCTCCTCCTCCCTCGCTGAACTATTTCTTCCTCTGATCACTGGATCAGTGTGGAACTACAAACACACAGAAACCAACAAAGGAGACATTTATCCTGAGTGTGTTTGTTTCTAGTTAGACGTGGCTGCCTGTGCACAAACACACACACACCCTGCATACCAAATGTGTAATGGAGCGCACACACCCCCCCTAATTGTTATTCTATTGACTCAGGGAAGTGGAGGTAGAGACTTACACTCAGCCTAACCTGCTGATATGATGCGTGTGCACTTGCTGCCGGGGGCATGAGCTCTTTTGAACCTATTGTCTCTTTGGTTCAGGTTAAGCTGAGCAAAAAAAAAAACATTTTTTATGCTTTATAAAAAAATAAATTAAAAAAAACACCCCAATGCTGCCACTGCCTGAGTTAAAATACTCTTGAGCAGGATGTTGTTTTTCATTTGGAGAAACATGTTTTTCTTTCTTTTTTTTCTTCTACATTCATTTTCTGTGCGTAAATAATTAATCAGGAATAACAGATGCAGACAGAATACATACAACACATCCATAATTCACGTGCGTTCGTGTTTGTTGCTCGCGTCAGTCACAACACATGTGGTCCGCCTTAATTTTTGTGGCTTCAAAAGCCACTTTAGTCTTTCATGTGAGATTCAGCAGACGGGGGTCACTGGGACAGGAGCGGGGAGCAAGGGGTTATGAGGGATGACAGAACAGGAAGGGGTAAATATCAGAGCGAGGCAAACTGTTCCTGAGGTTTGTGGTCCTGCTGCTCCGAGGCCCCCACGTCTCCGCGGCTCCTGTCAGCTCATCAAGGCCAAAGTCGCTGCCTATCCCCACCGGGACGCCGCATCAAACAGCCCGGGGAGCCTTTTATCCCAAAACGAACGCCGCCTCTTGTCACAGCGGAGGCTGGCAAAGTTTAACACGGCGGAGTGAAAGTCAATATCCTGCCGAGGTGGCGTAGCCCAGACTTGAAGGAGGGATGTGGAGGGGGGGCGGTGAAAAGGTCATCGGGAAAAATGGGATCTTGAAAGACGCAGGTTGTCGGAGACGAGAAGCAGGAAACCGAGATGACGCCGGGCGGGCAGTTAATGTCACGGTTCACTCTTTCTACCCCCGTGCCAATTCTTACGGCTCACAATTAAGGCCAAACATCTTATTTTTGTCTTTTCCACCAATTACTGTAAAGGTTACTGCTTCAGTTGTGCCCTCTGTGTGTACAAACCAACCCCTCCCATTATCACGTGTGCATTTCCCTCAACAAAGACACGACTCCCCCCCCCCGCCGCCCAACCACCACCACCCTCCGTCTAATTTCCCTTTGTTTCGACCTGTAGCCAAAATCAGACATGAAAAGGCTTGACTGCGCACCCCAAAGACACAGAAGAGCTCTTTATACTCCGGCTTGTTCTGCTCCATGCCATTTTTAATCTCGGTCAGAAGGGAAGAGAGCTGCTCCTCTTATCTTAGATGACATGGGGGCTTTGGGCTTTGCTCCCTCTCTCTCTCTCCCTCTCTGGCGCTCTCTCATCTCCTTCTTCTGAAACCTAACCCTCTTTCATGCTTTCCCCTCGTGGTGGTTGTGGTGGCGGTGAGTGAGACCGGCTGAATTTTGTTTAGGTTATATGATGTTCTTCATCAAGTCTGGCGCGCCTAAGTTGTGATTATTTTTAATTGCCTGCTGGATCTCAACCTTATTTAACTTTCAGTCTCAAGCGGAGGATCCTCTGGTTACCTGGACCTTTCTAAAAAGTCGCCCAAAGATCTGAGGCTTTTCCTGGTGAAGCTGAAGTTGGTGTCGTTATGGGATTTTGCAGATTCAGACATATTGGGCCTTCTGATGTGTAGTAGCAGTGTTAGTCACGGCTTTGGGAGCTGTGTTTTCGGGGGGGGAAACCACCAGGAAAAGTTTGTGCTGGATCATTAAATGAACAGATTGTGAGCGAAAAGGGCACCATGAGAGGAGACGGTGTAAATAAAGCTTACTTCAGCCAACTAGGGGCCTTTATGGGGATACTCATGATCAACTTGAACTCTGTTTAAAATAATAATACCTCTATAATATCTAACTAAATCTTTAGTTAAATGTCCATTCCTCTTAAAAAACTGTAGAAACCTTGAAATTACTTACTAACACTGATGTAGCTACAAAAATATGTTAGTTTTCAATCAAATAAATGTATGCAAAGTCATTATCTATCACTGAATAAAGGCAATATATCCATATCCATATAATATAATATATCAAAACAATGAGTCAATTAATCAATTAGCTGATTGACAGGATGTGAACAGGCTGACATGTGCAAGCTCGCTCTGAACTACTTACGTGTGTTAGCGAATTTATCATCTTTGGGTTTTGGATCAGACGAAACAAGACATCCGAAGGTGTCCCCTCGAGGTTGGCCGACTTTCTGACATCGTATAAACTAAACATCTCATTGAAGAGAGAATTGATAAATAGACAATAAAAGGAAAAAAGTGTCGGTCGGTTGCAGCTCCACTGTACTGCCGGTGTGTGGGCTCGCACAGAAAACAAAAGGTGCTGCTGTTTTGATGCACTGCCCTTTAACTTTGTGTTGTTGAAAATACAGCTATTTTCCTGTGCTGTGAGATATTTTCTTACTTTACCACCAAATATATGTTATCTAAACAGAGCTGCCATTCTTTGCCTGCCTATGTGGCGACTAAATCTCATACAACATTACATACTTAAACACACAAATGAAGCATGTGTAATAATATAAGATTGATTAATTAAGTGGTGAGAAATGTTAATTAAGAGGATACTTGTCCAGAGAGGATATTCGATTTTAACAGCCGTGAAATCTGCGTTGCTAATGAAACCCCGGATCAGCCCGTTGTGAATGTCGGGGTAAAAAAAGGTGCTCTGAGGTGACCGTACACGTCACGGCCTTTTGTGAACCTCCAGCCCTCGACCTTAAGAGGAGGCGTACTTTAAAAGCACCATGTCCTCATAACATCTTGCGCATTATCGCGAAACCAAAGTCCGACAAGCACGCAGAACACGACTGTATCTAATCTATTTCTACGGCGGATCTGGGCCTTTGTGAGGGGGACTTGTTTTCCCCGGATGTCTGCCACTATAGCAGACTTTAAAAACAGACAGAGGCCCTTACATAAAGCCTATAGGTTCAATTCGTTCTGCCAATTATCATCCTTCGCTCTGCCAGCGGTGATGGAAGGTGTCGTTCAGTGGGCCTGAATGCCGCTCTCTCCGCGGCTCGCCCTGACAAAGAGGGAGCCCCCTGCCTTTTTTTTTTCTTTTTTTTCGGGAGGTCCAGTCAAGCATTCGCTGACAGATCGGCCAGGGCGCTAACCAGTCGGGTCTTCAAAGAGACAAAGACGACAGGGGGAGGGAGGGAGGGCGGCGGGTGAGGGAGGGAAAGGGAGAAGAAGAATGACCTGCCAAATGAGAAAGAAGACATATTGAAAGGGACAGAGTAGGAGAAAGAAAAAAAAAAACATATTGAACCGATGGAGAAGCACAACCTTTTGACCATCTGGCTCGGCGGGTGACAACAGCCTTCATCTGTATTTTTAGAGCTGTACAACACACCAAATTACTCTGTCAGGAAGATTAAGGAGAGTCAAAGGGCTGTCGAGTGGAAGAAAAAAAAAAAAAAAGAGCAAAGTCGTCCCCGATGGTCTGTGAAAAGTGGAGAAACTTCTGCAGCTCCATCATTTTATTTAGACTGTAAACACAATAAGAAAACAGCTCGGGCCATGTAATGAAAAAACTCAAAAATAAGAGCCCAAGCAGCAGCAGCCTAGAACGCTTCTTGTTTCTGTGTAATATATTCTCATTTCTGTGTAAACATGCTTGAGTACATCTCCAATATGATTTCACTTTCCCCCAAGTCACTCTCTCTCTCTCCTGAGGAGAAATATGCAAGAGACTCGTCTCTGAAAACCTCTTTTTGCTGCATTAGTTCCATGATTGCTTAAATGAAACACTGCTATTTTCTCGTTCGGTGCTAAACAGGGATCAGATCTGCGTGACCATGACTAATCTACCGCTGCGCTTTTTTCTTTTTTTGTGTGCGTGTGTGTTGGCGTGCGCCTTAATTTTCGGGATCCTTTTTTGCCAATTTGGAAAACTAATTGCTTTGACTCTGACTGGGCAAGCGGCGGAATATAATGCAGTTTAAAGCTTCATCTTTCACGCCCGTAAATCCCTCCACAGATCCAGCCGTGTACAACACCGGCTCATTAAAATGCATTAGGGCAGGTTAGCCGGTGTGAGCGGGAAGGTGATTTTTTTTCCCTCCACCTCATCCTTTGAGTTTTCTACTTGGCTGGTCAGTGATCCAAGGACCCTGCACTCCCGGCAATCTCCACACACACACTCACACACACTTCTTCTTCTTCTTCTTCCCCCACCGCTATGCTGGTCACTTTATTCACTTGCAAATGCCCCGCGATGAAATGAATTGCTTTTGTGGTGCGTGCAGGAGCGTTTCCCTCCTCGTCTCACTGTCCACCACCTCTCTCCTCTCTCGTTCCTTCATCCTTTGCTCTTTGATTTCCACTCTCCCTCCCCTTCTTCTTCTTCTCGCTGTAATTTCACCCCCTATCCTGCTGTCAATCTACCCCCCTACGACTCTTTCTCCCTCCCTCCCTCCGTCCACTGCTCCTTCCCTTCCCTGTGCTCGAGGTTGTGGATGCCAGCATTCACGCTGTAGCCGGAGGCCGTCCCACTGATTGTAAAGAGAGGGACAATTGGTCCTTTAGTCTGATTGGGTCCCCTGATAGGCAACACCAAGGATGAGAGCATGCAGACAGCCATGAGAGGCAGACAGCAGCGGTGACACAGGAGAAGCAGCAAGAGAAGATATATGTGTTCATATATATATATATATATATATATATATATATAACTATAATATATTTATACACAAATGGAGAGAGGGGAAACTTTACAAAGAGGACAGTGAGAGACAGAGAGCGTGGACTCAAGGTGACTTTAGGGAAACTGATGCACTGCAGGCAGCTGCTTTTCACAACTTTTACAAGGGAAATTGAGCGGGTGTGCAGGGAGAAGAAGAACAAAGAGATAAGAGGGGGGAAAAACGCACATTTTTCACAGACGGACCGAGAAAGAGGAATAAAGTTAAGAAGGATAAAGGTAAGGCATGAAATTTCTGCTTTTAAATGGTGATCCTTGACTTTCACCGGTCATCTTTTTTTAAATGCAAAAGCTCCAATGAGACACGCCAATAATACTTTCAAGCTGTAAATATTGTTGAGGGTGATTTAAGGGTGACTGGGGCTTTGTCAGCTGTAAGTAAGCGTTTGAAACACCGAGCGGGGGACGGAGAGTGCCGGGATGAATAAGACACGAGGTGGGAGCATTATTCATCACTACTCCGAATCAATACTTCATTTTTTGGGTGTGTTAATTGACAAACTGTGTTTACAGAGACAAACATATCGCACGCGTGCCTGTCAGAAGTAGGTCACGGTGATTACAGGGAGGAGGGTTGGGGGTGGTTGGGTGTTGGTGGCACGTTAAAAAACTTTTGCAAACACGAGCTCGGGCTCAAAGTGTGGCTCCGATTCCCGGCACGTCTGCACTGTCGCTACTTCAAACAAGTCATGCTGAAGGGGAGGAATGCCTATCTGCTTTTTACGGACCTCTGTTTGGCATTCAGACCTCATCCCTCAGCCCGAGCCAAGATTCTAGTTTCTCAAGATGAGGACAGATTTTTTATTTTTTTCTGTAAAACCCATTAAGCTATCGCCTGTCTTGTAAGTGGCAGGCCGACAAATAGGACACTAGATTGGCATGCGCGCTCTCGCCGGGGCACAAAGACTTTTTCTTGCCATTATCGGTGTCAGCAAGAGGCAACGAAGGATCCTCTGAAAGATGAGCACGGCACACCAGCCTCCATATTAACAACACCTCTCGTGGCTCAGATATCTTCAATGACATTCCATAATAGAAGAGCCGCCGCCACGTGGTGGAGGAAAACTGCACGTAAGGGACTGGAAAAAACAGAAAAGAAACCTGAAATTCAAAAGAGATTATGAGTTCGATATTAATTTGAAAGGATCTGTCCCCAAGACGCCACCGTTTAATTTGCGGCGGAGTGACACTGATTGCAAACTTTTCCAGATGACGCTCATGCGCGGTGACATCATTTCCATGCACCAGTGGCTGGGATGAATGCCAGTTTGTGTGATTTAATTTCTCCATAAATGACAAGGCTCCTTTTATGGCCTCCACCGAGCGATGAATGAACTAAATGTGCATCGGGGAAGGGGAGACGGAGGGGGGAGAGGAGAGGAGAGGAGAAAGGGATTTAGGGATAGGAGAGAGGACTAAAAATAAGAGCACGGTTTGAATGATGCTGGGAAAAAAACACATAGGAGGGACGAAATGATGATAAAAAAGGAATTCTTGTGTTTTTTTTCCTCATATTGTCGGGCGCAGAAACAGAAACAGGAGCAGCGGAGGGTCGAACGAATTTTGAAGCTCACTCCAAGGCGGATAGAGAGCAGAGGGAGGGACGGGTAATTAAAAACACCTTACAGTAAACGAGCCGCGGGGGAGGGGGGGTGGGGGGGGCGCTCGTCACAGCACAGCGGTGGCGGCGCGCACAGCTGCACAGGCCGAGGCCCGCGGAGCTCCCCACAATTACAGAGGCAGGTTCAAAGCCTGCCCCATGCCAGCGTCTCTGTCCTGGGGGGTGGGGGTGGGGGTGGTGGTAGTGGAGGAATGAGGACAAATAGAGGGTAGGCACACACAGGCGTCCACAGTAAACTCATATTCATACCCATACACACACACAAACAAACTGTGTGATCTTGAGAGAGTTTGGCCAGAATACACACCTCCCTCGGCCTTTGAAGGCTGCCATCTCTCCCAGTGAGCCGGCTGAGGAAAACTGGGTCCTTGCTGCAGGCGCTGATGGTATATAGATCCTTTGCTTCAACCAACCAGCAGACCTGGTTATTTTATTCTCTTTTATAAACCCTACACACACACACACACACACATATATATATATATATATATATATATATATATATATATATATACATAAAACATACCAGAGGCCATACTGCGGGCGTGATTAAAAGTTAATTTCATTGCGTGTAAGTAAGTAAATAAACATTAGCATCCAGAAATGTTTTTAAAAAACTACGCTTCATTGAGGAAATGGGGTCTGTCACGCTCAAGCCCGGGAAGTGAAATTAGATTCAGCAGCTGTATTTAAGAAAAGCCTTTTTACATTTTGCAGCAGCGTTTCGCTCGGCTCATTGTGCTCGGCTTAACTGAAACACACTTTCTTATTAAAAAAAATAATAAAGTGCGTCGATGCAGCGCCCTTCGCCTGGGTCAGAGATATGGCGTCACTTTTCCACCGTGCAAAATCAATTGTGGTTAACAAATTGGCCGTGACGTTTCGCCTTGCCGGGGTGGGTGGAACTCTTTTTTCATGGGTCCACCCAGTTTTTAAGGACCTTTTCCACAGTCTGGGAGGCCTCTTTTTTACTCCCGAGGTGAGTGGAGCACAGACATGGCCACTGTGAAATTAACACTTAATAATGCTCCACATAGCACTTAAACAGGGCGACCCATACTAATGTGCCACACACGGAGCCGGAGGATGGGGTAGAGCAAAAGGTCTGGAAGAGGGTTTTCATTACGTGGGGACTGGAACTAACAATGATTTTCCCCATTAATCATTCGGTCTGTTGATGAAAAACGTAATTTCCTAAAGCTCAAGGTCATGATATGAATTTTTGTATCTCTTAAAGCAAAGAAAAGCTGTAAATCCCAACATCTGAGGGGCTAAAACTGCATAGTGTGTCATATTTTTACTTGAAAATAAAGAATCAGCGGGCAGAAAATTTCAATTTTTGATTAACTGACCAGCCTAAGATAGCAGTATTTTACTTACAAACACCAAGGCTGGGTTTCATTTTCAACTTTTCACTACCATTTTTTGACCATGGACGCCGTATTTTTCAGTCAATATAAAATCAATACTTATTTCTGTGCTATACTTTGAGTAATGGCTGTTCTCTAGCCAACCAAAATGCTATCTTTGTCTTAAATGACCAAATTTATTGAGATCGGGAGCTGCAGAATCCGACAAATCAATCCCAACTTTTGCTCCAACTTTAAAGTTTCAGTCTGTTTCCTGGAAGTGTTTAACTCCGAATCCGTTCCTGGAAGTTATCGTACAGGAGCGAAGTCATTAACTCGACTCATTAATTTGAACAGGTGGAGTCGGCGAGATTATATACGTCCAGCATCAGTCGGTCGGTCGGTCGGTCGTAGTGTAGCAGGTGGTTTCCTGTTTGCTTCCCTCCGCTGGAAGGAAACGCTCGCCTCGCTGCTCGTCGTCAGAGCAGCTCTTCGCGTAGTCTATTGTTGTCAGATTGCAGTTAATGGAGCAGCAGGTGGACTTGGAGAAAGATGATACAACAATATGGCTCATCATTTTGTCACGCCAGCTGCTCCCTCTGACAATCACCATCTCCTCCACTGTCACTCAATTTTTTCCTCCCCTCTCAGCAAACACCTTTCCTTTCAGGGGGGGTTGCTTGTTTTTCTGATGTTTTGCCATTTTGACTTCATTTCCTCTTGCAGTCTTGCACGCTAACAACTCTAAATTGTGTTGTTTTCTTTTGAATACAAAGGCAGATTTTCTACCAGGGGTTGAGAATTTTTCAGCTCGGTGGGAAAATACCTCTTTCGCTTTAAGTCTGGCAAAGCTTTTTCATATGATTGCTCTTCCGCCCTCCACCTCGCTCCTCATGCCTTCATCCCCTCGTCCTCCCCGTCCATTCGCAGCTTGTGTGGCAAACGCCAGCTGCTTTTTTTTTCTCCTTTTAAACAAGTGAAATGCCATAAGATTAACAGACGAGAGGGAGATGTGTGAAATGTTTTGCCAGCACAATTACGTTGCATGTCGCCTCATTAGGGACGACAAAATGGTGCAAAATGCTCGGGTGCAAGCTGTGACCTTTCGGGGGCGGGTGAGGGGGGGGAGTCGAGAGAACAGGGAGCTAATTTTACTTCATAATGGCAACCAGGCAGCTTGAATAGGCCCAAAAGAGGGGAGCAGCGAGGTCAAGTGTCACCCGTCCTGCCAAGCGCCTCTTGCAGAAACACACACACATAAGCACAAACGCACACACACTCGACCCAGCCTCCCCGCTGACAATGCAGCCACGCCCCCCCCACCCTTCCCTTCCCTTCCCTGCCTTTTGTGCCTCTTCAACAATGATTAACTGAGTTTGGCGATTCAGAGAGACTCTGCAGCAGCACAATGCGCTCTCTCTTACAAAACATAATAGAGTCAGCCCATGAGTCAAACAGTCTCTCTTTCTTTTCTTTTTTTTCAAACTTTCCATCTCCCCTTGCTAACAGCCTCTTTCCTTTTCTTCTCCGTCCTCCCTCCCCCTCGGCTCTGCTTTTTCTTTTGCCTTCTGACCATAAATCCCCCTATTTTTAACCCCCTCCTCCTCCTGGAGCTTGTTAATGCAGGAAAAGCATGGCAGATGCGCCCGTCCTCCTGACGCATAAAAATAAGATGCAGATGGAGAGAGGCAGTGTAGGTGCGAAAAGGTATCGATTAGCTCGGATTGATGCACGATCTTAAAAAGCATCTCCTGCAAGAAATTCGCAAAATTGACCCCGTCAACATTATAGATTCCTCTGATGTTTGTATATATATATTAAAAAAAGAGAAATGCAACAGGAGATGGTATTTAGAGGTGATACCATAGGGCCCTGCAGTACCTGAGATATGGAAAAAAAACACACACACACAGCACACTTGTAATGAGCGGTGTGCAGCGCTGTAGAACATGGTGTGAGTAAAGCCGAGCAGAGGTGTTAACAACACACTACAATCTGAGAACATCACACCCCCGGGCCTTTTACAGGAGGTGTGAAGGAGCTCACCTCTCCTCATGACAGGAGGAGGAGGAGGACGGAGGGAAGGAAGGAAGGGAAAAAGAGTGGTTAGATCTTTTCTTCTTCTTCTTTTTTTCCTTATTTTGACGATGTGAAACACCTGATTGTCCCGAGTTGGAGGGAAAGGAGCTGAAACTGGAAGTGTGCAGTCATTTCTGTTTTGTTTTGTTTTTTTCTCCTGTAGGCTCTAAAACGTGTCTTTATGTGTGAAAGACACCCTGACAGTTTGACAATTAAAGGAAAATGATCAACTTTTTGTAAAGTTATTTGCTTTCTTGTGGAGAATGAGATGAAAAAGATCCATACCACTCTTATCTCTGTGTTGAGTATGGAGCTTAAGGCACCTATAATTTAACTTTTTTGTTTTTTATTTCATTATTTAGCCTACACATTTCCATTTTTCATGTATGTGTTTGTAAAGCAGTTTGTACCTGTGTCTTAAAATAAAACTTTACTTATTTACTTACTTAAAGCAGTAGGTGATTAGCCTAGCTTAGCATAAAGAGTGGAAGTAAAGGGAAACAGCTAGCCTGGCTGTATGCAAAGTTTAAAAATACACCCACCACCACCTCTAAAGCTCATGAATCATATCCCGTTTGTTCTATCTGTATGCAAAAATAGATGCAAAAAGTTGTGGTTGTAGAGGAAGTTACATAGTGAAAAAAATAGTTTTACACAACATTTACACAAAGAGATAACAGGAGTAGTTAGAGCACCGAGTTTATCTCCTCACTGACACTGCGACACTCTTGCATCATATTTGTCTTCATATTTTAACTCTACGGTGGTGAGGTAATGATGTGAATGTTATTTGTTTGCACCTTTTGTCCTCCCCTCCCACATTACCTCCTCTCCTCGTCGGCGGTGTGAGAAGAACCTCCTCATTCAGTCATGATAAAGCACACAGCTCATTATAACCCAACAAAACACAGTAGTAGTAGTAGTAATGGGAATAATCTGGAGAATATGTGTGTCATCTGCAGGTGTCCGACAGCGTAAAACAGACTGAGGAAGTCAAAAGGACGTAAATCTGAGACTCATATGTGCTCTTATTTTTTCTTCTCTTTCAGGACACAAACAGAGAACACGCTTGTGGAAGAAAAAAGGGAAAAGCCTTTTCAAATACTGCTCTGCACTTAACAATGGGAGACCGATTGCATCTTCCAGCGGTTGCCAGCACCTTGCTCCTCGTGGCCCTCGGCATTTTGACCCTCCTGCCTCACAGCCTTCTGGGTAAACCCGCGGGAGAGGAAAACACCAGCGGTTCAGCGCTGCTGCAGAGGGTGAAGAGAGGCTGGGTGTGGAACCAATTCTTTGTCCTGGAGGAGTACACCGGACTGGAGCCACTTTATATCGGAAAGGTCCGTGCTGACTGCACGCTGCACATGCATGTACACATCCACACACACACACATGAAGGTGTAACCTGGAGAAAATTCAAAGTGCACACATTTCTGGCCTGGTGGTGGGGGGCAGCTTTTCTGTGTGACCTTTTTCACCTGGTGTGGACTTGGTGTGGAAGCTGCCTCAGTGTTGATGTTGCAGAGATATTTCAACCCTAACTTTCAAACAAACTCAGAGATCTATAGGGGTCAGCGGGCTGCAGGTCAGAGCCGAGCACATGAATGCAAAAGAGAAGCTCGTGGGTGGGCAGAGGCAAAAAAAAATTCCCAATTTAATCCCTGGATGCTCCTCATCCATACTTAGACAGCCTCTTCTCTGTCCACTTTGAACCAGAGCCAGGCAACGGTGATTGAGTTAATTGACTCGAACTGAGGCTTCGCTCGGTCGACACTGAAGTGGACGGCACGTCTGCGGCACAACCGACATGCTCTGAAAAGAGCAGACGAGGGGTGCTCACAAAGGAGCACTTTGATCGCTCAGTCGCTAAAGTGAATTGAACATTTGATCAATAGTTGTAAGGCCAGTCATCATCAGCGGAGAGACACAACAATCTTTCAAACTGCGATGAAAATTGCCATTACATCACCGGGAGAGTGGCCTTTTGGTGAAACTTTTTTAAGTCACATGTATGTTGTTTGAGCTGGAGCACAACATGGGAAAAATGATCCCCTAGAAACATAAAACATCCTGTAACTTCAACCTATCTGTCGCTAAATATCCTCCATAAAATCATGTTCATGATAAATGCTGTTAGCAGGATTTTCTTTGAACTTTTTGTGTTAATTAAAGAAGCTCAATCGAAGACGCTCTGTGTCGTTATGACATCTAAAGCTAAAGTGAGGACTGCATGTTTTTCCAGTTGGACAAAGCAGATAAATAAGCATCCTTCAGTTGTACTTTTAAGCACAATTAAATTTGTTTCATCACTTTGTTCAGCTACTGAGAGCAGATCTGACATCTGATCTGTCGTCAGCTTTAACTGTGAGACGTGATGTACCAGCAGATTATTATTATTACAGTGGAAAATCACAATCATTCGTTTTATTAATACCACTATTGAAGAATGATTATCATTAATAGTCTGACTTTCTAGTGAACTTTGAAGTTTTTAGGAGTCGGTCAGTGGTACATTTCAGCATTAGTGAAACAAGGAGATGTAGCACTGATAATACATATTAATACATATTATAGACATATTATTTCCTAATTTTATTGATAATTTCATTACATGTAACATTAAATGTCTAATATTATATGAAAACAATTCTCATAGTTTATTTTTAGGTATGGTATAGCACCAACAACTCACTGAGCAATAAACTTCATTTCAACATCACCTCTTCGCTTTGGCATTGATATACACCAGGATTTATTTGTTATGTATATCCTGGTTTTAGACTATATTTTAAAAACATTACTGCCTGTTTTAAAAAGGCATAAACACCTGTAAATACTTAACATAAGCACTGCACACCCTGTGTTTACAGTAAAACTTTTTTTGTCCATTAAACTGTCCACTAAACTTTCACTTTTCAACCTTGAATAACGTCAATCTAAACTAAACATCTCCAGACAAAGAGACATATATGAGGGAAAACAGCATTTATATTACTGCTCTTGTTAGTATTAATGCAGCCTTTGACTACCCGCTCGTCCTCTTAAATTTCCCTTTGGAAATGATACAAACCTGCCTAATTAGTGTTCTGGAATATTCCCCCCTCCCTCCATCGCTCTGGGATAACGAGGAAAATACTGGATTCGGAAAAGTCACGTGCTCGGATCGTATAGAGTAACAAGTCCTGAGAGAGCGCCAGGAAAAAGAAAAAAAACGTACTGTATCTACTTATGTGGTTTGAATTATTCCTTTCAGCCGCAGTAGCATGTTCACTTCTTCTTCTTCTTCTTCTTCTTCTTTCCCATTTAGCGTTTTCTTCGCTGATTCCTTTCAATTTTTTTCCCCCCCGACCTCAATGAGATGAGTGATTCTGACAGGCCGTGCTACTACCCAGAGAGCCACTCAGAGCAGAAAGCCATTGTAGGATATGACAAAGCAGGAGAAGCGCACTGTAGCCTCCCCCTCCCTTAAGGGTTTTTTTTCCCCCTTAAGCTTCGTATTCTCTGTATTCAGAGCCGTGGGGATGTCGGAGGTTTGGGCTTTGGGCTGAGGGCTGAGGACGAGCAGATAATTGATAGCCTCAGTGTCAAACTCCCTCTTTTCACAGGCTCGGCGTGGAGAGGAAGGATCAGAGAAGGCGGATAAGGCGGAGGGAAGGTCTGAGATATATCACCTGTAGACACGGGGATGAAGCCCACAATGGGGTGTTGATTAAAAAATATATTCTGGGGCCGAGCTTGGAGAGAGCGCAGGTGGGCGCGCTGTCCGAAGAGATAGGAAAAGCTGTATTGTCTGCAGCCCCGGGAATGATAGGTATTGTGGAGATTGCTCCTGAACTGTCGCCGGAATAACAACAATGAGTGCGGGCTGCAAACTTTTAGCAGTTTGACAACCTTTCGCCATTTCACTTAGCGGCTCCAGAAAAGTCCATATTGTTAAAGGAGTGTGCGTTTAGAGTCAGCAGGGGGGAGGTTGTGTGCTCGCTGTGCACACCTGTTGATTATATATACGTCAATAGGGGCATTTAATTCTGTTCTGCCAGCGTGATGGGAGTAACCCTCTGAGTGCAAAGTAAGGAGTGATTGCACATCAACAGGCTGGCATTTGCACCTACAGGCCACAAAAGGTGTCTGATTGCGCCGCAGGGCAACAATCGGGTTCTGAACTGTGATTAGATTTCAACTTACAGCTACAGTATTAGGGAGCACACACAACTACACACCACCCATGAAGAAATGTTGAGTTAATTCACCACCCTGGTTCAAAGATATTAATTTCATAATGATTTTAAAACATCCCATCCCACCAAAGACCCCATAGCAAAAGACTGCTCGGCTTTTCTTGTTAATGACAAATACAATTTTCTGCTGACTGACCACAGTGTTATTTATTCCACCCTAAAGCTGCCTCTCTGACACATTTTTGGTTGGATTCGGATCAGGAACTTTCCACTGTTTGGCCCAAAAAGTCCTTCGGTTGTCTCGTCTGTGCGTTTAGGATCGCTGTGTTGCTGTATTGTTCTAAATATGGGGGATGTGACCTCATTAAACGGCCTCAAAAACATTACTGTCCTCATACTTTTGGACCGCGCCATTGTCTCGTTCGTCTGGGATGTGTTGTCATGATTTTTTGAGACTTATCTCCCTGCATGAGAAGTTTTGGGAGATTTGACAAATTAGTTGTGCCGTGTTACCTCCAAACCTCTTGAGATGTCTGCAAATTAAGTTAAAAGTTGGACCTTATTATTCGTTAAACATCTCGGTGATCACCTCCACAGCTCCACTCAGACATGGACAAAGGGGACGGCTCCATCAAGTACATCCTGACGGGCGAGGGGGCGGGCTCCACCTTCACCATCGACGACAGCACGGGCGACATCCACGCCATCCAGAGGCTGGACCGCGAGGTGAAGGCCCAGTACGTCCTCCGCGCCCAAGCCCGCAACCGCCTGACGGACCGGCCTCTGGAGCCCGAGTCCGAGTTCATCGTAAAGATCCAGGACATCAATGACAATGAGCCGAGGTTCCTGGACGGACCCTACCAGGCGACTGTGCCCGAGATGTCCAAAATAGGTGAGCAGATTGAAAACCGAACTGTTTGCCCGGGCGTGTTCGAGGTGTTTGTTTTAAAAAGGGGAGCGGCTGCACAATAGGAAAGCACATAATAGCCCTGCAGAGTCATCGCCGCCGTTTGTTCATACAGGCTGAGCTCCATCTGCTTCACTCACTATTCATCAGCCTACTTTTGAGGTTACTTTGAAGTAAATAAGCACAATTAATTCCTGGAGCGGCTCCAGCCACAGATGGAAAAACTCCACCCAAAACGATCTCTTTGATTTATGTGAAGACTCTGCGGTCACTGACCTGCCTCCTCGCCCGCCTCTTCCTCCTCTTGCCCCCATTTTGTCCTCACCCCTGCCTCTGTGTTTGCCCAGGAACATCTGTGATCCAGCTGACTGCCACAGATGCCGACGACCCCACGTATGGCAACAGCGCCCGCGTGGTCTACAGCATCCTGGAGGGGCAGCCTTACTTCTCGGTGGACGCCAAGTCTGGTACGTCTGCAAACTTCCCCTCCATTTTTATCCGTTACACGTGGAGTATGAAGGATTTCAAACTTCACCAGCTACTTTAACTATTTTATGAGCTCCATATGAATTTGTAATAAGCACGAATGATGTTAGATGACCTGATAAAGTCGACAAGACCGCCGCTGACAGTCAGGATTTACTCACACTCGGCTGACAGCGACTGTTAATTCCCCACCTTGTTTCCAACACGGTATCGCACTGTAATCGCACCTCAGTCTGATTTTAGCAGTCCACACTTTAAGCCCCTGTGTATACCGCCTGACTCTGAATGTGGGAAGCTCAGCACGGCTCCTGTTGTTGCTATGAGACTGCCCGAACATTTGTCTGAAACACGGCGCTCTTTTGTTACAACTCGCAGCATCTCAACTTCTTTGCACTTGACAAAAAAGACGCGCTAAGCTCGAAGTGTGACAGAATAAGACGGTCGGCCCCTCATAGTGAAGCGACGGAGTGGTTCAAGGAAATGTTTCACTGATTTAATCCTCTAAAAAATACATCTATTTGTCAAAAACAGGACAGAGAGAAGGATGTTTGGTGTTTCAGTCAGTTTATTACAAACCAAATATACTGCCAGTCATGCTCATCAAACTGTTGTGATATACTCTACATCATACCAACATATCATTTAGTTTATAGTAAAGTGTTAGAGATTGAAACCACTATCATGTCTCTGCAAGAAATAAGATTATCTTAGCATAAAGACTTGAAGCAGCTAGCTTGGCTTTTTCAAGAGTTAAAAATAAACCTACCAACACAACTGGTTGCATTTTTGTTTGTTTGTTTAATCTAAACTATGGAGAAAAAAAGGTCAAGCTTCCTGTTTCTCCCTTCTTGCAATCCTTATGCTAAGCTAAGCTAACCTCTTCCTGTCAATACTGACTGAATCTCAGCAAGAAAAGTTTATGTCCATATACTTTTGTTCAGTTGTCCACATACTTTTGGCCATATAGCGTAACATATGAAAAGGTGGCATCAATAGATTTAAATTCACTTGAGTTTTAGTATCTAACAGCAGCTCGAGCCACCACTTCCAAAAGTCCGTCCATCCATTAGATTCCTAAAAGCGAGTCGCTGGTCATTGTTTCCCACAGCTGCCTCATTTCCAAAGCAGTTCTCTGGCTGCTGCTGCCCAACATCAACCTCCCGGGCTGCTGCCGCTGTAGGTTCATCCATCACCCAAACACAAGTGGCTCAACAGCTATCAATCATCCGTCTGCGAGCGCGGCGCTGAGGCTTTTATTGGCGGGAAACACGATGTAAAACTTACACATATAGCTTGAACTCTCGGCGCGGTTACATACGCTCCTTTTCTTACTCTTCAGCACAAAACGTCGCTCGACCTTGGTTGGATTGTGCTGCATCGGGCAAAACTGTCTAATGTCTGACGCACTGTTGACAAGGAGAGCGAAAAGTGAAAGGAGACTGTTGAAGGTTGAGGATACATGCACTGAAATAACCTGGTTAGGGCATAGCTAATTCTTATAGTCCAATTGTGTCTGAATTTCTATAAAACTCAGCTGCACAACCATGAAAACGAACTCATTTCTTCTTCTAGAAGCTGCTTCCCTTAAGTTTATTGTCTAGTTTTAGTCAAAGTTTGCAGATTTACTTATTTACCTTGTCAAGTATTGATTTTTCTCTTTCATCCTGCTACACTGCTGTCACTGTTTCTCTTTCTTAAGTCTGCATCGTGCACGTGGAACACCATGTAAACTCGACTTTGTTTATTTAAAATCAGTGTTTAGCTGCAGAAATCCTGCTGTTTTATTCCAACAAAGGAAACGTGGGGCGCCTATAGCTTGGGTGGTGGTCCAGGTTGAAAATTAAGCGTAGATTTGATTCCTAGCTCGTCTTGTGTTCTTCAAGACAATCACCGAAACAACTCCCAGTATGTTTGCAAAAAACTGCATGTTCCTTTGCATTAAAAAAGTAAAAACATAAATATATTTTTCATATTTTGTCAATTCTCGTGAGCAGAGAAGAGGAAAGTTTGTTTTTCTCTGCTGCAGCCCAGTAATGAAGTCCTGTTTGAACCATATGACAGGTTTAATTATAAATTGCTCATGCAGATCTCCGTCGGGAGCGTTGGCTTTCCTGGACACCATCGTCCCGGACACATGACCCTAATCTCTGTCGCTGACCTTTAAATCACCTCGTGTCTCTCTCTCTGTCTCTGCTCAGGCGTGGTCCGAGTGTCCCTGGCGGACATGGACCGGGAGACCAGGGAAAACTACACCGTGGTCATCCAGGCCAAGGACATGGGCGGCCAGCTGGGGGGGCTCGCTGGCACCACGACTGTCAACATCACGCTCAGCGACATCAACGACAACCCGCCCATGTTCGACCAGAGTAAGAAAGCACTGCAGTTTTTTTCCTCGCTGTCTTTTTGTGTTTGTTTTTCTGTCCAGGTTTTCTTTCCTCCCTGCTCCACCTCCTCCTGATGCTCTCACACCTGAAAAAGAAGCCAAATTCAAAAAGTTATGGACAGTTTTCTCAGACAGAGGCAGAAGACCGTACACTGTGGCATCGTGGAGCTGAAAATTTTCGATATTAACTCAATCTGACAAATTATTGCCTGTGTGAAGGCTGCAAGTGAGGGTTTATTTTCTTTATTGATTAAACTGCCAGTTATTTTCTCACTTAGTCAGTTCATCTTTTTATCAGAGAAGAAAATGGTGAAAAATGTCAATCACAGTTTCCCAGAGTCCATAATGATGCTTCAGATGTTTTGTTTTGTTTTGTCTAAAACCCAAAGATATTGAGTTTATAGTGCTAAAAAACAGAAAAAAAATCAGCAAACACTCCCATTAAAAAAGTTGAAACTGAGGAATTTTGAGCATTTCCCCTTGAAAGAAACTACTCCAAGGATTTTTAAAAAGTTGCTGACTGACTGATTGATTTATTGACTAATTGTTTCAGTTCTACTTTGCACACATTAAATTTCAGAGGACCCAATTAAGTAACAACAAATTTATAATTCAGTTTAATTCAGTTTAATCAGTTTAAGTTTATATTCTCTAATTTAAAGTTTTTACACACAAGGATGTCATGGTTACAATCTGTAATAACCTTTATAAATAAGAATATCTACATATAATGAGTATTCCCTTTAGATTATCTATAAATCTGCAACCACCACATGCAGACATTTGTGGCTTAAACGCACCACAAAGCCCTCGAATGAGGGCTCCTTTCGGGGGGCTGACACTTGACTTGTGGTCTCATCTGGACTCATCTGCGGGTTTTTCGGCTGCAAACATCTAAAACATGCAGCATCTGTAGGCCATGTGTGGATCTAAAGCGACACACACACACACCCTCTGAGAGCTCACTGTTTTATATGGGTGGCTCCACATCTATCCACCTCATTTCTCTCGAGCATCCAAGCCGTTAGCCCCTTTGGCCTCCTCCCTCTGTCCTCATCTAGCCACTACTCTCCGACCATTTACCCCCTGACCTCCTCCTCCTCCTCCCTCAGCCACCAGTCGCCTCACGCTGTCTCTTTGATTATTCCCATTCCTGCTCCTCTCATTACCGTCCTCCCGAGGTCAGGGGTTGTCTAGCTGCCCGGCGGCCATCTCTCCCCTTGGCTGACGGGTGGCTTCGCCCTCAGACAAAGACAAACACACCCGCCGCTGCCGCCCACTTCCACTTCCCTCACCAGTCCTCCACCAATTAGCGCCATCACTTTGATAGAACTTTGATCGGTTTTGAAGAGCTTCAGGGATTCCCCCCCCTGTCGAGCACAATGTGCAGGCATTTCAGGCGGGGAGCGCCGCAAATTGGGCAGCTGTCACCTCTTCTTTGAGGTTAAACGGTAGATGAAATTGAAGCCGACCCACGAGACAGCGTATAACCCAATTGTGAGGCGTTTATGAAGCCATTTGTTTTAAGCTGTCTGAGATGTGATTTTTTTTTGTTTTTTTTAAGGAGGAGAGGAAGTGAAGAAAGAAGTTTGGCTCCCTCTAGAGGACGAGATGAAGCATAGCAAATGGGAAAAAAAGGCACGATGATCAGTTTGTTTGTTTGTTTTCCTCAGGGCTGTATCAGATGAGCGTCCCGGAGTCGGCCCCCGTGGGCTCGGTGGTGGGTCGCATCTGGGCGAAGGACCGGGACATCGGGGTCAACGCCGAGATGAAGTACAGCATCATCGACGGAGATGGAAGAGACACCTTTGACATCAGCACTGACCCCACCAACCTCTTTGGCATCATCACAGTGAAAAAGGTACACAAGCAGACAGATAAAAAAACATTTTATTTTATATTTTCATCTTTGATACACATTACAGGAAATAGATGACTTGATCATCTATTTAAACTGTCTTCATCATTCCTGTTATCTGAATTATTATCAATCAGAAAACAAGGCTTAATTTACCAAAAGATTTTACAGGTTTTGTGTTATTTGTGCATTCATTCTTCTCACTTTGAGGCTGTAAAGATGTATGTTTAACTAATTTAACTTGAAATTCACTGATAAGTGTCATAAAATAAGGTAAGACAGCTTTGGTTTGTCCATTTTAATTTGTTTATAACCCTTATAAGAGCTCTAAAAGGTGTGTGAGTGTTACAAAACTCCATTAAAAAATCTGCTAATTTAATTTAGCCTTGAGAGGGACAAACATAACGTAACTTTTGAAGTGTTTCCTGCAACACAGTATTAATTTTTAGTGAATTTTTGGTTAATCCGGCATTAAAATGAATCTTTTAACTCTCACTTTTTGGAGAAACATCTGTACATATGAAATGTTTCTGTGTGTTCACCCTCCAGCCGCTGGACTTTGAGAGCAAACCCAGCTACACTCTGAAGGTGGAGGGTGCCAACACCCACCTGGACCCGGCCTTGCGCCACCGCGGGCCCTTCAAGGACGTCACCATCGTGCACGTGAGCGTGGAGGACGTGGACGAGCCCCCACTGTTTGACTCGCCGGCGTACCTGGTGGAGCTGCCAGAGGACGCCGAGATCGGGACGGTGGTGAAGACGGTGTCGGCGAGAGATCCCGACGCCGCCAACAACACTGTGAGGTGAGGAGAGAAAGAAAGAAACGGCTCTCATGTGGTTTTCCTCTCCAATCTGCTCTCCTGTCTGCTTTTTATTCAACCGGTTTATTGTGAGTCTGAACAAAATTTCACATTTGGCTTCATTACAAGCATATTTGGAAGATGTGTGAGTCTCAAATTTAAAGCCCATATAGGCCATCACATACACCAAAGAAAGCACAAATCATGGGAGTCGCCTTTATTGATTATCCAGCAGTATAAGTATAAATAATGTAAATTATACAGTGTATTTGTATTCAAAAGTCTATCAGGAAAATGAATGTATGTGCACTGAAACAAGATAAAACTGGTGTTTTTGCATAAATATCTTAATCTTTATGTTATTAGGTCACTTATTTATTTTGGAACAGCACACAAATTGATAATGGACCTACATTATCCAGTTAAATCACAGTAAATATAAGTAGAAGAAAAACTATTTGAAATGTATTTTTCTGACTTATGCTGGATTCAGGTGCAGCTGAGAGGCTCTGAAATCTCAAATGACTGGACGACATTGCATTTAAGAAAATTAATCAGAGGCGACAAACATAACAAAACAGTCAAAAATCCCAATAACATTAAAAAATAAATTGCTGTTGAAGTGTTGCTGTCATTATATTTGATCATGATAAGGCAAAATATTTCTCATCAATATCCAAATAAGTTTAATACATGAAAACACATAAAAGTCAGGTGTGTTGAAGCATTTTAGGTGCCTCACTTGAAACCAGTAAAGCTTCAAAAGTGGAGCTAAAACTCTTTTTTTTTTAAAAGCTTTGTAAATGTAATGTCACATCTTCACCAGCAGGGGGCACCATCACAACACATCTCCTCCATCATCAGGCTACAACTGCAGGCTCCATTCATCAACATGTGTGTTAGACAGCGGATACAGATGAAGGCGAGGATGAGGAGGACAGACACGATAACATTAACAAACACTAACACGTTTCCACATCCAGCAGTACGTCAGAGACGAGAAGACTTCCACTTCTCTCAATTACCAGAGAGTATGTTTCGTGCTCGAACCGAGCAGATGTTGCGTGGTGGGTTTACTGTCCAGACTGCACCTCTCATATACTAATTAGACATAAAGCCTTTAATTAGGCTATTAATCATCCGAAGGAATCAATGACTGCGGCAGTAAATGAGTGTTTCACATGGCACAGGCTGCACCCCGTCCCAGCTGTCCGTTTTTACAACCTCGATCAGGGCGAAAAAAGTCCTGCACAGGAAATAGATGGAGATGACAGAGTGTGTGTGTGTGTGTGTGTGTGTGTGTGTGTGTGTCAGCAGTCTGCCTCCTCGTCCACTGTTCTTCACAGTCAATAGTGAGCAGGAAATTGAGACTTCAGATGCTCATGAAGCTTCACTGGTTTCCACTTCAGAGGCCGGTAAAGTGTAATTTACTATCTGAAAGCAACGCATTGCATCATGGGATATTTATCAAAAATTGGGTCACATGCTGTGGACAGTTGGACACTTAAAAGGTGCTGGTGTGCGCTGAAAAACAATCTGGTGTTCATACAGATCCTTGACTCTGTAAAGAAACACAGAGGCAGTTTCATGTTTGCTGTGTGTCACAAACACATATTCACTGTTTCAAGCAAGTCACATGTCGGCTGAGTTAATCTGACTTACTGCAGCTATTTGAAGCCAAAATGAACAGATTTCACTACAATTATGATGCCGAAATAACTACATCATGATGCTGATTCAGGTCCGTCCACAAGACAACGAGCAGACAACTTTAAAAAAAACTTGTTTGTTGAAAGAAGTTTGCATCAATGTCATTTAAAGGCAGCAACATTACTGTTTATAGGCAGTTTATACACATAGATATCTATCAAATGACAACATCATGGTGCTGACGTGTTAAAAGTCTGAAGACAAAAGCAAAAGTTAGAGTCAAGTATTTTACCCAACATCATCTGAGATTTCAGAGCCTCTCAGCTGCACTTGAGTCAGAAAAAGACATTTCGAATACTTTTTCTTCTTATATTTACTGTCATGGTTTACCTGGATAAAGTAGGTCCGTTATCAGTTTTGTGCCGTAGCAGAATAAATAAGTAATCTTGTAATGTAAAGATTAAGATATATGTATGGCTTAATATGCAAAAACATCAGTTTTATCTCATTTCAATGCATCAGATACTTTTTCCTGATGGACTTTAATACAAATAATACTGAACATATTTATACTTATACTGCTTATACTTATTCATGCTGGATAATTAAGATAACTCCCATGATTTGTGCTTTCTTTAATGTATTTAATGACTTATTAGGACTTGTTTTCTAAAATATACATTGATGAACATTACACATCTCGTAATCATGAGGATTCCTGATGCGTCCGACCTCCATATTTCTTAAACTCTTTGATGCTTGAGGAGCTCCGTTGATCACAATTAACCAGCAACTCTCATTCCTGGAGAGAGAAAAAGAGAGAAATTCAGAGACACGGTGATGCAGCCAAAGCTCCGATCTGAATCCCCGGAGCTGGCGGTGAATCAGTGAGAGATTTTTGAGGGGAAAAAAAAAAGAAAAAGAAAAAGGATAAAAAGGCCTGAGGAGAGTTACAGGAATGAGTGGAGAGCTGAGGCCAGATCCTGCAGCAGCAACAACAACATCAGATGACAGATAACAAGCAGCAGGTGACCTTCAGTCTGCCTCATTTCCATTTTACATCTTTCTGTCCTTTACACACAGCAGCATGACTGGCAGATATATCTGAACCCACACAAGCACGTGTGGCCCACACACACACACATTTTCACCTGCTATTTGACACATTCACACACACACACACACACACACACACACACACACACACACACTCACACACACTCACACACACACAGCAGCCCCTTTCTCATGGCTGTGGAGGAGTGATATTAATAGAGATCCTTCAGGGAGATCCTTGCCAGCCGTGGATGTGCCAGTCTGTCAGTCACGACTGTTCCCTGTCGGCACACAGTCTGAAACACACACACACACACACACACACACACACACACTGCAAACAGCCCTGCAGACACACACTCTCTCTCTGCTGCTAAAGTGACTCTAATATATCAGTTTTCCAACACCAGTCTTTTATTAAAGGAATAATGGAGGCTCTTATTTCTGGATTTTGTCATGTTCAGTTTTTCTTAAACTCTGAATGATGCATTTCAGTTTTTCAAGCTTCATTCATTTGTAGCACAAAAAAGGCTGAATTAGCTTCAGTCTAAAGCAGAAGATAACATAAAAACATCCTAAAAAGCCAAAACCAACATGTCCTCTCAGAATATAAACAGGAGACGTGTGTGAAATACTGACCACACTTCGATTAATCACTCCCTCTCTCTCTCGTTTTTGGATGCAGAGAGACGTATAAACAGATTTTCCTTCTTCCAGGTGAGAGCAGAGGAGTGAATTGAGTCCATGTGTGAACGCAGAGACACCTCCCGGTTACATAAACAGGTTTCTGCTCCACAGCCTGGAAGAGGATGTGCTCTACATCCTCCTCCTCTCGTGTGTGTGTGTGTGTGTGTTACGCTGGCGTCGCTCTCAGATGAGTGTGTTTTGGAAAGCGGCCCGCGGTGGCAGGAGATGAGCCAAGGCGGCACGCTGCAGGTCTTGCTGTGTATCCCCACAGTCGCTTTGGCAGAGGAGGCAGATACTCTGATTAAGTCTTATCTGGAGCTTCTTCTTCCTCCTCATTGTGCCTTCAGATGCTGCCAGACGCCTTATCTCACACACACACACACACGATGCACCACATGTTGTTTATCTGTGCACATGCACCCACCTCAACCTTCAGTGGGATTACAAGCTCCCCCCCCCCCAAAAAAAGGTTGCATTTCATTCATCCATTCATTCATTCATTCATTCATCCGACGCCTCACGTGTCGTTTCTGCATCACCAGGTACTCCATCGAGAGGTCCAGCGACCCTGAGAAGTACTTCTACATCGAGATCACCTCAGGGGCGCTGATGACGGTGCGCTCGCTGGACCGAGAGGAGATCGGGTGGCACAACATCACCGTCCTCGCCATGGAGATGAGTACGTCACACACATACATAAACACATAAAAAAAACAGGCTTTCACAACCTGAATCTGCACTTTATGAAGTCATTTCTGTCAATTGTCTAAAAAATTTGTCAAACTGTTTGTTTTGAGTAATAATAGATGGATAAATTAATAGATGGATAAAATGTGAGTCCTTAGAGAAGGAATAATATGCCTCATAGCTGCAATGAGAAGATTTGAGGAGTAATCTACAGGGTCACACTTGTTTTTAAGAAAGAAAGGCTTTAAAATCAAGCTGAAATTTGAATTATTACTCACTTTTTATAGACAGACAGAAATTTTATGTTAGAACATGCAGGAAACTAAAAATGATGCAGCACCTGCTGTATTGTGAATATTTATCAGGTAAAAAAAAAACACTTCAGGAGGCCTGTAAATCCTCTGAACAACAACACAAGAAGTTTTTTTAACACATTAGTTGGTTCGTTTGGTTATGCACTGTTTAAAATATATCTCAGACAGCTTCTCTTTTCCAGCATTTAACATTTGAGAGGATCTGAAGTGATGCCGACTTTGAATTCCACTCAGTAATAAGAAGTTAGTTCTCACATGGTGGTATGTTTGATTAAACTAAACTTAGATGACTTTTTTTGCTAATTAAAACAAAATCCAGGCATATGCACGTTGATTTATTAGTAAAAAATGATGTTGAACTTTAGTTTGTCTTAAAGAACTACAGAAGTTTCAGGCAGGAGTGATAAGAAAGAAATAAAAAAACGAAGAAAACACAGACGGTTGAATAAATGTGTACCAACGCAGAACCAGTGATTTTGGAAAACAACTCCTGCAGAGTTACGTAACGCAGAGCAGGAGATGCCCCGCAGATCTGCACACAGCTGGTGGCACTGAAAGTCACCTTCACCCCCCCCCCAACATCCCTCCGCTCTGTTTGTCTGTTTGTCTCTTTGTTTGGGAGACACACCGAAAAGGAGACGCTAATTAAATTAATGACTAATTAAATAACTTTTCGCATGGCGGCTGATTAAAGATGTGACGGAGAAAGAGAGGGCGAGCAAGGGCAAAAAGGTAGGAAGGGAAGGAGAGAGAGAAGAGACAGATACTAAATAAGGATAATCGATTCACTGAAGTAAAGAAAAAGTTTCCTCTTTACCTTCTTTTACAGTTGAATGATACGTGATTTTTACAAGGAAAGTCATCTTACAGTACTACAGAAGTGCACTGCATTCACAAAACTGAAAACACCCTGTCTGATATGATAAAAAAATAATCTGCCAGTAAGTTGAAAACTAGTAAGAACATATTAAATTATATGAAAGTTGTGATTTTATTGAAAAAGTCATGCTATCATGAGCTTTAAGTGATAATTTTACGAGAAAATGTATTATAAATTTATGAGAAATAACTTTATTATCATGCAAAGTCAGCATTTTTTTTGCAGGAAATCATCGTATTATGAGAATTAAGTCATAATTTTACTAATAGTGTTGCTAAACACTACACTAATAATGTCCCCATCGCATGTTGCCAGTGAGCCTACATGCACAATAATCCAGAATCCAGCCATTGTTAATTTAATTTTCTCAGTTCAAGCTCATCTGTTAAAGCGACTTGATCAATATTCACTTATCGCTTCGTACTGTACTTTAACTCCTGAGATTTTCACACCACCGGTTTCACTCGACTGAAGTGAAACATCACCAAAGTTTAGTTAGATATCTTAGTTAGATAACACACACACACACACATTGAACAGGGGGCCCCGACCTCCAGAGCCAAAGTCACGCCATTGATTGATCGATCATGTGATGAAACCTGAAAAAAGTAGTTACTGGCCACTAATTGCGTTTCTATTGCCTATTACACAGCTGGTTAAGAAATGCAAATGTGCTGATTGGTAATGGAGAATAATAGAGTTGTAATCTGTAGTCGGCTTGCTGCAAATGAGGGGAAGATTAAGAGCGGCGCGCAAAGCCGAGCTCAGCAGGATCCTCAAAGAGTCATTTATCTGAGTCCATCAATGCAGCTTCTGACCACTTCTCTGTGTGTGCGTGTATGTTTGTATGTGTGTTTCTGCAGATAACCCCGCACAGATCTCCAGTGTGTCGGTGGCCGTGAAGATCCTGGACGTGAACGATAATCCTCCCTCGCTGACGCACTACCTGGAGGCTTACGTGTGCGAAAACGCCAAAGCTGGGCAGGTACGGAGGCCAAACGTCCGACATCATCACAGCACAGAGAAAGATGGAGTCACGTAGATAAAATATAAATGGTGGAAAGTACTTTAACTCAAATACAAAGTTTAAGGTGTGTTTGATGCTGCTCCACCTCCAGAGGGAAAAACAACATTTTTACATTGATTTTTTTACAACAAAATTCATTATCAGAACTTAATCCTCATATTGGAATTATGACTTATTATCTAATAATTACAAGATAAAAATAATAATGTCAAGATCTGATTAGAAAATTATGAGTGTAAATATGAGAGATGTGTATTTTATCACATAAAAGGTGTGATTTTATTGTGAAAAGTCATGATATTATGAGAATGAAATTGTAATTTTACAGAAAAAAACTCCAAATAATGAGAATAAAGTCATATTTTTATGACAGTATCATGAAAAATCAATTAATCTGGATTTAGACGATAGATTTAAACATTTATTCTACCGTTATTGGTTGTTATCTTTTCAGTTAATTACTTTAAGTTGTTTGGAGGCAGTGATGATGCTTTTAGCAGCTACATATGACACCCATACCCTTAAAATACTTAAATGCTAACAACAAGTATAGGATGAGAAAAGAGATGTAAATATACCGTAAAGAGATTATACTGCGTGATCGTGACCTCCAACTCTTCTTCGTCCAGCTGATCCAGACGGTGACGGCCGTGGATCCCGACGAGCCGCTCGGAGGTCAACACTTCTACTACAGTTTGGCTCCGGAGGCCGCCAACAACCCCAACTTCACCCTGAGAGACAACCAAGGTAGATCTGAGACGCCGAGTGGTGTTTTATAAACCCACTTTAGGTTAAAAGGTGGACAGAAAATCCATCGCGTGTGATTACAGAGCTGCTCCGTAGCATCAAAAGATCATCACATCGTTCACGGGTTTCTTCCCACAGATGACGATTCCCTTTCATCACCACAAACTGTGAAGGCTTCAGACTAACACATAAAAACCATATGGGAAACCTCCTCCAACTGAGCAACACAGAGATAAATGTGCCACAAACATGTAAAATATCATGTAAATCACCTTTAATCGTTCTTTTATCTCTGATCTCATCTATATTACTGATTAAATGTGGTACACACTCTGCCTAGTTTACACTGCAGTGAAAACACAACAGAGGGGTTTATAAATGTAGCCTAAATATGCAAAATGTTATATAAAACACCTTTAAATCGTCACTTTATCACTGATGAGGCTGATTAAAGGTGGTAGAGGTCATCATGTTGAGCTCCCATATGGTCTAGCGGTTAGGATTCCTGGTTTTCACCCAGGCGGCCCGGGTTCAACTCCCGGTATGGGAAAATGATTTCACCTTTAAGTGTAGTTGAATAACTTACATTACCTATGCAGAGACTGCTAATGTATGCTATGTGCTGTTAAAATAGCACCTGTGTGACTAAAACTCAAAGGTTTAGGATAATTTCTTCAGAGACATCAGCACCCTCTTCATCAGGTAATATGACCTTACATAAAACCCCTTTAATCATCACTTTATCACTGATGATACTGATTAAAGGTGGTACAGGTGATGATGCTAAGGTCCCATATGGTCTAGCGGTCAGGATTCCTGGTTTTCACCCAGGCGGCCCGGGTTCAACTCCCGGTATGGGAACAGCTCCTTTCCTTTTCATTACTCCTTCCTTTGTCCTTAACAGGAACTTTGACCTCTAGTTGAGGTTAAAAAAAAGGCACCATGTTCATCACTTCATCTTTCATGACTCTGCTCCAGTGTGACTCAAACACTTACCAATTTTAGTCAAATTAACTTATCAAAAGAAATCTCAATAATCTGATTATTTCTCCGGCTTTTTTCAGCTTTTTCCAAGTCAGCTGGGGGATTTGAACCTTTGACCTCCACAGTCCTGTAAAAGCTCCCATGACGTGTGCGCCCAGTTAAATACTGCGAGCATCGTCTGTAAAGTGATCTCCAAACGTCCTGCCTCTGTGTCTCTAACTCGGCCTCTCTGTGACCTCTTTGTCTCTTTCCAGACAACACGGCGTGGATCCTGACACGCCGCGGAGGCTGGTCACAGCAGGAGCAGACCGTCTACTACTTGCCCATCTTTATCTCCGACGGCGAGCAGCCGGTCCAGACCAGCACCAGCACGCTGACCATCCGCGTGTGCAGCTGCGACCAGGAGGGCAACGTCATGTCGTGCAATGCCGAGGCGTACAGTCTGCCGGCGAGCCTCAGCAGAGGAGCGCTCATCGCCATCCTCGCCTGCATCTTCGTCCTGCTGGGTGAGTTACAAGCTGCTGACGTTTAATCTGTCAGCAGATGAACCATTCTTTTGACACTTTTGCTCTTTTAAACACATTTTGGTTTGATTTTTTTTATCCGTTTAGATTTGAGTATGAATGAGACTCAGTGATCTTGACTTGTCCCTCAAATGAGTTTAAAACATGAAAATATCCCTCAAATCAAACTTAAATCTATCATGCTAATCTGATAGGTATTTCTTACTTATTACATGAACTAATATTAATAAGAGCAATTGAAGATCATTCTTTTTAAAAAGTACTATCCTGAAGGCAATTTTATAAAAAATGTCTCAAAGCATATATAATGATCACTTTTTGACACAGATCATACAGAGCTAAAATGGAAAAAACAGCACTTTGTAACAAAGAAAAAAAAAAAAAACCTTTGAAATCATGATTATTACGTCTGTTCAAAACAATGAGCTCACCTTCGCAGCCAGCAAAGACGTTTTTAACTAAATTTATCGCTGCCTCCCGGTGGAGCAGAGTGAGTCAACCCGGCTGAACCTCCCCGCTCGCATTTACAGGTCTGCAGGGAGAGATAAAGTGGGTCCATATCAGCCTCCAGGGGAAAAAGAAACTGCGATGCCACAGGGCAGCTGCTGCTAATGAACGCTAGACTTTTTTTTTTTTTGCCAGGATGCAAAAAGGGAACCCGTATTTAATCCTGCACGGATGATATCACGCAGGGAGATGCTGTAATGCTCCTCAGCTATCTCCTCCGTCAAACTGAGAGTTTCTCCTCTTGAGTTAATTGAGTTTAAGACTGATTTTTGCTTCAAAACAAACCAAAGTGTGCTTCTCCCTCCGGTGCCAGATGCTAATTTTCCATCTTGTTCTGAAGTGGTAAACACTTGCAGGGGTGTGCAGCCAAAAGTAAAATCACCTCTGAGGTGGTGAAACGTTTTAAATAAAGTCTTGGTAGTGTTCATATTCATTAGTTTGGCCTAAGCAGCACATTTTTGTGTTTATATTCTGCTTCAGGGTTGATTATGTTGCACCAGAGGAGGTATCGCGAATGCTTAAAAGCAGCACACACTCTCCAGCTGAAAGGCCAGGGTGTAAAGCCAAAGTGCTGCAGTGATTTTAATCAAGGCCTGCTGCTGCCCGGGGGCTCGTACTTCAGTACTTTTACCTACAAAAAGTTTGAAGCAGTCTGAGCAGGAAAATGTTTTCCAGCCAGAAAGAGAGAAGCCATTAAACTTTTCATCGTGGTCCGTCACAGACACGTTGACTCAGCTGAAGTTTCACATGTGGACTAACAGGAAAAAAAAAAATATATATTTCAGACTTTGAAATCTGCTCATTTCAGATTTTTAGAAATCTAATTTGCCACAACACTTAAAAGAAAAGCCATGTCTTTCATTAAGTCCAAAGCGATGTCTTCTTATTGCTGCTTTTGTCACGAACACCCAAAGATGAAATCACATAAGATGAAAAACTGCATATTTTCACATGAAAGAAGCTGAAGCCAGTAAATGATTGTTGTTTACTTGATAAACTACTTAAAACATTACCCAAATACTTTCATGATTAGTTGATTACTTCATCTAATCTGATCTACAAAAACAAAGTTGTGTTGCTTCATTAGAAAACTTTCCATCCGTAAAGTTCTCGTTGTTGACTTATTCTTTTCTCTTCCTTCGACCAGTGATGATTCTGCTCATGCTTTCCCTGCGTACCCACCGTAAGAAGCCCTACCTGTGCGACGAGGAAGAGAACGTCCACGAGAACATCGTGCGCTACGATGACGACGAGGGAGGCGGCGAGGAGGACACCGAGGCCTTCGACATCGGCGCCATGTGGAACCCGCGGGAGGCGCACCACCACCTGAGCAAGATGAGGCAGGACATGCTGCCGGAGATCGAGAGCCTGTCACGTTACGCCATCCCTCAGGCGTGCGTCATGGGAGGCGGCAGCGGCGGGGACAGCAATGTCCACGGGTACGTGCTGGCGAAGCTCCTGGAGGCCGACATGGACCCATGCGCCCCGCCAGTGCACGACTCCCTGCAGACCTCCACGCCTACGAGGGCGAGGGCTCGGTGGCGGAGTCGCCGCTCAGCTCGCTCCAGTCGGGGACGTCCAATACGGACCACGAGTACGACTATCTCAACGACTGGGGGCCTCGCTTTAAAAAACTGGCGGAGATGTACGGCGTGCTGGAGACAAACAGTCCCCGATGTGGTAGAACTCCTGAACCTTTTGCCTTTTTAATCCGAACATAAGTTACACCAACAAAACAAAAAAAAAAAAAAAAGAAAAAACGAAAGACATCAGAGAAGGGACGCAAAAAGACAACAGTGCGCGAGGAAGACCGTTAGCGCTTGAATTCCTGCCGAAGCCTTGATTCTCCACAGCCTCGAAGGCCCGAGATGCTCGCAGCAGCAGCAGCAGTGTGAGCTGGTTTTAAATCCCCCCCCCCCCCCGAGACGGGCTTCAGAGGCGGGCTGGATTGGCAGCATCGCGAGGCTCGCAAAGGAACGGCTTCAAAGCACATGTTAACTCCCCCGCCTGACCCAGCCACAGGCAGAGCCCCTTTGGTTCAAAGTGTTGAGAGATTCATGCCAGAGATGAAAACAGGAGAGAGGCACTACCTTAACTCTGAAATGCTGATCCACTGCTCTGAGTTTGTGCTTTTTTTTTTTTTTCCTTTCTTTTTTTGAGGGGAGGGCGGGGCAACAATGCCATTGCTACAAATCGGTTTACTTTCGCGTTTCATCTGTGGCAGGTCTTAATTTATTTCTTCGTTTCATGTGCTGTATTTATATTTTTTCGCTAACTTATTTGGGTCCTTCGAACACTGTACTTAACCTGCCGCTACGTGAGGATAATCTTCAAAAAGATCACATATGTGTTGTAACATACATGATGTAACTGCCCTCATTTTCAGTCTGTGTGACGGGAGATGGTGACGCGTAATCCCATGTGGGGTTTTTCCTAGGCCGATATGGTTGTTTTATTATAGTTTTTGTATCACTTTTGAGCTATTTGTAGTGTAATTGTTTTTCACCCCCCCCCCAAAAAAATGAACCAGTTATACATTCATGAGGATTTGAAGGAGGCCAACCTTTCCAAGGAGCGGGATGTTTATCCCAAATGTTTAAGATGTGCGAGAGTCATCATCCCCCCGCACCCGGGCGAGCACACGACCGAGTCGCCTTTTCGAATTTCGGATCCACCGCCGTGCCAACCAGAGTCCGACGACAGCGAGGCTCGGCCCGTCTTGTCAGAGGTGCCGCATTGCTTTTTCTGCCACACAAATGTGGCTTAATCCTCCAATCCTGTGGACTTCAGAGACGTTGATAATCTTGCATTAAGTGCCAAATGTAAAAAGGACAACAACAACAAAAAAAAAAGACATTTTGGATGGAAAAAAATGAAATAATCAGCAAAACACAAACACCAAAAGATGGGAAATAAAATGGGATGGGATTTTACAAAGTGGGAGGGAAGTGAAGGTACATTTTGATAATTTGATTGGATGAAGTTTACTTGAAATCTATGTGGTCAGCCATGCTACAGTAAGTGGTATGTGAATGTAGATATTTTTTGTATTCTTGGTAATAAAAAGGAAAAAAATAACGTGGCTTTTCCTCCATCCTTACAGCAACTTGAATGAAAAATATTGTTGTTATACTCACAACACTGAGTATCATCAAAAAGAAATTTGACTTTTCTGAACATCTCGGTGGGAAAATTGTGGTACTTTGGAGTAATGAACTGCTCCTTTTGGCGGTGGACAGCATTATGCAATCCCCTGAAGCATGACAGAAATGTAAGTCCTTCAAAAGATTAAGTAGCTATTTAAAATTTGCAATCATATGCTGAATTGTCCTCCAAAGTGTTATTGCAGTTGATTCACTTTTCATTACAGTTCTCCCTTCGAAGCGCTTAACTTGCTTGACTTATTTTGTTTTGCAGCAATAATGCTCGGCAGTGACTAAAGAGCAGCCGGCCTCGGTTGCACCTCGAAAAAAAAAAAAAATTCCACCTGATTGCTTTCACTGTAACATGAGCGAAAGAAACATTTCACCAATCAATTACAAAACAAGAGTCTCGGTTTAATTGCTTGTGTCAATCAAAGTGATTCCAGTGAAGGACGGGGAAGTCAAGGGACAAGAAAAGATGAAAAGGAAAATTAAGAATAAGTGAGCAGCAAAAACAGAGTCTGAGAGATGATCTACCCACGAACAATATTTTCCACTCTAAATTTCCATTTTCTTTGTCAAAACATGAAATCAGCAGCTCCGGCTTACCTGCTGGGCGGCATTCAACAGTGAAATTGCACAGAAGATGAGCCTATAATATTCCCAGGATTAAATGCGCTCGTATCCTCCACACGCTGAGCAGAACACTTCCAATTACACACCTGGGATTTTTCTTTAATTTCTCTCTTTGTTTTAACACTCAACAGTCCACAAAAGGCTTCACAGATCTTTATGTTTCTCCAGCTTGCATCATGCTGCAGTTTTCTCGTCCAAACGCTCTCAAATCTTTAACTTTCTCATCAGTCAACACTGTTATTGTACTGCAGGATTTATTGAAGAGTGAGCAGCTTCTCGTGTAGTGTCTTTTCTGCCCTCTAGTGGTCGGAAACGGCTTCATACACCTTTAAATTTTATAATTTTTAAAAATATATGCAAGTTAAATGAAAGGATTCAATGCAAATGTGTTTACGTGTGCCCAACAGTTAAATATTACACAGTATAATTTGCCAACAAGCCAACAGAACAAATATCAGAATATATAATTTAGTTATATATAATTATAGTTTAGAAAAGTCACAACTTTACTACCACAAAGAGCATTTCACCTTCAATACTTTATGTATTTTATAAATGGTCATTTAAACCCCTAAAAGAAACTTCTCAAATAAAGATTAGCAAACACTTCAAACCAGTAAGAGACAGACAGATAAAGCTCAGCAAATCTGTCATATGAAATCAAAACTGTTTCAACTTTGACAGAAAATGTTCACGTAAGATCTTCTTATTGTTTACTGGGAGATGCTGATTGACTAAATGTTTTTGGGGCCTTTGAACATTAAAATTGGATCCCTAAAAATCCAAATAATAGTAGATAGGTGTTTTCAAATTACCCAGTAATTCATGTAATTCAAGTACATTTAAATGTATGCTCAGAACTATGGCTGCAAGTTTTGAACCTTTTTAACAAATCTCTGTTAAAAAGTTTGTTAAAAATCTTCTTTTTTTAAATTAAAATCACCTTGGTCCCTCCCTGCAGGAGCCTGAGGGGTTGAACTGGTTTGTCAAGGAGATTCATCTCACCTGGACTCACTGATTACTGCATGTAGGCAGGAAGTCTCCCTTTTTACCCTCCTGATTTTGTTTTATTGAATTTGTTTTTTCTTTCATTTCTCTTTTCTGTTAAGTTCTGTGTTGTCCTTGTTCTTTTGTCCAACCTTGACCTGGACTGGCCCTCGGTACTAAACTGGCAGACAGAAAAGCTCCTTACAGTTTCTTTAAATGTCTGATTTTTTTTCCAGTTCCTGATAATATAAGACAAAGAAAAAGAGATCTGCAGAAGCTGCAAATCATCACATCATTAATTTAATTTTCTACTTTGGACTGATTGATCCATTAAAAGATTCTTTGCAGGGAAAGAAACTTTGACTTTTGCAAGACCGTTTGAGGTTTTATTATTCTGTCGACATTATTTCTCCTGGTTACCAAACCCTTCGAGCGCTCCTTTGGTTTGCTCCTCCTCAAAGACGAGAAGGATCTGCGCTCACTGTGACCTTATTCCCGTCACTCGTCACCATAAATCTCCCGTCGAGAGCGTTTGTCAGCATAGAGACGTGTGTCTTTCCTTCCCAGTGCCCTTCCCTACACTTTGCCCCATCCCGCCGCATAAATTAAATCCTAACAACCCCTTGCAATCACACAGACGCCCTCTTGCAACCCTTTTTTTTTTCCTCCTCCTTACCATTTGCCCTGTTGCCAGCCTCTCCCAGGGCCATTTCCAGGCCGGAGCGGTGCCATCCGAAAGGCACTGAGGGGGTAATTTGTCTTAAGCTCTGCTGCTCTTTCTAACAGACGAAGGAGCTCAAACGGTGGAAGATAATAAGAAGCCTTCCAGCTCTAATCCTGCTGAGGGTAAACCGCAGCAGACCCAGTGAATCATCCCCTAATGCGAAGTGGAAAAACACACTCCGCTCTGCTGGAAATTGAGGGGCGGAAAGGAAGGCAAACTCGAAAGGCCCTGGGAGAGAAGAGCAGGTCCAACCCATTTGACATGTGGAGTTAGAGAGCGAAACGTATATACAGACCCAAATCGCTGCCGGGCTTTCTCACTCTGATCCTCCTCTTATCTCTCTCTCTCTCTCTTTGTCCGTCTTCTCCTTCCTCTTTCATTCTCACCGTGATTCAGTCCTCCTTCAGTCCGACACTTTCTCTCTCCTCGTCTCACTTTCCTGCCTCCTCTCTGTCTTTGTCTTCCCCCCCCTCCCTCCTCCCTCAGCCCGGCTCACGAGTGCAGCGATGGGTTATTTCCGCTTTATCTCCTCTTTTAAGCTGCGGCAGAACTAAAGCTTTTGCTGTCAGGGTCTTTTGAGAACGGAGAGCGGTGCATCATCGGCGTCTCGCTTGAGGTTCACAGCGACTTCACGCACAGGCACTGGTGCGATGCAATAATCTGCTCATTTCTTCAGTTTTCTTGCTTTGTTTATTTCGTGCATTGAAATCTTGGGTGCTAAGTGGACATTAACGAAGGGTTAGTCTGAGGATCAGCTTTCAGTCATGAATTTGATTTCAGTCACACAATAGGCAGCCTGATTGAACTATTTGGCTATGTAAATGAAGAAGACAAATCTCATTCAAAATAGCACTGGAAGTTATAAGAATTTAAATTAAAGCCCCAATAATAAAACCTCTCTGCAATCACTCCATTATTGTTTAATATTTCTGTTTATAGCGGCCTTTGTGAAGGTAATTTCCCACAAAAATCAAGACCATTGTGGGTTAAAGCTGTCACTCGCTTGATGGTATCCAGCTGTTTTCAATTTGAGCCTGAGGAGGTGCTGAGGTAGGAAGAGTGGGTGCATCTAGAAAAGTAAAGTGCAACTGACACAGATCCAGGGAATAAATCATGATTGTGCACATGAAGCATGTGAGTTAAGAGTCCACTAAAGAGATGAAAAACATCACATCTGTGTGAAGCGATGAGGAGACTGCAATATGAAACAAACATAATTTCAATAATGATTTACTGCTTTTTTAATTACGTGTCATTGCACCTTCTTCTCTTGTAATGATTTTCTGGCACTCGACAAGAGAATTAGCACCACCAACTCTTCCTGATTTTTGCAGAACAGTAGTCTTTGGAAATCTGCATCACTTTTTTGATGAAAACCTGCTTAGCGATGGCAGAGGGAGCTTCATCCAGCAGCAGAAGATTTGGCCGTAGTTGGACGTCTAATCAGTTAAACACCATCCACCTGCTGTGTGAGCTGGACGATCTTCTGAGGGAGACGTGGATAAAGAAAGCTCTGCAGTGGGGAGCGATAGCATGTATTATGACAGAGGAAGCATGCAGCATACAAACCTGCACCGCCTATTTAACTGGTTTATTTTTTCAGATATACTCTGGATAGAAGACATCATCCGGGCATGACGGTGCTGCAGGACTGTGTTACTGCATTTCCTCCAGTCTGCAGTACTACATGTGTGAAACTTTCCTCCTTCGTCAGTAAAACATCAACCATTACCTGTTTTCTGCGTCCTGTTTCTGTCCTTGGAGCTGATTTAGAGCCAGTGTGATAATTTAATGTACTTTAATTGTGTAAATTAAGAGGCTTAACATTAAATCAAGAAGCTGGTAGGGTTATTTAAGTTTTTTTTGGCTAATAGTGCAAAAACTTTACATCGCGTACATACATGTAAGATATTTGCTTTCATGCTTGGAGACAAACTGTGTTAAGCCCAGTACCATTGATTGCCCTGAGATTGGATAATTTTGAATTATTTGTACAATTACTGTGTTTTCTGGCGCCTGACAGCAGTGCTGCTAACACTAACAATTACACCCCTCTTCTCTTTTAAGACTTGAGATTGTTATGCAAAGAAGTGCAAATTTGAGACCTTTTTTTTTAAACAACATATTTTTATGGATCTCTCTCAGTTGGAAACATTTTTGGTAAAAGCTTTTTTTTTTTATTATTATTTTATGGAACCAAAAAACAAACTCAGAAATCAACAAGCAGCATCAAAACTTCACTCATCCCTCTCGTCTCCTGGAATAAAATAAGAATGAGATACAGTGCTGAGCCATCCTCACACAGGAGGAATATATAGGAGAGGCTGCAAAGAGGATGGCAAGTCCTCAGGAGGTAAAGATGACAGCGACATGACAGAGGAACACGTTCTGTCTGTCTTATACCAGGTTAAATTTATTCAAAGCGGGCGAGGACACTTTCATTCTGCACTTCAGAGTGGTTTTTTGATCCGGTACGATTTGTCTCTCTCCTGCCTGCTTTGCACATTTTATTATTAACAACACTGACAGACACCTTCGTCTTGGAGCATTGAATGTTTGTGAATTGAAATGAGGCAGCGCTCAGGTGTAAAGTGATCCGGGGAAGGTGTTAACTACAGTTGTCAAAGGCGATAGATTAGAAACAGGAGGTTGCCTAAAAAAAAAATAAAATAAATAAAAATCTCTGCTACTTCCTCTCAGCCTCCCTGCAATGACCAATTTGTCCGGTTGTTCCCGCAAGAGGAACCCCATCGTTTCGTTCTGCTCTGACCAAAGAAAAAAAAAAGAAAGTGAAGCATGATAACACAAACTGGATCTGACAAATTGGACTTGGCACACAGCGTATTAGGTACCCGGGACCCTCACGATGGATATCACTTTCTACAAATAGAAGAACAGCCAAAGGGGACCGGGAGGGAAAGTGATGGCGGAATCGAGACCGTGTTGATATGAAGTGTTTGTCAAACCCAAGACGGGTCGGGATGTGGCTTCGGTGCCGGCTCTCGTCCCTGTGATGGTGTTCTTATTGAGCTGCCAATCTGTTAAATCCCAGCACGACTGTTTGTTTACCAGCTTTCTTTATTCAGTCAGACCTCGGCGGCCGAGTGACTCCTTCCAGATAGATGGCGTGCATCTCTAAGGGTTAAACAAACCCGTCTGCGCCAGAATCTTTGTCGGCTTCTGTCTTCTTGGAAAGATTTCTGTTTTTCTTTAAATGTCCTCTTCCAGCTCTTCTCTGCAGTTTAGTACTACATGTGAGAAACTTCCTATTTCCATCTTTTGATCCATCTTCTGATCCATCTTCTCTTCAGTAAAACGTCAACCATCTCCTGTTTTCTGTTTCCTGGAACCAGTGTGATTATTTAATGTACTTAAACTGTTCAAGTTAAGGAGTTTACAGAAAACTGAGCCTGAAAAATAACCTCCAACACATTAACAATAACTCAATAAGGCGGTAGGGTTATTTTAAAGTTTTGTTTGGTTCGGGTAATGGTGCAAAAACTCCACATCACGCACATACATGTAAGATATTTGCTTTCATGTTTGGAGACAAACTGTGTCAAACCCAGTAACACTGAATGCCCTCAGATTGGATCATTCTGAGAAATCTCTTTAGAAAGCAACTTTAAGAACAGAAACTCACAAAATTAAACAAAGAGTTTGTTTTTAATCATATGTATAAGAACCAACTATTTGAATTTGCCAAATATTACATGAAGGACATTTTGTAGTAGAGATGAACAGACACAAACACAGAGGGTATTGTTGGTTGTAATAAAACTGACTTATTGTCCAAAATGTGTGCAGAGTTTCTTATCTGGAGCTTAGTTTGGTTGAGGGGGATTATCTAAGCAGAGATAAGGGGGAATCTGTGGGGTCCAGGAGGTGTGGATCCAAAACTGAGCAATTCCTGAGAGCCGAATAAAACACTTACAGCTTGTCAGAGTTTACCACATAGAGTACACTGATGATGAGCGAAAGACTGAGCTGGTCTTAAATGCTGCAGAGGGTGAAGGTGGATTGATTGCAGGATGCAGTTCAGGTGTGTAGATAGGTCAGCAGGTAAACCAGAAGCCCCGCCCAGCTCCAGACTCACCAACACAGACAGACACATGAGGGAGGGGCGAAAAAAATCTATAATCCTGACATGTTTTATTTAATTCATTTGTTCTTTTGACATTTGATATACATGCAAACACTTTTCTGAGGTTGGTATCTACGTCAAAGAGTATTTTAGAGAGAGAGGGAAAGTTTTTTTTTTATTTTATAGTCCCGAAGAGATAAAACAATCTAACATTTTACTAAAATAAAGACTTTCTGTGTGGCTGATATGTTTTTTTTCTTTCCTACCTTATTAAAGATTTGTGAACCCTCAGGTTTATCCCCCTACAGGGACCCTGACTGCTTCAGAGCGCATCTTAAAGCTCACAATTAACCCTAATATGTAAAGGTTAGGAGCTCATTATCAACTTAGTAAGTCGGTGCAAGGAAACATATGAATTACCATAACAATCTGCTTTGGACCAATCAAACCACCTGTGAAGGGCAATCACGCCCCACGTTGGCCATGAGCCAACAGTTTTCAGATTTCACCTCCACAGGTGATGTCGCTGAAGGTGATAATGTGCTAATCAGTGGACTCAGCAGATGGAGTCGGATTAAATCCTGAAGGCTCTTGGCCCTTCCCTCCACGCGACTGTGCGTCCCTTGAGGCTGAAGCCACCAACTACACGGCTGAAGATAGACGAGAGACATGCAGCTCGTCCGGTCACGCACACGTTAAGACCAGCTGTGCAGACCCGGGCAGGAACAGCACGTCATGTGCATTTAGCGGAGATGGTGGCGTCTGCACGCATACATGTGAAAACACGCCACAGTAGAAAAACATTTTACTCAGATTAATGTTAAAATGATAAACTCAGTAAATAATACATAAACATGACTTAAATATTCAACTTGGAATTGAAGAAATTCTATCAGTTTAGTGTGATAATGTGTTGAATACTGTAGCAGCCATGACCTTCAGCAGCCTTTGGTGTTTAAAAGACTCCAACACGGCCATGAAATCTCAATTAACTCAATAATAATGAGGTGAAAAGCACCTTTTTTAAAGAACAGATGCTTTTCTCAGATTAAAAAAAATGGTGGCGACCTTGAAGTGTTCACATGTGGAAGTGAATGGACCTCTGTCACTTTACATAGAAGATAAAAACACTGAGTTGTATCAAAATATCCTTATAGTTGACATTTCTTCACTTTACTGCTGCCTATCCAATTAGAAAATCATTTTTCAAGATTCCCTCTTGTGTTTGACATTTTAAAAAAACAATATTTGAGTCTTGTGAGGAAGCTGAGCATCTGTTTCACACATCTGCAGTAGAAACAGGGGCTCATTTCACTTCACGTTAATGCATCTCATTTAATTAGACGTTATTAACAGACCTGCAACAGCCAGTCAATATTGGAAGGAGGTTTTTTACAGCCAGAGGAGATTTCCATGTGTCCTCAGGACACGGACCATCAGAGGTCAGTCCCTGACGAGCTCCGACATCCACGTCCTCAGGTAGGGGAGGCGCCAGGGCTTTGAAGGGCGAGCGGCGAAGGGCGCGCCTCAGGCTACATCACTGGAGAAGGCGGGGAGGGAGAGCGAGCGGCTGTCATAATCAGTCCAGGATTATTTCCCAGAAAGCTCGGCCTGTGCTCGATGCATCACGGGAGCTGCCAGTGTACATCACTCACGGACACACTTCACGGAGATTCAGCCATGTGAGTGAAGAGCAGCTGCCTCCGTCTGGTTCTACCTGCCGGCTACTTAATCTACTGAAGACTGTCTGAGATCGTGTAAACCTTCACATGCAACACAGACTCGGACAATTGTGCTAAAAAAAAAGATATTGTGAAGGACTCACCATTTAAGTGGTAGCCTCAGACTGTCTGTCACTATCTGAGGCTACCACTTAAATCCTTCACTGCCTTCTATTTATCTTTTCTCTATATTCTTAAAACATTTTCCTACTTTTAATGTGTGTTCTTAAAAAAAAGATCTGTAGTTTCTATTGTTTGTTTAAAGGCCTAAATAATTTTCTTGTCTATGTTGATGTGTTAAAGTGGGAAAAAGCAGACACAAGCACAGACTCTATGAAAAACAACTCATATTTATATTTTTATTCTTGTGTATTTAACATACATTGAAATAGAAAATGAAATAAGGTGGTTTAAGTAGCAGCTTGCATATGTATAAAATGTAATGTATAAAAGTGTAAAAAGATATTTTCATGTTTTAATGTGAAGTCTTCTTCCTGCCACTGGAAGCAAACAATTCCCACCTGTCATACCAACTACAGAGGTGAAGTTGTATAAATCTTCTCACTCTCGCTAAGACTGCAAAAAGGTTTTATTCCACAAATGCTGCATATCACAGTACTTTAACTCATTCTTTTATACTGAATTATTTGAATGCAGCACACCTTGTCACCAATCGGGGCCTCGAACTTGTCCAGTTTTCATAAAAGTACCCAAAATTCATATCACCAGCTAGAGAGATGTTCTCTGGCCAACATATATATGTGTAAAATATTTTTCTTTTTATGTATTTATTTGGAATAATCTAACTTTTCATTGGGGAAAACCATCAAAATGGTACATAAGGTAACCTAAATAAGCTACTCGAAGCCTTTTTATCTTCTATCTATCTATCAAACTTCTGGGCACGCTGACGCATTTTTTTCCTTTTTAATCCATCCCTCAACATAAAAATGGATCAATCAATCACCTTTTTCCTGCATAGAGACATTTTATATCTCTGTCTTTAGTTTTTGAACATCTTCTCTGTGTTTCTGTGTAACTCTCTCTCTCTCTCTCTCTCTCTCTCTCGAGCTACAGGAAGACTCTCAAACCTCGTATCGACCACGTGAGGCTGCTTCCCCCCGGCGAGAGAAGCGAAGCGAAGCATCCGTCTTCACCTCTCGATTCCACATCCCTCCGACCAACGGCAGCAGCAAGAGAGCGGCCGTGTTGTGTCGCGGCCTCCCCGACCCGACTCCGGTGACAAATGGGAGGACGAAAGAGCCGCCGCGCAAGCTCCTCCGCGAGAACAGGAAGTGGTTTTATTTCCAATTTAAAGTAGCATTAAGCAATTTGTGAGCTTTTATTTCCTGCCCAGGAGGAGGTTACGGTAACGCACTTTAACTTATATCCTACTACACGAGGCTGAGGCCAACGGGGAGCTTGCTCAAAGGCGCCGCGGCAGTTCATACGGCTAAATAACCTCCAAAGTCCAGTCCATCTGGTGTGTGTCAGGGTGAGATTTGAGCGGACAGAAAATCGCACACGGTGAGAAAGTGTCCTGCTGGGTCGCACTTTACACAGAGCGGCGTGATGCATATTCCCGGGATTAGACGCATTTGTTTTGGGTGGAGTATGACCTCTTTTAATCCGTCACACCGCCTCTCCAGCCTCCCTGGTGCATTCATTAAGGCCGGGAGGCGTAAACAGATCGATGGCATCAGAACAGGTGGAGAAGGAGCCTCAAACAGGGTCAAACCTAGCCGCTGCTGACATGTAAAAACACTGGAAATAATCACAAATGTATGATCCTGGCTGAAACGCTGAGGAATAAAACTACAGATAAATAGATTTTAAGTATTCTGTTTAATGTGGGCGATTGATTTACACATCACAATCATCAAATGTTTAGCTGCTTTGGATTGATTTTTATGACTGACTGTGTGATGTCTCGTCATGTCTGTTAAGTTTCCATGTCTGTCATGTTTCTGTTTCCTGTTCTGGCTTGTCATGTTTTATTTTGAAATCCTCCCTAACTCTCCTCTCGTTCCAGGTCCCTTTACTTCCTGTCCATGTGTGATTGTCTGCCCCGCCCTGATTTTGTATATATTGTCTGCATTGGCCATGTCTTGTTGCCAGATCGTTGACCTTATCAAAGCTTTCATGTTTCTGTTTGAGTCTTGTGTCACGTGTTCATCGATCCAGCCACCAAGCCACAACTAAGAATCCAAGTCTGCTTTTATAAGAACTTTATCTTAGCTTCTTTTGAAAACCTAAACCTGTCTTTGTCCTGCATTTGCGCCCACCTGCCTTGTGCCGGCGTAACAGACTGGCATTTGTAGTATCTTTTTCCCCTTATACACTTATTTTGAATTTAAGTTATACATAAAATCCCCAGTGGAAGAAGATATTTTAAATAAGTCAGATTATTTAGGTAGGAGTATTTTTAAATTGTGGTATTGGTACTTTTACTTAAAGCAGTTTAATGGACAAAAGCAGTAGTGTTTCACCTAACGATAGATAAGATGAGCTAAAACTTTATCAATTCTGCATCTGTGAAATTCATTCTCACAGCAGCTTAGTAGTAAAGAAAAGAACAAAAATTAGATATAAAAATATAGAGGACATAAATATACATAAATACACTATATACATCCTCCATTCGTACAGATATACTCATGAATTGTTATTGCTGGCTGCAGTGGAGCTATTCAATTCAGTTCAATTCATTTCATTCATTATTTTATACTGTTGGGTGGTTTTATTTACTGTAACACTACATTGTATTTGAGGTATTTGTATTGAGACAGCTTAGTTAAGCATTTTCTCTCTCTTTATCTTATCTTTAAAGGCATGCCTGCAGGCTATTACCTCTATCTGTGCTCTCTCCTGTTGGGCCATCAGATCACATAATTACAGGCTTGTTGTTGGGTTTTTTGCGGTCTTTAAATAGTGTTCCTGTGCGTCCTTTTAAAAAGGAGGAAACTCGTAAATGCACATTTCCTGCATTCCAGTAGAAAGAGCTGCTCATACGTTTGTCCTGTAAGAGTGAAGGGAAAGTAAAGGAGACACTTTACTCTCAGAGGATGACGTTTTTTTTAAATATCCTTCATTTTACTGAGCGCTTTTTCAAATAGATCTATTTCAGTCGTGATTCCTGCTGCAGTATGTTGCACATTTTTATTAAGGATGTCGAATATACGTGTACATGAACATACCACATTTTATCCTGAGGGCTCTGCAGCTCAAAAGCACAAGCCAGAGTCTTAAATTAATTCTGACATCTACCAAATGTCAGTAAAATTTGTCTTTGATGGATAAATGAAAAATTAAGATGTCATATCCTTGAAAATTTCAACCCTGGTCCAAAGACAAACTCTTGATTTCAGACACAGCTGCTTCTCAGTCTTTACTGTGTTTTGATATTGAATACTATGAGCCAGAACATAACTCATGTTCGATTCCCACAGGACACACACATATGTGACAGGAAGGATTTCTGAATAAAAGCTGCCCACGAATAGAATATTTTATATCGATATTTTTTTCCTGCACATACAGACTGACAGTTGGTGTCGACATGTCATCGGGTGGAGTTTAATGTCAGAGCAGTCTGTTCCCGAGCAGTCGGGCCTGATTAGATCAACACTGATGGGCCGTGCTGACTGTACAGTAATATATTTATGGGTGTTATGGAAACACATGGGGGAGGTTTTACACCTAATTGTTTTGTGGGGTTTTTTTCATGTTTTTTTTTAATTGTTTTTAGGCACTTTGATAGTCAGAGTCATACGGAGCCCCTAAAGGGACATAAAATTTTTTTTTAAAAACTGTACGTATCTCGTGAGCACGAGAAAGTTTCATAAAATGTCAGGTGGGCTGGTTTCAGTTTCAAGAGCTGGCAAAAGACCATTAAGCTCATTTTACTAAAGAGAATGACGCTGAAGTTAGTTTCAGATTCACACCTTCTGATTCGAATAAAGGTTATATAAAACTAATAGTAGGTCTCAGATAAAGTTAATGTTTGACCTAAAATGCCCAAAATGATTTCACATCAATAAGAGGTAAAAAAACAGACAATCAATGGACAAACAGTCAGTCAGCGTATTCACTTAATTTAATTATAACTTTCCCCTTAACTGCCACATTGGAAACGTCAGCGTTAACTAAAGAGAACAGCGGCAGAGCAGAGTTGGATTTATTGCAGGTTTTTTTTTTTTTTTTTTGCATGTCCCTTTAGGGGCTCCATAGAGTCGAGATAAACAGGAAATGTTTATGAAATGACAAAAAAATCTCTCTCTCACCTACCCTGATGGTATCTGTTTTTTCTTCCTCTTTAAGTGCTGTTTTTATATTTCTATTCAAGTGTTTTTCATCATCGTTTTATTATTTGAGGTGATTTGTTACCCTGGTTTTAAGTTAAAGCTTCACTTTCGATTTATACAGAGTTTGTGCACTGTTCAGTCTCTCTCCACTCACAACACTGGTGGCGAATAAAATTTTGTTTGTCGTCCCCAAAGCTTAAAAAATAAAGTAATGAAAGATTCATCAGTAACACAGTGTGGACAATTTTCAGCAGGATTATATTTTTGTTTTGTGTTGTTTTTGGTGGAAAATAGTTCCAGTAAAAGCTCTTCACAGTGCAGTTTGTGGATTATACATGGAACTTTTTTAATGTTTTGGGCGGCAGTTTGATGTTAATCCACTGGCATTTGCATGTTTTCATGTTTCCACCAACGTCATGCAAGTGAGGTGATTTGGTAAATGTCTGTGTGCATCAGACCTCAACAGGTGAGCAGGAATCTAAAACAAATCAAAAACAGCAGAAGATAAAACCTAAATTTACTCTTTGTGCTGTCTCTGTGGTGAGAAACCACCAGGAGTGAGTTTTTTTTGTTATTTGTCTTCATAAGTGACAAAAACAGGAGTGTGTGCGGTGTTAAAGTCTTTTCAGGGGCCTGAGGTGGGGACAGGCAGAAGAGCTGATGACTTTGACGGTGGGGGATTTGGTGAAAATGGCTGGCCTAGCGCTATATTTTTTTTCCCACAACTGATGGATTAGACAAGCTGGAGCATGGGCTGCATGGGCTTGAAGAAAAGCTGCCTTTTCACACCGAGCAAATGCAGGTGTTTGCCTCTGAGTGTGTGTGTGTGTGTGTGTGTGTGTGTGTGTACATAATTTTGCTTGTCTGCCTTTTATGACTGTGAGCATAAAAAATGCACCGCTTGCAGAATTTGGCTTGCGGGTCTGTGTGATGATGGCACAATAAAGGTTTCTACAGTCAATACTCCAGCATAGTCCAATAATTTGCACAGGGCCATGCACTGCTGGGAACTATCTGAATCAATAAGTGGGTAAATAAATTAAACTGGGGATGGGACGATGGAGGAAATACACCGCCAAATGGCAAAAACGTCAGTGAAATGGAGAGAGCAAACGCTTTGCTCCTCCGCTGGCACCAGCAGAATTAATTTCAGTTTATGCCTCTTTGAACTATCAAAACACACGAGGCTGTTAAGAGCGTGTGGGCTACAGAGAGAGAGAGAAAACTAAATCCAGAACCACATTCCTGATGTAAAAATATGCAAATGTGTACCTCCGCCACCCACAGCAAAGGGTCGTCTCCCGGCACACTGATCCTGCCACGCTCCATCAGCTCGTTTTACAGCCCCGTCACCACTGACAGCAAATAATCTGCGCCACAAATCTAATTAAAAAACAATATAATTGAGGATGAAGTGTTTTGCGGCGAGAAAAATACATTTAAACGCCCTCCTGGGAGCGGTGGGGGATCGATGTTCGAAGCTTTTGCTGAATTCAGGAGAGAGGAGGAGCAAATTTGATGTGGCACCTTATTTTTGTGGCGATAAATAATGCAGGGAAACCAAGATGAGTGGATAAGATGCTGGAAGAGCGGCTGTCAAAAATGATGAGTTAGATGATTGTGTTATTCCATCAACAGAAAATCAGAAAATCAAAAAACAGGTGGAGAGGCGGCTTAAATCTGCCGCCCAGCGGGACATCTGGTTGTAGAGGCTGAAGAGGGCTCGCCTGAGGGCCGCTGAGGTCAAAGCGGAGGAGCGGCGATTTGATCGTCATTGTGAACAAACCCCCGGGAAGGAAAAGCACGCCAGGAAGTCTTGTGTCAGGGGAGGTTAGTTGAGCCTCTGCTGCAGCTTCATGAACAAAATCAAGATTAAGCCAAAAGAAACAGAACATCACAGGAGGTGGAGCACTGAAATGGTTCATTAAGAGTTTATACTTAAAAGCCAGAGCTGGTGGCTTTGCAGTTTTTTGCTACAAGACAATTGGATGGCGTTAAATACAACTTTGAACTACCACCGAGACCAGACATATGTTTTGTTGTGTAAATGCTAATGAATCCTGCTGTGTCTCCAACAAGGATGTAACAGGAAAAAATTTCATCAGTGCGTCTTGTCCAGCGCTCTTTGTCCTGCTAATCTCAACAGCTGTAATCGCACCTACGATTTTCGTTTTCTTAACTAGCTCATGCAAAACAAATCTGCCGTTTCTCTGGCAACAGACTGATGTAATAACTGCCCTTTGACCCTTTTAGAAAAAGTGACATAAGTAGCAACTGAACACAAGGTCAGCTGGATGCTACAGAGCAATGTGTCATAGCTGTGTTCAGATCACTGAAAAGCATCTTAAAAAATTTTTAGACTCTACATCCATGCTAGCATCCCTGTGACGTTGTAATTAGACAAGGCATTGTTTTGAGTTAAATGGCTAAATGTTAATGTCACGCTCACAATGTTTATCTTATTGTAAATTTCCCCCTGTGCGACTAATAAAGGGTTATCTTATCATATTCACTGTCTTAGTTTAGTTTTGTTAGCATGAAACACAACAGCTGAGGCTGATATGAAAGTAATGGACAAATAGAAATTTAGCCTGAAGGTGGCACTCAAGGGTCACCAGAGTTATTGTAATTCATCCTGAGGGGAACATGAACGTCTAAACCAAATGTCACTGATGTGATTATCATTTCACACAATCATCATCAAAGGATCATCAAAGGAACCATAAATGTCCTCACAAAAATGTATTGCAATCCATGAGCTAGTTTTTGAAATATTTCAGTGGCGGAGCAACCAACGATCCAACATTGCCCTCCGTTGAGCCAGGCTTAAAGCATGGTTAATCCCTGATGTGAACATTAAAATGAGCTCCAACTACCTATAAGTTTCCATTTAATTCAGTATGCTATGGAAATCAGCTGTAAACTCTTTGTTGGTGCACTGAAGGACACTGCAGATTTGGGTGTATAACAGCAACCATTTAAACATAGTAAAAGAATAAAATCACATTATCCTTCAAGGTTTATTGACTGCCTGTCCGTCAGATACTAACAACAAAGCTGAGAATACAATAGTTTTTCTCAGCTCAGTTTTTGTCACAGGGATTTTATAAAAGGGTCTTCGCTGATGGAACAATCACATATTGAGTTTCCTGTGATGGATTACGTATCTCAAGCAATTGTCTAGTCTTCAATTTTCTCCTCTCTTTACTTTTCATCTTCTTTTTAACGTATTTTGTCTCCTTTGACAGAATTGTCAAGCAGCACAATCTTTAAATAGTCATTACGCTGGATTTTCTGAGCCACTTCATGAAGAAAAGCGTCGGGGTGGGAATAATGACCTCTTGATCCTCGAGTGCAATAGTCTGCTCCCTCTAAAGTGCTTACTGTTTGTTTACCACCTTTTGTTGTCATCTGCAGGGACGCGGTATCGAAGCCATGAAGCATGAGCGGCCCGTCACAAAGACCGACGCCAATTGATGGTTTGCTCTCCAAAGCCACAAAGGTCAGACTGAAACAAGCCACTCAGCTCTGCTGGGGTTTGCAGATCAAAAAACACTGGAAAGACTCCAAGAAGGAGAGTGAAAAGGTTTGTTCGGTCGGTCATATGCAGTCTCACTCGTTTGGTCCAGGCTGAAATATCTCAACAATATTTGGATGGATTGATAAGATGGTGTCCAAAAATATTTAAATCCTCTAACTTTATTGTTCTTCTGATTTTTCATCTACCGCCACCTGCAGGTCAAACATTTCCTATATTCATTTTTCTTTTTGCAGACATGGTGCTACACGAGTGTTGTTAAAGGAGCCGGAGACTCAAGATAATTTTGAAATCTTGAATCTTGAATTTTAATAACTTTAATGATACTCTTCCTTTTCATCTTGTGCCTCAGGTCAAAGTTTTACCTTGTTGAGCTTCTAGCGGGGCTGTTAACTCTCAGTACTGTTATCTTGTAAAGTGCTTTGTTGCTTTATTCATAAAACACCTTTTTAAGCTTAAACTTATTTTTTATATTTATTCTAACTTTCCTTCTTTCATGAATTGGATTCAGTCTTTGATGTGAGATAATATTCAAGAAACTTGAAGCCACAAATGTCTTTTTTGTGATAAAGTACTTCAAAAGGTTTAATTAATGATTCAAATTGTTAAATGACTTTCTGCACTGCTGTAATTTCGAACAGAGAAATGTCTTGTGGTAAAAAGGGAGATGTGAAACGTTACAGGAGAAGGCTCTAAAGTGACGGGTTAAATAGACGCCTGCAGGAAAACCCGCTGAAATCCATTTCGTGCACCCCGTCTCCATCTCCATCACAACAACAGTACCCCGCACAGATTGACGTAATAAAAAGGGCAACGCTCTCGGCTGTCTAAACTCCTAATTAAGCACTTCTCTTAACGGGTTTCCTCCTGATCCTCGACACCCCTCCTCGAACATAAGACTCTGATGGGCACGGAGAGACAGACGAGGAGGGAATACGGAAAAAAACACATCTATTAAATCATTAATTAAGCCGGAGCCAGAGAGGTAAAAACCAGAAGAATCCTGGGGCGGGAAAAAAAAAAAAAGTGGCGAGTGTCAACCGGTGAGATTAAGTCCTTGAAGTGTAATTGCAGGGAGGGATCAGGGTATTGTCGGCGTCAGAGAGGGATTTCCAGGAGTGAAGCGGGAGGGAGGAGATGGGAAATGACTGCGCGTACACACATTGGGTCCTGGAGCTCGGGGAGGAAGGAAGCCGGTTTGGGCTACACTCAAAGCAAACAACGCTCAAGTTCAAAGAAAGGCACCGAAGGCTGAGCGGAGGAGCCGAGTGCTCACCGTTGATAAAGCGTACCATCTGTTGTTTATACCCCGTCGCTACTTCGTGGGTATCCTCTGTGAAGAAAATGAGACCAACACATGGGAGCTGAAATATCCACTCAAATTAAAGGCCCTATTTTTTTATTTTTTCTTTTACTGTCCCCCGATGAGCTCTTGGTTACCTCTCGAACTTTTGTGCACGCTTGTGAATTATTTTGTGCAACTTCTCACACTTGTTTCTAACACCAGATGTTGAGAGTGAGCCCAGAAATAAAAACTGGAAGCTCTTCAGGATCCGTTTGGCCATCTGCCCAGCTCATGGCAAAGGCCGCGGCGAGAATATGTCCGAGCAAAAGGTCGCCGCCGACCGGGACGTGTCGTGCCTCGAATCGGGGCGCTCGTTTTTTTTCGTGGCGGACGTGCAGGCAGAAGACATTAAGAGGCAGGAATAACGTGATGGTTCCTGCGCGGGAAGGCAAATTAAACCAAGATAGATATCAGGGGTGTATCGACTCAAACGTACGTGGAGAATCTCAAACACATGACAGCGCTCTTATCTATTCATGCATATCAAATCATACGCAGGGGGGATTTTTCTTTTAGACTCCATCACCGGGTAACCCAAATTTTAAGTTAATGCATCAAAACATCATGAATAGTTAACCTCGCTGGGAGGAACGTTCACCGGCATGCAAACATTTTCCTCCGTTCAGTGTCTTCAGTGCGAGCTTTGTTGTTCTGAATAAACTCTGATACAGACAACAGAACCAGATCAGTTTACTTCTCACACACAGTTTGGGTGAAAACAGTCATATAACGTCTCTTGAGGTTTAAGACTTTTTGTTTTTTTGGACCACTGGACGTGTGGTGTTTGAATAAAGTTACCATTTCAGGGGTTTAATGAAAAATTATATCGAGTTGCATGATGGGGAAAAGTAGGAACCATTTTGGGGACTAAAGGTCGGGATAAAATGGGCTTTTATTTACCTGTCTCTTGTAAATTTATGAAACGGTATTTTCTGTCATTGTACTGTTCCCTTTTAGTTCATCCTCTGATTTAGAAAAAGCTCAAGAAATCAGCAGTAGTTTAGTTAAAAAAAAGCTCATATCATCATCCAGGACATCACCTGTTTGAAGATGGAAGATACTGGAACTGAAACTGGAAGATACAGGACTGTGAAAACAAAAACAAACGGGTTAAAAAGTATTTTATGCAAAAGCAAAAAAATGCACTAAATGTAAAATAATGCTAGCTTGGTAGCATACAAGTTCAAATTGGGGAGTCCAATAACTTAAGTGCTGTATGTGTGTGTTTTATGTATGTATGTATATATTTTAGTACTGCAAAGGCTGCCATTTCCAATATTAATAAAGATATATTCTGTTTTAAAATTTCCTCCACTAACTTGCTTATAGTTCCTTTGTAAAGTATGTTGTCATATATGAAGGCATTTCCCCAATGAGTTTCATAGTATGCAATTGTTTTCAATGTTTTAAAACTTTTTTTTGTTTGTTTCCCTTGTCAAACCCACCATCTTTGTAGTCCACACAGGCCATTGGACTACAAAACCCTTCAGGGAGATCATGTGTCAGTTATACTTTTTTTTTTTTTTTTATGCTTGGAGAAAGTTCACAGCTGGAGGCTTGTCTACGTAATTAAATAGACTAAATCAACCAAACAAGTTCATATTAAAAGCGTGATGTGAACAAGCCTCTCTGCAGAAACCTGGAGGATGGAGTCGATAAGCTCTGTTTGAGTTTATGTGGTTTAGGTGCATCTGGTTTGTCTGTAGTTTATCTTTTCTGTTAGTGAAGTAAAATAAACTCATTAAACTCCTGAGAGGTCCCTCGAGCGGTTCGTCATGAATAATCAAGCAGTTTTAAGTGGTTAATTTGAAAATGTTAGGCTTCACACCCAATTTGAATTTTTTAAAAGGTCCGAGTGTCACGGTTGAAATTATTCAAACACACTGTATCATTAAAATCACCAATAAAGTATGCAGGAAAAGGTCTTGAGATGAGTCATTACTTTAAAAAAAAACCCCAAAATGTTTCTACTTATATGCCAGCACTCATTTCCTACGAGTGGGTGTCAATTTTAAAATAATTTGGAAGGAAAACCATTCATTCATTTTGCTGTTTAAATTAAGACTAAACTCTGTTGGTAGAATTTCAGGTGTAATTCTCTGTTTTAGACTGTAGTCTAGATAGTTTTTAAAATGTGTGGACTCTTGCTTTATGGTGCAGCCGGCTTTTCAAGCGAGTCGAGCGCTCAATAGGCGTCGGCCTCCAGAAAAAGATTAGCTCCTGAATTTCACGAGCGTAGGATTGATTGGTTATGTTCTCCCACACTGTGGACGCTGTTAAAATGCAAATGAGGGGGCTTCGGTACCCTGAAAACCTGAGAATAAAAAGTCACACACACACACACTAATTAACCTGTCATTACCTGTACCTGCACTCCAAAGGGACGGTGGCTGGAGTAACAGGATTGATTTTCCTCCCCCATCTCTGTGCTGAATTTTCCTCCTAAGTGGGGGTCATTTTCTCGGTCTGTCATATTTCAATTTGTTTGATCGATCGCCGGGTCAGACCGGCCGACTGCAGCGTCACTGCAGACACGTATGCAAGAGTCGTTTTCGAGGATCGCTTTCTCGCCAAATGAGCTCTTGTGCGAGGCAGAGACGAGGATTTCAATATCTCACAAGGCCGCGGCGTAATTAACATTAAACCCCGCAGAGATGACATACTCGAAAACATGTCGATGGAAATAAAATTCCACGAGCTGAGTGAAATTATTTCCTCGAGTGGGGTCTTTTCTTTTCATGGTACTTTCTATTTCAACTCCAAACATACTCCACTACATTTATCTGACAACTTTAATCACTTTTTTTTTCAGTCAGCTGATAAAAAAGTTTATTATTTGCATCTATTTGATCTAATTTAATATATATTATGAGCTAATTATATATATATATATATATATATATATATATATATATATATATATATAAATGGAAATAATGTTTGGAAGTTGTTGGAAACTTTTGAAATCAAGCAGGGGTGTCAAGGTGTCAACTTTGGGCTATGTTCACTCTTTTTAACAAATCAATCAAGTTGTTCAATGGATCAATGGAATGGAGAAAAGAATCATCAGCAGATTGTTCAAGAAGAAATGAAATCAGCTGCATCACTAGCTGCAGTCCGTTAAAATACAAACAAAATACAAACTAGTTGAAAATGATCCATCCACCTCAACCAACTCCAACAGTAAAATCCTGCTTTTACATTAATGAGGAGGAAGAAGTCATCTAATGAGAGAACAGACAACAGGACAACAGACACAGGGGACACTTTACTGAGGACTTTACAAAGGACTTTAACTCCACTTTACTTTATGGACTTTAACTCCACTTTACTTTGACTGACACAGGACTTTACTTTACTGGACTTTAACTTCCACTTTACTGAGCAGGACTTTACTTTATGGACTTTAACTCCACTTTACTGAGCACAGGACTTTACTTTATGGACTTTAACTCCTCCACTTTACTGAGCACAGGACTTTACTTTTTATACTTAAAGTACATTTTACTGATTATACTCACATACTTTTACTTAAGTAATGTTTTCAATGCATGACTTTTACTTGTAATAGAGTGTTTTTACTGTGTGGTGTGAGTTTCTACTATTATTGAATACTATCATGTGACTAAAAAGTACTACAGGGTTAAATAATACTGTCCTGTACGTAGTAGTATACGACATGAACAGTGTCTCTTTGTCTCATTGGTAAAAACTGTACATTTAGAGACTTCTCCCAGTCACTGTCTCGCTTTACAGCTTCTTGTTCGCCTCCATCTTTTTAAAACTCGCAACACAGAACTTTGTCCTCTAATCCGTTCAAATATTTAAGTTTTCAGGCGCCTGACACACTGTAGGAGTGTTCTCTGAAAAATTGATATTGCTTTTACTCACTCCGTTGCACGCTGTCACCCAACGCTGCCTCCTACAAAATAAGAACCATAATTTTTTTTTTTTACAGCGTGAGGAAAAGAAGTCTTATCTGCTGCCAGGCTTAAACAGATGACAGTCCTTCCGAGCTAATGCCAAGAATCCATGATACATCCTCGAGAGTACAAGAAAATAATCCCTGCGACAAACCCGGCATTTACCCGGCATAGTGTTCCAGTCCAGTGAGGAAGCTGGAATTGCATCGATCATCAATATGTTATGCTTTTAATGACTGCATGTTAACTGATTACTTCATAAAGTAGAAAGCAGCTCTTGTGTGCATGTATGTATAATTATACTGGAGCTGTGTTAGCAAAAAGGGAACCATAATTTACAGAATTTTTACACAACAAGCTGCTGAAAAAATGAAAGGGAAAATGAAAACAATATGGAAATTTGACGAGAGTTTTATGTGGCGTGTCTCTGAATCACCGTGTGTCTGGCAGGTAGATTATTCTGCGAGTGTGCGCCAGGAAAATCGAATTATTGTTCTCCTCTGGTAACCTATTCAGAGAGGACTAACTCCACAGTAACACTGACCAACATCTCTAAAGATCTGTACAGGAAAGTGTAAATGTCATTGAACACGTTAAATGATGATTTGAGAAAGAGATAGTTGTAACTGTGACATTATACCTCAGAAGAACGTTCCTCCAATAAAAAATAGTTAGGTTCAATATGTTTTATAATAAAAAACTATTACACTTGGAAGCTTTTTTATTGCATATTAATGATGCTTTTTTTCACATATTGTTATTCTACTGCTGCTACATCTGTCTAATCCATCTGTTGCATGCCTTACTGATATTGCTTTCTTTTTCTTCTTTTTTTTACCCAGTTAAAGGCTTTTTCCCTCTTTAAAAAAACTGAGAGTCTGAAGACATAGTGACATGATGTGTAGATTATGAAGCAAATTTGTGATTTAAGGCTGTATATTTAGTCAAATTTAAAGCACTATAAAATTCAGGTATATCATATGCATGCACTTTTTCTTTAATATCCTTCAAGCTTTGGTCGGACCAATAAAAACTACTACTATATATAGAGAGCTAATTACTGACTAACCAAAACATGCTGATTAAAATCTTGAAAATTATAACTTTAATGGTGCTTTAAGCTTTAATGTTATTTTTTACTTTCTTTGACAGGCTAAATCATTGTTAGGGTCATTTAGTAGCTGTTAAAGAGGTTTCATCTTTAATTTTCAGCTTTTACGCAAATATAACAATGGAAATTAGAATTTTTCCCCATTCCCTATTCCCAGTCCAACTTCATCTTTGTCATACAGTCAAAAGCTCCAGAATAGCCATTAAAATGCAAAACACTGTACTTCCTGTGATGCAAAACACTACAAGTTTGAGCACTAAAAGACATTTTTTGTTGTTTTTTAATAAGTCTCTCAATATTCGCGTATTTTTTGTTGTTTTTTAAAAATCAGAGCATAAAATCCAAAAAAACCATTATGCATAAAAGCATAAAATCCAAAAATTAGCAGAATGGCTACAAGGGGACCTTTTTGCAAACGCTTGAGAGGAATAATAAAGCTGAAAATCGAGGGGACTATGCATTTTCAAGGATAGCCAATGTGCTTTGGAAAAAAATGTGCTTTAAAAAATAAAAAACTTCTCCGCGGCCATTAAAGTAAAGAACCCATCATTAGGAGCGAGGCGGCTGCAGTCCATGATGAGTGTGGTCATCATTAGCGGCTGCCTGCGAGCAACAGAGGTGTTTTCACTGCAGCGAAGCCAGCTGCAATTGGTCCCCGGGGAGCGTTAATTACCTTCCTCGCACTATATCAATAAATATTTGAGGAGAAAAGAGGTTCTCGAGGGTAAACAAAGAGAGCCTGTCTTCCTCCAAGTTCACTCAGCCGTGAAATATGGGCCCTCGATAAATAAAGCTACAAGGAGTAAGCCTCTTTATCTCTCAGCAGAGTCTCTCTCAGAAACATTTAAGAGGTTATCTGTGTGTTTTCTTGGAATTTAAAGGGTCAAGGAGTGTTTCTCTGCAAATGGATATTTATGTTGGAGTTGGGTCCACAAATCAGGCCCTCACTTGAAAAGAAAAGCTGCCGGAGCCCTTGTTTTGTTGTTCAGATTCAGAGCGTTTGCTTTAATATTTCACCAAAAAACAGCTGCTGCTTGCGTCGTCGACCCGACACAAACAGGAAACTACGACAGAAACTTGACTGCATTTTTTTTTTTTTTACAAACACACAGGCACAGAAATGACAAGCCTCCTCCTCTCTACGCTTCTCTAGTCATCGCTCTTTACACTTCTGTAAAAACAATATACATAAAAGAAAAAAAAAAAAACTATTACAGAGGTTTGGAGGGAGATTGAGAGGCAGGAAAAGACCTTCATGTTAAAGATCAGATGGATTTAGACTAATCTGTGTTATGCTTGGTTAGGCAAAAAGATAAAAAAGATCCTTGTGTATACCCTCAGTTTTGTGCACAACAGCATTTTACAGTGTTTGCATCCAAACAACAAATGAGATTTTACCGCCTTCAGATCAATAATCTCATATATCAGCCACTGCAAGGGTGAAAAAAAAATAAATAAATGAACAAACGAGGTGCATTTGTTCCCATGCAGCACCTCAATCATGATGGATTGGCAGAGGGAAGGGACTAAAGACAGGTTCATTTATCATAAAGTGGAGTGAACCTGGTGTGGATAATCACCAAGAGCATGTTAGCGCTGGTTTCCTGCAGTTTAACCAGCAATTTCACTAAATATTGACTCAGATTTTCCCTATTTAGTTCCTCCTCAAAGTCACTAAAACAAAAGAACTGCACTTTTTCTCTCTTGTAAGTGTAATAAGGCTTCTGACAGATGGTTTTTGTGTCACATCTTCACCTGGTGACTCGGAGGTGACCGCTGAGGAGGAAGGTTGTGGGCGACATCTTGCGAACTGCGTTGGAAATCTCCTAGCAACCGCATCCGGCGCCGCTACGGAGGTCAAATTGAAAAAAAAAAAAAAAACTACGAACGAGACTGTTGTGGTGTTGGATCCAATTTGGCACCAATTCTGGATTCAACAAGATAAAACTGTGTTAATTTTAGTGTGAAAATGAGGCGAGAGCGATGATTTATGTGACCTGCTATGACGATAACAGGCTAATATTTGCTTTGACTGATCTGTGCTAAAGTGATTAAAATCCAATTAAAAAAAAGTCCAAACACATGAGTTTTGAACAGCATCTTTGCACTTTGTTGAACACTTAGTGGTATCTAGCCATGTTCATCAAGGCTGTAAGACATCTGAGATTTATGCCCCTACTCCGGTGAAAAACCCCCATTAGTCTGATTAAAATCCAGAGAAGCTGCAGTGAAAAGTTTTCAGCTCTGTGAAGGCGTTTCACACAGAAATGGGGACTTTTCTCTGATATTTTTCAACATTTTGAGCATTAAAACTGAAATCCCAGTCACCTCCATTGTATTGCGGTGGAGACAAATATCTTAGAGCAGATAAAAAATGAAGTCATCTGCGTGAGAGAATATATTTTTTTCTGTAATTTGAGCGAGGCGGTCCTTTAACAGTCCATTTTCCACTCGCCCCCTCAGTGTTGCAGCCGATCACAGATGCCACTTTGTGCCTCGAACACTGTGTGATGTACTTGTGAGTGTAATATCCCACGATGAACAGTTCAGACTTTCTTTTGCTTCATCTTCTACTCTTTAAATCACTTCTCCTGATGGAAATTGTGTCAGTGGATTCCAGCGAGACCTTCAGAATAAAATCAAACTACTACTACTTCCTAACAAGGCGAACAATGATTTTAAGTGTCAATTTATAAACCCAGTATACAGTACGCCTCATAAGAAAGTCGCAATAATTATTCATTCATAAGGATTTCCACAAAAATGACTTGTGAACTTTGGATTTTCTTTACCTCAGTCATTTTGGGTCGTGCCAGAAAAACAACTTCAACCTCAAGTGCTGAGAAATTAACAAGATTTTTTTTTTTTTTTTTCCTCCACAGAGCGCCGACTGCACGAAGCTAAAAATATTTCAAGCGAAGGAGCGCCGCACTTCAAAAGGGCTTTTTTAAATATATAGTCTCATAGCAACTCCAGGAGCTGCGTGTCCCACGTGAACCAGTTCACCTCAACTTCACTCCGTCTCTTAGTGCATCTGCAGGACAAACGGTCGGCCTGCGGTTTGCCCAAACGCTTTTTGATTTAATCGACTCAGGTCCAATTTAAAGTCTGTTTTCTGTTTAAGAGGGGACATACGGTCAGACTTTGCTTTGGTGAAATCATGCTCATGTGGGATGCCAAATCAAAATACATTAAAAAGAAATAAAAATTTGAACCAAATCACATTCTGCTCCTCTTTTGTGTTAAGGATGGAGGAAACCTGAGATTTTGATTTAAGGCGGTAAAATCGTGTTGATAAGGGATTAAAAACAGCCTCAGTCTGAACAAAATCAAAGACAACCTCTTGTCATTTTTAAGGAAAGTTGTTTTTTTACTTTCATAGACCGGATCATTCATCAGTCATGGATGAGTTGTGGTTGTAAGTGGATATATGCATTTATATCTATTATTCTGGTGCAGTATATGCTTCTTTATATACTAAATACCATTTTAAAAAAAGCTAACCTTAACCTTTTTTAACTTTCTTTCCTTATTGTTGTGTCACTTGTGCGTCATGTCAACTCTCAGTGCCCTGAAGTGTACTGAATCATTTCTTTTAGAGCTCCTTAATCTCAGATCAGACTCTTTATACTAAAACATGTCAACGAAAACAAAAAGAAAAAAAAATTAGGTAAGCAGAAAAAGACAGAAATTACAATCATCATTCTGTACATGAAGTGAGGCTGCTGTACAAAAGAGAGTTCACCCTGTTTTTTGTGTGTACTGTACACTCGTCAACGATACAGTAAACAGACAAATTGCTCGCCTTGACATATAAAAGTGAAAAGAAAGAGAAACATCCATCTCTGCGGATGCGAGAGATATTCAAAAGCAGATAAATCGATGCGGTCGTCGTTAGCCGGAGCCCTGCAGCTCCACGCCCACTCCTGACCCGGTCCTGACCCATCGCAGCCGCACGGATGGAGCCCGTATCCAGCGGTTTTCTAAATTAAGGAAGGTATTAAGATGAAGGGAGTCGATAGTGTGTGGGCTGGAGGGTCCGTCTTTAGAGGACGATGCTGGTTTGCAGGTCGGGGAAGGGGGGATGGACGGATAACAAATCGCATAAAGATGACAAACCAAGCATCCGTGAGAAAACATAAAAACAGATGCAAAAGAGACGAAGAAGAGAAACTAAAAATGAAAATGATGCATTAAATGTCAAATTTTACATTATGTTTATTTTAAGAAATTGTTTGACTTCTTGAGTTAGAGGCGATCAATATGACTCATGTAGCTTATGTAGCTTAGCATAAAGAATGGAAGCAGAGGAAAACAGCTAGCCTGACTCTCTTCAAAGTTCAATTAAACACCTCTAAATCTCACTAATTAACGTTGCTATGTTTTATCCTGCTTCTCCAATCTTTCACAAAATGAGAAATGTAAATAAGTCCTTTTAAAAGCTGCGACTTTACCCACAAAATGTGCTTTAACTAACTCACTAGCATGTAGCATACAAAGGCCTTGATGCGGGGGCAAACCGCTAGCTAGCTAGTTCCCGTCTTTACATTTCAAAAACATGTGGTATGTTTTATCTGGTTTGTTTAATCCAGACACAGATTTTAAAAGGTAAAGGTGTGGTTTTATGGGAAGATATTTGTTCTAACTAACTCAAGCAGTATGTAGCGTCGAGAAACAGCTAGCATGGCTCTCTTTAAAAGTTTAAAAAACACACCTATAAACAAAGCAAAAGCTCACGAGTGTTTTATCTTGTTTGTTTAATCCGTTACATAAAGTTGTGGTTTTATGTGGAGTTGTGCTCTGATTCGTGTAGCACCTAGCATATCGGTTTATATACGGATTAAACAAACGAGATACAAAGTGTTAATTAGTGCGCTTTAGCTTCCAGTTCATGCATTATACGCTAAGTTCCTAAGCTAATCACCTCCTGGCTCTAACAAACGTTGTAAATACGTGAAGGTGGTATTGATCTCACTCTCAGAAAAAAAGGAGAATAAATGTAGTTCCCAAAATGTCAAACAATTCCTTTTACATTTCCATTCTGTTATTCAATTGTAAATACACTGCTTTGACCTATTTCTTTGTTATCAGATAGCCTAACGTTTTGGCGGCTAGCATCCTGCAAAAAGGCTTCCCACAATACTCGAAATCATTTTCATTACCAATTAACCTGTGAAATATTTGGGGGTCATTAAAAGGATAAATCTAATGAAGAATCACAGATTTTGACAGCTTCAAATTAATTGTTATCTCACCATCAGTCCTAATGATGTTGCAACATGAAACTGAAAGTAAACATAAAACCCTCATATTTCAGAGGCTAAAACGACAATTTTTTTTTTTTTTTGCTTGATAAATGCAAATTAACACAATTAATCCTCACTTGACTAATTGTTTGAGCACTAATTAAAACTTTTAAGCCTCAACAGAGCAACTCACCACCTGCGTTTTTAATCTAGGCTTGTAATTTGCTGGCACAAATAAACAAAACAATCCATACTTTTGTCGTTTTTTTTTTTCAACCACAATCCCTTTACCGACCACACGAAGCCATCACAGCAACAGTTTGTTCTGAACAGGAACAGGGTGTGTGAACGAAAATAAAAGCTGTGCCGATTTTGAGCTTCCCAGCTGACTCAAACCGGGCCGGTCGTGGATCCTGCACAGTTAATTCCTGCGGCATCAGAGGACAGAGCGCAGCCAAGTCCGAAACTCTCTGTGCCGCAGCACCAGCTGGAGACGCCGCCGCTTTGGAGCCGCCGCTCGGCTAAAACAACACTACGATAACTGATGCACTTCTACGAACCACAGACTAAACAGGCAATCCAACGGCTGCGAGTGTGAGCGTCAGATCGGCTCCTGGCCAGAAACACATCTGCCAACACAGCCGGCCAAAAAACAAATCGGCCGGCCAAAAACATTTCTGGAATAATTCCCAAAGAAAATGGACAGGAAAAAAAGGGCCGGCAGGTTCAGGAGTGTTGTTGGAAAAGAGGAAAGTGAAGGTTTATATCTGTATTTCCGCTTTAATATCAGTCTCCCAGATTTAAAAAGTGGCAGCCCGTCTGTGGATCTCCTCCCTACCCTCTTCTTTATCCGTTTCCTACGTTGCTCTGTAGTTTCCTTGGATGCCCTTGATGTGAGTTTAGTCCCCAGGCTAGTGGGTGGGTGGGGATCCAGGGTAGGGGGGTCTGCGGCGGGCAGTCCGAGCGGCCTCCCCCCGCCCTCAGCCGCAGGAGATGACCGTGAAGCGTTTGGAGATACAGGACATGTTGTGCAGCACGATGCCGAGCAGGAAGAGCAGCACGCACGCCACCAGGATCACCGTGCACACGCCGGACCACGTGGAGCCCTTCCCGCCCCCGCCCACCGGCCCGGCGACTCTCCTCTCGCCCTCGCCTCCCTCCAGCCCCATCCCCACGCCCTCCAGGCCCATTCCCAGACCCAGAGGCTGCTGCTCGGGCACCGTCACCACCGTCACCCCCTTCTGCTGGCCGCCAGGCAGGAAGCGACACCCCAGCTCCCCCGGCAGGCCCAGCGCCCGCTCCTTGGCGACGGGCAGCGGCAGCATGTAGCAGCCGTTGCTGGGGAGGCGGATGAAGACGGGCGTGTGCTCGGAGGCGTGGGGGATGGCGATGACGGTGATGATGTCCGGGTCGTCCGGGAGCTGGGAGACGGACAGGCCCGGCGGGAGCTTGGTGACGCCGCGACACCACGGACAGCGAATCTCCTTCTGGCTGCTGCGCATCTGGGTCAAACACACCGAGCAGCACGTGTGTCGGCAGTCCAGGAGTTTGGGCCGCCGGCGGGGGCTGTAGTAGTTAAAGCAGATCTGGCACTCCAGAAGTGAATCCTGGGAAAGAGTCTCCATTTTATTAATTTTTTTTTAAGATGTGTAGGCTGCTCCTTATTATGTTTACAGCGGTTAAGTTCAGAGAAGGTAAACGGGTCGAGTGGAAAGGTCGCACCGCTCCGAGTGAAGCTAAGAAAGCACAACTGGCTCCGACGCTTGACGCTCCTCCACCGTCCACGACTTCACAGGGTGATTCATCTGCAACAGAGGAGAAGAGAGAGTTGAGACAATGCTCAGTACTTTAAAGCGAACACTGAATTAATGTGCAAGAAAACTTTTGATAGTGCAGATCTGAAGAATCAGTCTTCACATTTCTCGGTATGACCATTTATATACGCAAAATGAAAGAGAATAACTGGTGACATTTTTATCCTGCAAATCACAAAGAAAACTAAATCCATCCAGTTTAAGATGAGTTTCACATCTACGCTCAAGTCAGAAATACAGGTTTCAGTTCAATATTGCATTTATCTTGTGCAATAAAAGGCTCTTAATTTTAATACACAATAAAGTGCCTCTATTATTACTATTTTTAATCTGTCTCCACATATCAGGTACTGTATTGCAGATTGTTGGTATCAAAATCATCACAACACGGTCTACATTATTCCTCTCTCACTCTACGATCACAACATCATAACAACATAAATTTAAAAAGGGCCGTCTATTATATAATATATAATATCTGGCTTTGCAGCACCTCCAGCCTCTAAAAACACACAAAATGAGAAATATACATGATTTGTATTTGAAGGGTTAAAACTTGTTCATGTGGTCAAGCATCCCGAACCTTCGGCGAGAGCAACAAAGGGCGTTTTACAGACTACTGATCTCAGTGGGAGGCCAAGATGAGATCCAGCGGTCGAACAGTGCATCACCAACGAGAGTTATTATCATGTGGAGCACACGTCGTACATATCAGCCTGCAGCTAGCTGCAGCGGGGCCGAGTTCACGAGACCCCGCGCCTCCGTATCTCCGGTAAGTACGTCTAATTCTTTTAACTGTCTCCTTCAGGCCACAGACTCCATAAACAATTTCTTCCTCCTCCTCCTACTCCTCTTGCATAATCACGTCTACCGTGTTAATCCATGCGGAAGCTGTGATAGTTTACTTTTACAGATGATTAAACCCTGTCAAAATAGCACCGAGGAAACAATGAATACCAAACAGGGCCCTGCCGACTTCTTTTTTTTATTTTTCGCCCAAATTGTCAAGTGTGAAAACTGCTGAGGAGGGACAACGACTAGATTTTTCTTTCCCCCCGGGCACAACTGTGAGTAGACAGCTATACAGTGAAGGGTGAGACAGATGGATCGGGGGGGTTGGTGGTGATAGAAATGGAAAAAGGTGACCACTGATTGCCCTGCGACGCCGTACATCTCATTCCTTTATCAAAAAACAAGATCTCAGGCAATTAAAGCCGCTCATAGCACCCTGTGGGGAACACTGACGTGGCAATGACAGATAAGACTGTGTTCACACCGGGCGAGCTCGAAGCAGTTTATTCAGTCTGGAGTCCTTTTTAGTTTGCTTCATTTGGAGGAGAGAGGATGATCACATTCGACCTTGGGTGGCGGTAAATAAATAACCAAAAAAAAAAAATAAACCTAGTCCCGTGTGCGTTTTATCGAACTGAAATCCCACAGATTCCTCTTATCAAACCTGAATCCTTTTGAAAACATTTAAAAATCGATCAATCTGTCAGTATCTGTAGGACGTCACTGCAGCGGGCTAAACAAAGAAAGATGCCCTTGACGTCCTCCAGCAGCACATCCAGGGGGATCTTTGGCATTCCCAGTCCACATGGGATTTATAATCCCCTCCGGTTTGTTCTGGGTCTGCCCTGGGGTTTCCTCCGGGGAACCTGAACACCGGCATCCAGATCTGACATCCAAGTTCAACTGACCTCTTTTAGAGTAAAGAAGCAGCAAACAAGATTCTCGACCTACTTAAATTTTCTGATTCTGTAAAGTTTTCAAGGACGTAATCTGACCTTTTTAAGTAGTTCTTAGAGACAGCACAATGGGTCAAATTCAGCACAAACACATATAAGCAAAACTGTGCCCATGTTTTGTTTAAAAGTATGCCAAGTTAATTGAATTTCAACCATCCACTGTATTCAGTAGCACACTCTTCCATCACATATACAGATAATCTGCCAGCATCCCATTAAAATAGTCAAATTCAGTCAAATTACATCCCTCTGCATGCTCGCTCAATTCTCCCATCACATGTTCAGCCAACACCACTGCCAAAAATACTGCACCGTCTGAGCCAACATGATAAGTTTTGATTATATTACTGGAGTGAATTTATTTGGTATTTTTATGATAATTCAGTTAACCAGCAGATTGTAGCCTTAACAGAGAGTTGTTAACACCTTCTGCTAGTCTTTTGTAGCTTGTTTTTACCATGTGAGATGTAGCTGAGGAGTTTGAATTCATCTATTTCCATCTATTCTTTATTGTAGGATATTTATTTTATAAATTAGCTGTTTTAACTTTAGACCCCAAGTTTGCACACAGCCCAGACTGTTGGCTCAAATTTTCAAAGAACCTTTTTTTCTATTAAGGTTAACTTGCAAGCTAGCAAACATGGCACATTTCAAAGTGAAAGTACTTGACAAATTAATGGATTTGTTTGGCAAGTTAATGGATGTATTTGTCTTCAAATAGCACTCTGCTCAAGAACAAAAGGCTTAGTCTTCAGAGGGTTGATAAAACTGCTTAGTTATTTATCTGTTCTGGATCTACAAAGAGTCAACAGCAGCAGTCTACGATAGAGAAATAATCGGTCAAAGCAGGAGCGCCATAAGAGGCACATGGAAATCATCTATCTCATAAGGTAGATAAGGTACTTCAACATTTTTTCAATGAACTGATATTTAATTATACCTTTCAGAATAATATGTTTAAAAAAACTCAATAGTTGTATTCTGTACTGATTCTTTGTCGAATTATTCTGCATCGATGCACTTTTGTGCTAGCGCTACGCAGGATGTAGAAAGAAAAAAAACCACCGCCGGCTTTTATAAAAGCAGATTTTTGGGCACACTCATTTGTTTTAATGTGGAAAAATAAACCATGTATAAAAAACTGAGATTCATCAGGATGTATCAGGACTTGTTGAGTAATCAAAACATGACGTAAACGAATCGAATGGTGAGGTGACGGACGATTTCCACCCGTTATGGTGACAACACAATAAAGAAACGGTCCAGATCTCACGAGAGTTTAAACAGTATCTCGACACGACCTCCTCAAGACGATCCTCCTCTCCTCCTGCCTCCTCGCTCTGCACTCCCCAGGTGACCTACTTTCTCCACACCGTCACCGAGTCGAAGTCGAGGAAAAGTGCTGAAAAAAAAAATCCTGGTGGTTTTACAGAGGAGAGAGGAGAGAGGGATACAAGCACAGGAAGCACAGAGAGAAACTGCCCTTGAGGGGGCGAGACAGCCCAGGGTATTACTGAATCCTTTTCCCAAAGATAAGGATTAGCTTTGATCTGACATAAATGCTTTGTGGCTCAATATTCCCATACACCCAGTCGCTCTCTCTCACTTTCCTTCTTCCTTCTTCCCTTCTGACTGAAAAGATTTTCCCATTCTACTTTACATCAATTCTTCATACTGTTCACCAGGTAATCCCTTGACCCAAGTCCTTTTCCTTTGCACCACTACATTTTCGCTCATTTTATACATGTTGAAGACTACGATAAACTTGCAGAATTAATAAAAACAAAATAGAAACAGCTATATTAGCCACAGCAATGATCAATGATCAATGGTGGACAAATGATTGATTTTACTTTGAAGCTTTCACGTGTATCTCCCCAGATCAATAATGTTATAAAGACAAGACAATCCTTTTGTCATTTTTGTGATTGTGATTGAGGAAATAGTACAGGATGCCGCTTGCAAGCCAGCAAATGTTCATCTATGAAATCCCCCTCAAAAAAAACTTTATTAGTTGATTATCTAAAACAATGTCCTGCCATTGATTGATTGATTGATTTATTTGCTGCTCTCTCTCACAGACTCTGTCAGCATCCTTAAGCTGTCATGTTGGAGGATTTTATTTACAGTTTTCGTTCCCCTGCTGCCGCTCGGATGGAGGCGATCGTCTCAGGAAACAATGAAAACACGGACATCCGCCGTCATTTTTCTCCAAAAACCTGAAGAAAATGACGTCTGCTTTCGGGGAGCGCCGTGAAACAACAGTGAGGAGCGACCACGGCTACGACTTAACAACATGATTTATCAGTTCAACTGAGCTGTAACCAGGGCAACCCTGCTTTCCGGATAAAAGCTCAGTTTTGTGACCCATTTTCAGTCACACCTATGCAGAAACAACAAAATATCCAGCCAAAAAGGTCTTGAAACAACAACGTCCTGACAAATCTGGATACTTATTCAAAGGAAAGTTCGGATTTTGCCTCTTTGACTCTTAATAATTGTGATTTCATGGCTTCATCAGAGGGGAGCAGGGAAGGACGTATGACTTATGATAATGATGCAGAGTGACCGCCTCCACCACCCCAACATGCCGGCGGTCCATGCCTGGGGTAACCAAAAAAACACACACACACACACACACACACACACACACACACACCCCAACATGACAAACACACACACACACAACCTGACAAAACACACACACACAGGTCCACTGGGAGTAACCAAACAAAACACACACACACACACACACACACACACACACACACACACACAAAGAGGACTAAACACACACACACACACACTCTCCCTCTGGGCCTCACACACACAATCAACCAAGGAGAAAGTGCACTCGTCCTAGCAGACAGAAGTTAAACATATCCACCACAACCAGAAGTACACACAGACATAGACACTGTATACACACACACACACACCTCCACCCGGCTCGATATAACCTGGACGCAGCAGGGAAGGTGGTCTGATGATGATGATGATGAACGGCGTGCTGTGACTATTCATTTAATGCTGGTTTGTTCACAGAGAGCAGGTGTGAGCAGCCACCTGAAATACACATATTTCAATATACTGCATATGTCACGTCAACTCGGGTAGAAAATGACAGCTCAATTAGTCGGGTTTGGGAAAATAACGGATTCTACGATGCATCGCGACGTTTTAGTAAAGTTTATAATTAATTATCAGATCAATTTAACTGTTATTTATGTAGTTTGGTGCTGCTGCTATGTTGAACGTAGAAAGAAATAAAGAAAGTGTGACCAAAGAAATGTGATTCAAGGTTCATCAACTACATTTTTTCCACTTGTGTATTGTTTTTCTTTTTTTGTTAAAGATGTTGTTGAAAGCTGCAGGAAAAAAGCTAGGAAGTGGATTTTTGTCAAATGTAGTAATCGTTAAATGACATTAAAATTCACTGGAAATGCAGTTTTTATAAATAATAACTAAATAAAACAAAATATACAGACTTCCATGTAAAAGTCCAAAGTCAGATCCAAACTTTGTCTAGGAGATTATCCATAATCCATAATCCATATTTGATATTGCACACAAATAGTAATTCTGTTACCCATTCAGGAAACAGAAAAATACTCATTACAGGATTACAGGTCTCAGCGTTGGTTATTTCCACGGTGTTGATTGAGGCTTTCATTTCCTTTTCATTGCAATAATTATAATAAATCTGTTCATTAAATTGACACCAATCTGCGGGCAAGTTTTTGAGATATCTTAACAAACCCGACTCTTCCCTAACACACCATCCTTTATTCTGTTTTCATCTTTCCTTCATCAACTATTAAACGCCAGAGAGGCCGACAGGAGCGAACACACTTCTCATCACTTTCGAATATGGCAGGAACGACGAAACCTTAGTCCACAAGATTTGTGGCGTCGTATTTCTAATGTGTTCGCGTCGTTCGGATGACGGATAAATGCACTGTTGTTGTCGCATGCGATTGTTTTATCCTAACTGCGCGCCACTTATGCACCTGAAAGTATAAAACCCATCTAATATTCTTATTTTGACAACGTTTCATCAGCGAATAAAAGCCAAAGTGGTGAGAGAGCGGTGGGCTAATCTTGATGCGTTTCAGTCACGGGCAGCCACATTAAAGCTTACAACACAAGCAAACACGCCAAACCTAATGTGCTCTCTCCGAGTCCTGACTGTGGGCAATGTGCTGAGCCAGCATTTGCATATCGTCGGCGTGCTGATTTCCTCGCCCACACATCAACGTTTTGGACGGGAGTCAACATCTCTTCCAGAGCACATTTAAAAGCTAAAGTAGTCGTGCAGGAGCTGCCGGGACTAAAGGCCGACGGCAGCTCGTTCTCCGAGTGGACGGCTGCTTTTTACGCTCCACAGTCTGCCTCTATGTGTGTGTGTTAATCCAGAACTCATCAATTAAGCTGAACTGCAGTCCCATTTTTCATATACGTTTAATGTTTTGTGCACAGGCGAGAAGGGCAGAGTCTGTCCTTGATGAAGGTTAAAGCTTTAAGTGTATGGATGTGTGTTTCTCTGTGCTGATCCTCACTTCTTCTTCTTCTGTTTGAGGATGAAGTGTTAAGATTAAGGTTTGAGTTCAGTTTATGGGGGGAAAAAAAAATGGGAAAAAAATTTGGTGTATTGTTGAAGGTCAGAGGTAATTGAAAGCAAGGAAATTATAGAAGTGCAGTCTCATTTCAATTGATTTGAATGGAAAAGAGACAGCTCAGCTGATTTTTGACACCCAAAACGTCATAACAATTCAAATAATTCAGTTAGTTCCCTTCTAAGTAGTACACTGTGTATTTATTTGCAAAGTGCATGAATTTCGACAGGGTAGCACTGTCTCAATTCGACTGAAATGATGATCGCAATATTTGATCTTTTCTTCTTCGTCTTCTTTTAACAGCAAATTATTGCGAATATACTTGCCAAAAGCCTGCCAAAAATATACGGTTTGTTTTGTCATTACACTTTGATTTAATTTAATTAGAAATAAGTTAATTTTAAATTTGTAGATCTAATGAGAGTGAAGACTCGGCAACTGGATTGCTTATTTCTCGCCTCAAAGTTGTTCAGAAACAGATGTTGGTGTACTGCTAAGGGGAAATAAGTCAAACTTTATGTAGACTATTACAACCAGGCCGCCATTTTCATACGTTAGTGGTCCCTTTTCTTCCTCTACGTAGCCGAGATGGCGATGATGTGTACATATAGAGGTATGCAAATTGATCCAACATCTATTGAACAACCACCTCTGCTTTAATATCACATCTTTACTTTGTCTGTTCGTTTTAGCGTATTTGCACGATGTCTGATAAAACTAAGCGCTCTTTGATATATATATTGTCGTGTTTGCCTTGTGTGTGTGCACAAATGGGCCAGCTGATAGAAGCCTGTGCAGCCGACCACCACGGGACACATTAAGGCAATTTCCAGCTCGAGGAGCCGGCGAGCGTCGGGAAACCGGAGGAGGGCGGCGTTCGTCCACCACATCTCTCCAGGTGCTCGGTTTCATTCTCTTAAGCCAATATTTTACTACAGAAGGCCTTTTTCTCTGACCTGACAACACATTCGCCGAGGGAAAACGGAGAGGAAAGGCAGCGCTGATTGAATTACCTCTCCGGTCAGAAAGTCCTCAAACACACACAATGAATACAGAGTCCGATCCGTGGGCTTGTTTACTTTATTCTTCTGGTTGAACAGTTTTTTTTTTTTTTCCTCAAAGTTAGCTGCTGCAGCGTTAAGAAGTTCTGAGAAGTTTGGCCTATTTTGTTAAGTGCCAAAAAAAAACAGTTTAATAGAAAAAGAAAAAATACACATTCCTGAGAGTAAGACATCAAAAAAAAAAAAAAAAGTATTGTTTTGTTGTTTGTGCATTGGCTCCAATATTGACGACTGTCCTAGTTAAAAGGCTGGACGGCTTCCTGCATTTTTACTGTGATGTGCAAAACGCCCACGTCTAAGTAAAAGCAGCAAATGTTGATTACACCGACTCAATCTGATAAATCTCTACCGCAAGTGAATCTCAATATTTGTAGAGTTAAACGTGCAAAATATTAAACACGAAAGCAATTAGTGTTTGATGTGCAGCTACGATGAAGTTTCACTGCAGAAACATATGACCAGACAGTCTCTCAAAGAGCGAGTCTCACTTTCTCGAGCGTCAGCATTCAACGGCCATAAATGAAGAAATCCATCAGAGAGGAAGCGCCTCAATTTATCCACCTTAGTACATGAGAGTGTGCAATGACATTTTGAGTAACAGAGGTGACTATTTTTCTTCTGCAGCTTAAAAAAAAAAACGCTCTGTCATGCTTTAGTTGTCTCTGTTGGTTTTTCACAAACACTTAAAGGTGGCTTGTAGGTTTTTTGACCACTAGGGGTGCTGTGGAGCCAATTTTAATATATCTGTCTCAAAGATGTCTGTCTTGACATGTAGTTTAGCTTTTGGTGCTTATAGCATTGAACATAACATTTAAAACGTCTAAAAGGGACTATTTCTTTGGTGTAAAATACTCCAGTATCTTGTTTCACAATCTTATTGGCCAAAAAAGTGGTGTTTTGTTGCATTAAATTATTGTAATACTTCTTTATCAGCAGTTCCCACCAGTACAGTGTTTCTTAGTGATATAATTGATAAAATTAATGCAACCTGTACCTGCAGAAAATGGATAATTTAAATACATTACACATAACTCCTCCTGTTGAATAATGTCTCTTGATAACCTGCAAACGCATACAAAAACATTTTATAACCAACATTGCTGTATGAAACCGACAAAAGAAAGACTTTAATACTTTTTAAGACCTTTTACTGTGAAATGAGATGTGGATAAAAGATAAAACCAAACCTTCATATACAGTGGGGCAAAAAAGTATTTAGTCAGCCACCAATTGTGCAAGTTCTCCCACTTAAAAAGATGAGAGAGGCCTGTAATTTTCATCATAGGTATACCTTCAACTATGAGAGACAAAATGAGAAAAAAAAATCCAGAAAATCACATTGTCTGATTTTTAAAGAATTTATTTGCAAATTTATGGTGGAAAATTAAGTATTTGGTCAATAACAAAAGTTTCATCTCAATACTTTGTTATATATACCCTTTGTTGGCAATGACAGAGGTCAAACGTTTTCTGTAAGTCTTCACAAGGTTTTCACACACTGTTGCTGGTATTTTGGCCCATTCCTCCATGCAGATCTCCTCTAGAGCAGTGATGTTTTGGGGCTGTCGCTGGGCAACACGGACTTTCAACTCCCTCCAAAGATTTTCTATGGGGTTGAGATCTGGAGACTGGCTAGGCCACTCCAGGACCTTGAAATGCTTCTTACGAAGCCACTCCTTCGTTGCCCGGGTCGGGTGGTGTGTTTGGGATCATTGTCGTGCTGAAAGACCCAGCCTACGTTTCATCTTCAATGCTCTTGCTGATGGAAGGAGGTTTTCACTCAAAATCTCACGATACATGGCCCCATTCATTCTTTTTTCCTTTACACGGATCAGTCGTCCTGGTCCCTTTGCAGAAAAACAGCCCCAAAGCATGATGTTTCCACCCCCATGCTTCACAGTAGGTATGGTGTTCTTTGGATGCAACTCAGCATTCTTTCTCCTCCAAACACGACAAGTTGAGTTTTTACCAAAAAGTTCTATTTTGGTTTCATCTGACCATATGACATTCTCCCAAGTCCTCTTCTGGATCATCCAAATGCTCTCTAGCAAACTTCAGACGGGCCTGGACATGTACTGGCTTAAGCAGGGGGACACGTCTGGCACTGCAGGATTTGAGTCCCTGGCGGCGTAGTGTGTTACTGATGGTAGCCTTTGTTACTTTGGTCCCAGCTCTCTGCAGGTCATTCACTAGGTCCCCCCGTGTGGTTCTGGGATTTTTGCTCACCGTTTTCTTGATCATTGATCATTTTGACCCCACGGGGTGAGATCTTGCATGTTGGAGCCCCAGATCGAGGGAGATTATCAGTGGTCTTGTATGTCTTCCATTTTCTAATAATTGCTCCCACAGTTGATTTCTTCACACAACCAAGCTGCTTACCTATTGCAGATTCAGTCTTCCCAGCCTGGTGCAGGTCTACAATTTTAGTTTCTGGTGTCCTTTGACAGCTCTTTGGTCTTGGCCATAGTGGAGTTTGGAGTCTGACTGTTTGAGGTTGTGGACAGGTGTCTTTTATACTGATAACGAGTTCAAACAGGTGCCATTAATACAGGTAACGAGTGGAGGACAGAGGAGCCTCTTAAAGAAGAAGTTACAGGTCTGTGAGAGCCAGAAATCTTGCTTTTTTGTAGGTGACCAAATACTTATTTTACCGAGGAATTTACCAATTAATTCATTAAAAATCCTACAATGTGATTTCCTGGATTCTTTCCCCCCATTCTGTCTCTCATAGTTGAAGTGTACCTATGATGAAAATTACAGCAAGCCTCTCTCATCTTTTTAAGTGGGAGAACTTGCACAATTGGTGGCTGACTAAATACTTTATTGCCCCACTGTATCATCTCTAAACGAGTTAATGCTTTTTCATCATTCAGCTATAAGCTCAATTTATAAACCACAACACATCATGATAAAAAAGGAAAAAAAGGACTGAGCCAATCATAAATATAAGGCTTTGAGAATTTGCCTTCATTTAGATGCAATCCAGTCAGATCTATTATTAAAGAACCAACCTGCTGAAATTTAAATCACAATGTCAGCTGTGATTTGTTTTTGACGCACTGTCACGAAAACTGGAGGAAAGAGGTGGAGATGCATTTTTTAGTTTTTCTTTGGCAATCCAGAAAGTGATGAAATATTCATTTCTGACTTCTGAAGCACGAAAAAAAAGTATATACTGCAACATTTACTTGTACCAACAGAGAAATTGTGTCTAAATATACAGGGAGTATATTTTATTTATTGTATTTTCCAGCTTTAAAGTTGCAGGATTCATATTTGTTTACCTGTAAGCGAGTGACAGACTGCCAGCGTAACACCGCCGCTCGTACACTATCCCATCAATCCTCCGAGAGGTCACGCAAAGTACAAAAGCTCTCATCAGCAAAACAAATCTCCGGCCCTCCCTCCCTCTGATGAAAGGCATCTCTGCGCTGAGAAATTGTGCAATTTTCAAAGCAGATGAAAAGAGAAAAGAGGTGAACGCTGTGATTTCAGCCGCCAGAGGCCTGATCTCCATCTGCAGATTCGAATAAAGATCCTGGAGACCTGAGATAAAGGCGGCCTAAACTTCAAACAACACACTGACACTTTCAATTAAGCTAATCTGCAACCAGGCTGGCTTATGGAAACTGTGTTAATGAGGATTATTCAAAAATTAAATCTTTGGGACGATGGCGACGACACAATAAAAACTCCTTCCTGAAAAGTTCGACAGAGACCTCATAAGCGAAAGTGGTTTTTAGAGGACTCGTAACCTTAACTGTGTTTTTTTTCCTCTTGTGCCAGAAATCATTTTGTACGAGCGGGTCTCATTTCTTCAAATGGAGTATATCTCGCTGTGGAATGAAACACTTATTAAATAGAAGAGCTCACCGCAGAAAGGGCGATAAAATTTACTGCTAAGGACGGGCCTCGGGGCTCCGTTTCTTCAGCCGTTTGAAAAGCAGAGTTATGGAAAAGAGGCCATTCGGCAAAATGTTTTCTCTGAGGTTGGTCCACGCTGCCGAAACCCTGGTGGACGTCCGGGTTTGTGCTTTTTAAGCCTGATGGGTGGCGGTAAATAAGAGTCACTCCTGGCGAGGCGCTACCTGAGAAGACAGGTTTTAACATTGTGCATCTTCCCGCAAGCTGCTCGCGTTTTTCCAGGAGCGGGCAGGCGAACCCACGCCGACCCCCCGTCCTCCTTGAGACTGAGTATGAGATCATTCTCACATCAACGAGCAGCACAGTGGGAGTGTGTGTGTGTGTGTGTGTGTACATGGATGTTTATATGCATGTGTGTGTGTGTTTTTTTCATCATAAAACGACGCAGCTTGAGGTCTTAAGAAGCTCAGCAGGTAAAAGTTCAGGGGAAAAAAAATAATAATAATAAAAAAAGAAATAAAAAAACACTTTCACGAGATGCTGGAAAACAGACATTCATCACACGTCCTCCCCTCTGCACCTCCGCTCGCACATCCATCGCACTCACGGCAACGCTGCGAGCGAACACTTTCAAGAGTCTCTCAGTCAATTCAAACCACAGACGCGAGATGTAGCATGTTGCTAGGAGACAGACGTCGTCACATCTCTGCTGTTTTGTCAAAACTTTGCTCCAAGGCTCTCGGGGAAGGAAAAAAAAAAACGAAGAAGTAGTGACGAGGCGACGGCGCGGCACATTTTTTGAGCTGCCCTCAGACGGTTTTGCGTCACCTTGTCACCATTAACACCTTAATGCCTCCCACCGGTGCTTTGACGTGTTAATTATAGGAAAATCTAAACAAACATCATCTACTCCTCAAACCAATCTCTCCTACACACACAGATGTCTGAGGCAACGAGCCCTCAAGGAAAATCTGTTTGATAAACTGCATATTTTGGAGTCTTTCGATGCTTTCTGACAACTTCAAGTCTTAATTATTGAGTACATGCAAGTGTGCCATGCTGTCTAAATTGATGTTAAGCATTTATCACCGCACTAAACTGCCTTTTACAACCCCTACAAAAGGCAGAGAGCACTAACTCCTCGTTAAAAAAAAAAAAAAAAAAAAAAAGGGGTCTGAAGTCTGACGGCTACTTTTTTTATCTATAAGACAAATTACCTTTTTAGGCCGATTATTAATCATTGTCACAGATCTCATTTAAAACCAGAGAAATCATCTGTGCTGTGTATTCAGAAAATCTGCAGTGTGCAGGAAAAACGCACACACATTGTGTCTGTTGCTTCTTTTCAGCTTTGTTGTCCAGTTTAATAGATTCATTTATTATTATTATTATGTGATTAAAAGGCATCTTACATCACATAATTTCCTCTTGAATTACATGACGGTTACTGCAAAACTAGGCTGGTCAGCACTGAGCAGCATTGGTTATTTTACTTTATTTATATTATACATAAAACTCAATTAATAAGAAGCTGTAGCATAAATCTTACCAGCCAGCCATAACTAACTAAAGTAGAGTCACTGACATTTGTTTTTTACATCTGTTTTGGGGGGTTTTGTGATCAGACATGCTGTTTTTTCCCCCTATAATCACATATTTAATGCTACAGTAATTTAGTATAGGTCTTATATAGGTAATATAGGTCTTAGTTGACTTGGAAATAAGTCGTTTTTTTGAGCATCTGAAAATAATAATAATGTGGGAACATTTCATAAGAATAAACACCTTAAACATAATGATCAAAATACACCAAAACACACAGAAGTTTCTTCGTATTGATGGTTAAAAAGGAGTCGACTGAGGACAAGACAACAAATTGGAGTTAGTTTGCTGGTAAAGCTTCAAAATCCAACGAGAATACAAAATATTTTAACAACTAATTTATGCTGCAACCCCCAAAAAATGCAAGTAACAAGCTAAGCAGCGTCCACCGTGAACAAACAGCCGTCCTCCTCTCTCCGCCTGCAGTATGTGGAGGCCCGAGGCAGGAAAGCCGAGTTTGAACCCGTTTCTCTGCAGCCTGAAGCTTCTCGGGGTCGGACACGCCTAAAGGTTGTTTTCTTGGTGCAGGTTACAAAAAAGCAGGAAACTCCAACTCCTGTGTTTCAGGTATTTTGTCCACATTGTGTTCCCACTTGTATTAAATCCACAGAAGAAGAAATCCTTGAAATGTCTAATGTTTAAATAACCAAAAGAAACTGAGCATCCAAGATGTTCAGTGCATTTAACTTTCAACAAGTCCTCCAAACTAAAAAGGACAAAATAAGTCGTTCATCATAACTCTAATATCGTTTTTCGCTCTAGATTTTATTTATGTAAATTTACTTACTAAAAAATCCATCTGCAAGTATTCATCTTAATTAAAGCATTTCTCCAGTCATTTTTTTAGGGTGTGTAACTTCCATTTTTTACATTTCCATATTACATACTTGAAATTGGGATCTACATCATTTTTCCAAATGTGCTAGTGTCATTTTAAAGTTACTTTTATTTACATTTTCTACTTAACTGAGCATATCTTATATTAAACTGAAAATATAACCAATTGTGGTGCAGCATTTTGTTGCCAAGTGCAGCGGCCTATTTGAGCACCATATTGAATTGATTTGAATATATTTGGTGCTTCAGCCGGCATCTTCACCACAGTAACAGTCCACAAAGCTCATGCAGTACTTTCTAAATATTTTGAAATATTGAAAGGATGGATAAATTTATTTTCTCAGAAACTAAGCTGGAATATTTAGAAGTGATGCCCATAACGTAACCCTGTAATATCATATTAATCCCAGAGATTCACATGATTCGGTGTTCAGTAATATTGTCCTTCTCTTTAAAAGTCATTTTCCAAGTAGGGTAAAACTTTTCCCATATCATTATTACACTGAAACAACGTAAATACAAAAAAAATTATTGTTTTTTGTGTTGGTATGCATGAGAAGAGTGGCTGAGATTACATAAATGCATTTTGTTAGGGAAGAAAACGCAAATGTCTTTTAAACAAATGCAGATTAACTTTAAATCTCGATATATTAAAGTACACATAAAAACATTTGTAGTACAAGTGTAGTTCCTTTAAAGTAAATGACAATAAACTGAGTATCTTTAAGGGTCGGAGTGTTAGGTGGTTAAAAAACATTCAAGACGTGTACCAACAAACTGTAATTTTCTGTCAAAGGTCTGTTATAAAACCACCTTCGAATCAAGAATAACACATTATTATATACGTTCAGATGTTATATAGTGTGAAGGGCCCCTGACCTTTCACAAAGAGGTGCATGATTGCATCCGTTTTATTCAATAATGAGTTCCACCTTCACGCAATCATTTCTTTCCTGATATAAGTCAGATTTAAATGGTGAATTAGATCTTAACCTTAACCCGACGCACATCAGCTATCCATTTAAAGCAATTAAGCTGGAAAACAGCAATTAAGTGCGGAAATATCATCCTGAACGCCACGGAAGGACTCAACGAGGTTCAAGCACCAAGGCAAAGCTGCACGTCGGTGCAGTCTGCGATGTTTTCAGGCTGAAAAATCAGTCATGCAACCAGGCAATAATCACATTTAAAACAAGAATAACATTCAGTTTCCTCTGACAATGACGGGCCGTGTTCAGTAATCCACACTGAGCAAACAGTCCGCCTGCCGTCATTAAAAGGGACACAGCAGAGAGTCAACAATTAGCCTGCTTAGTTTTCGATCTGGGATCAGTCACATAAAGAGGATGTAAGCAGTTTTTATCTGAGCACACAAAGGGACCATGGATTAATATGGTCAGCGTGTACTGTACAGCGGAGGCTCAATCTGAGGGGGTAAATGATGCCTTTTGGGGAACGAAAAAGCTCACAATTCAATTAGATTTTGCTAAATAGTTTCATAATTCAATAAAACCGATCTATATTTTTGATTTCTATACTTTTTGATTCTTTTCTGTCATGAAAAAATGTGAAATAAACGTACTTCCACTATAATTCATTAACATGCAAAGCGGGTCTGGATATCTTCGACACGGAGGAAACGTACATGTGCTGCTTTGACACTCGCTCGAGGGCTCTCCGTTTGGCATCATCAACAACAACAACAACAACAACAGGTTGTTTTTCCTCCTCATGGAAACATGTAATGTGATTTCCAGCTCATCTCCCCTTTCTTCTCCGCTCCACAAAATCCAAAATGTTTGAACGGATGGTGAATCCAGAAAGACAGCAGGACATGAAAACATGAAAATACCTCAATAAATGTCAAATTTTTCATCTCAAGGTTTATTAGGTCATTATTGCAAACTATAAATCAGTTAATCTATATTATTCACTTACTGATAATACTGGATTTTTATATGATTTTTAATACCTTGATTTTTCATACATTTCATTTGCAGGAAATCCCATCTGGTTATTTAATCCATAAAAAGTTTCTCAATCGGGATTCATTAAAGGGTGCTACATTATCATATATATTCATATACTGTAATATTGGATTTTAACCACTTCAGCCGACTATAAATAATTCAGTATATCTGAGTGTAATAACACTGACACTGAAGATTAGCATGTCAGCCGTAGATGGTTTGATATGACTGTAAAATTACAACGTAATGATCAAATAAGGGTTCATTTACTGGAAGTACAATCAGTTAAGTATAATATTTCTATTTCTACTTTCTTGGTAGTTAAATTAGAAGCTCAATACCACTTAAATATTCCGTGTGTTCACTGTTTTATCGTCACACTTCTCATGTTGGACTCATACCATCTTCTTCCTTGTCAAAACCTGATGGCCTACATTACCCACAATGCAACGGTTGGCTGTTGGTTGGTCTATTTTAGAAAACATGGAAATATTCCATCAACTTCCCTTCATGGTCGATCGAATGAGTCTCATTTGTTTAAGAGAAAAAGACAACATATCTATGAGTGAATTACTTTTTTACCTCAAGTTAGCAATCAGGAATCAATGGCTTTTCTCTACAGACTGCACCATAATAATCAATCAATTAGCAGCACGTGGACAGCAGACGTTTCAGACTAAACCCTCTTTGCTCGTCTTTGGTTCATTATAAAGTCCCACTTTCACCGCCCTTCAAAAAAAAACTTGTTTTATAATAACTCCATCTTTCAGGCAAGTTCAAATGCTTTTCTTTTTCATTATAATCCCAAATCCTTTGAGTACAGACCAATTAAGAATATTTAAAGCCTCTATTTAAGGAGCAAATTGAAATCCTAAAAAAAAAAAAAAAAAAGAAACTTGCGGAAACAGCATATAGATAGCAGAAATCATTAAGTAACAGCTGCAGTGTCCCTGGAAGGACAAAGGCGAGCTAAAACACACATTAAAGGCGCGTGAAATGCCTCAAAGACACATCAGCAGAGCGGTGGTGAAGGACTAACTTTAATAATAACAATAATAATAATAAAGTCTTGAAGTAAACTCAGTATTTTCTGCTGGTGCTGTGAGCTGCAGGGCTCAGAAGTGAGGACGCCGGCTGTCGGGCCACCTGCTACTACAGTCCCGAGTTTGAGAAATGGCCGCGATGTCTTCCATCGGCTATTTTCACACCCTCCCTCCCCTTCATCTCTTTTAGCGAGACGGGCAGCGCCGAGGCCGTGGACGCGTTTAACGCCTAGCCAGGGAGAGGAATATTTCATGGAGACTGATGTCGGCGCGGACACCTCCGGCTGGCGAAAACACAAACGGGTCGATAACGCTGATTGGCACGACGCCATGGAGTCACGGGTTCAGGTCCTCCTCTGACGGACCGAGACAAATCCATCGGGACAGACCGCGTACTGATACTACAGGCGCCGGCAGCCTCGTGCTAATTTACATTTCTGTGACGGAAACCTCACAGTCGCTGTACTCACACCTGCCCATGTGATTTAAGATTTAAGAGCCGACCAAAGTAAGCTACAACAGTCATTCTCACTTCTGTCAGGACCAGAAAAAAGGTGGAAAACTGGTGAACAATATTTGGTAAAGATTAAATGGTTGGATAAAAGCCTAAATTTATTATAATTTATTCACTGATACTGATCTCAATCTAACTGCATCACAATTTAACTCTCATTCAACATTCAGTAAAAACTACCCATAATGACACCACAACCTTTATCTGACTTCATATTTTCATTATTTTTGTGGGGTTGCAACTAAACCTCCTTATCTGAATCCACTGATGAGTCTCTAAAATGGCTAAAACACAAAAATAATCCATTTACAGCGACTGAAAACAGAGAAAAGCAACAAATCTACAGTTTAGCAAAGCTGAAACCGGAGTAATTTTTGGCATTTTGCTTCATAAGTGACAAGAAAATGACTTATTAAAGCTGTATTTGAAGTTATGCGATGATAAAGTCGACCCTGTAGCTTAAAGTTACTCTCAGTTCAGCTACAATGATGATGATGAGATTTCCAAAAATTTCCCCACAAAGTCCTATTAATCCCATAAAATTGAACTGGATAGCTACAACAGCCCACAGTTAAATTAAACCGTTTGTGTGCAGGCGTTGTAGCTCAGTCGATCAAACAGATCAGAAATCAATACCAACACAGGTGGTCGAATCCCATGATCCTCCTTGTGAACGGTACAAGTAAAGTTATCATATAGAAGAAAACACAAAGCTTTCCTCGACACTTCAGACCAAAGAGGTGTGTAGGTGTGATGTGCTCTTAGTTTCAGCACATACACACACCAACACAGCGTCGGGGCGGGAAACGAGAACCTCAGAGATGTACGGCGCCTGTAAATCAGCGCTTTATAAAAAGGAAAATAACAAAATTCTCCCTCAGCTAGCTAATCCACCTTAAGAACGGCCTTCGGTAGTTCGTCCTCCACGAAAACGTCCCCAGATGTTTCCAAATAAACAGGCTTTGATATTCCTACGCGCCTCGTCCTCGCGGTCTTTAAAGGGCCGTCTGACAGCCGAGCGGGACGCTGCGATGCCGCTAACGACGCGAGAGATGATAACAGAGGCTCCGACATCAAAGCCCCGCGGCGCTGACACGCATTTACATATACAGGGGAAAATCTGCAGCAGATTACAGAGGCCGGGTTATTTCATCTGCACTTTACACGAGCCAGGTTACAGCCACGCTGCGACTTCTGCAGCTCATTTGTACGTGAGAAGAAGAAGAAAAAGCATCCTTTCGACACTCACTTAAGATAATGGGCTCTGCTGGGGAGGATATAGATGGGAGGATGAATCTGGATGCTTGTGTACGCTGCTAAATGGGCAGGCAGGGCAGATAAAGGGCTTTACATGCAGACTCTACAGCACCCAGGGTGGCAATTTGTCGGGATTAAAGCATAATGGCGTCCGTCAAAGTGCGCCTGTGTGTGTGGTCGTCGCAGCAGCGTCAGGTGTTGTCCATTACGCCGAAGTCGAATCGGGAGGTCATCCGAGACTTTCATCACAAGCTTCTGCACAAATTCACAGGATGCAACGTTTTCTTTAATCAGCTGATATATTGGTCGTGTTCTCAATTTATTGATGAATTAGTTTGTATATAAAGTTTTAAGAACAGAAAATAGAGAAATGAGTCCAACCAACTGTCTAAAACCAAAATATATTTCATTTAAAATGAATGAAAAAAGATTGATTATTAACATTTTGGATGCTATTGATTAATCCGTATTGGTTTCTGCAATAGATCTTACATTTTTAAGTACATTATTGATGAAATGATCATTATTTGCAGCTGTAGACTATTTTTTTTTTTAATTATAAGAGAGCATTTATGCATCTCACAGAAAATGTAGGTCTTATTTGGTCGTGTTTTCAGATCTTTGTCACAGTGACTTTTGCAGTCGCCAAAGTTCATATTTTGATTTTGATTGTGGCGATCAAAGCACGTTTCAGAGTTTAAATCCTGGTTACTGCTAAAGTCATCGACCTTTCAGAGATTCAAACAGACCCGATGTTGTGCTCACTGACAGCCAACTCTTTAAAAAATCTGAACTTTGTAGGAGGGATTAAAGATGTTGGTGTCATCTCAGAGCGCCAGAGCCCAAAAAACAGCAATCAGAGACCCCAAAAAGCTCGAGAAAGGTCAACACAGCTGTACTCGTCTTTCAAAGTCGTGATAAACGTGAAGTTCGCTGCTCTGAGAAAACGCCACACCGCTCCGCCGACTGCAAAAGACGCCGACTGAAAGGAGGAAGATCGTTTTCACCTGCTCACCTGAAACTGTATTTTTTACTTTCTACGTATGGAAATATGGAAAATTTTTTTATGCGAATGCTGTAAGGTTTCTATTTGCATGTATATTTATGAGTTTTGTGTGCATTAATGAACTAATAAGATTTGATTAGTGATATTTTATAATACTTATCCATGAAAGAATATTGTTGTCTGATTTTTTATTTTAATATGGATGTTTTATTTGTAAGTATCTCATTTGCTGTCATGTTTTTATGTTTGTGTGGACACCAGGAAGAGCAGCTGATCTTGTTTTCACTTGCAGTTTACCCTTCAAAAGGCCATTTTAAGACGTTATCATGGATTTATTCTGCAGGGTTTGGTGTGAGCAATGACTGTGAGGGGTGGTGGGTGGAAAAGACAAAGAAAGAAAGCAGACCCGGAGAGCCCGGCGTGATTGCCTCTACATCCACATGAGCCGAACGCTGCCCTCCGACCTCACACATCAAACACACGCTGCCGCTGACGAGCCTGCGATTACCTCCCTCTCCATCTCCGCCGCTCTCTCCTGTAGAATCATCATCCCTCTTTGAACCTACACACACACACGCATATTGCATGATACAAGAGCCCTGCCGCAGGAAGAAAAATGTCAAATATAAAACACACATACTGTACATGCACAGCAGACACACCTGACCTTCTGCAGTGTCTCCTGAGGCCAAACATGAGAAAGGCTACCTGTGTTCGAGCACAGATCCCTGACGCCTTTCAAGCTGCCTCTAATGAAATCGCTTCAGCCTCACAATGCTCCCTTTGAGACGATCCTGCTGCTGATAGAAAGCTGGAGAAAGAAAACAAAAAGCAATTGGTTTCCACAGAAAGGCCATCAGACCTTCACCTGACAGTGAGCTGTTGTTGTGGTGGACAACATGTGGCCAACACTGAGCCGAGCACACGCAGAGGACACGCCGTCCTCCCGCCAGCAAACAACGCTGATATTATGCAAATAGATTTCCCTCGGTTTTAATCCGGCACTTCCTCCTACACACCGTGGCACAAAGCCACTGTGTCAAATAAATTCATTACAGTCTCTGTCAGAGAGCAATCTCATTAAAGAGCCGACAGCAATCAACACAGTGAAGATCAGAAATGTTCCGATTGGTTCATTTCTGAACCTTTAACTCCATCAGTCCTGTTCAGATGATCAGGAGTTAAAGGATGATAACACGATGATCAGTCGATTCATCAGTTCGATAATTTTGAGAATAAATTAATAACTGATGGACGTTTTTGGGGGCCAAACTATATATTGATGAGGTAGATTTTCTTTAAAAACAAATCAAATTTCAAAAATGGACAAAAAAATTGAGCAGATGTGCTCAGTTTTATAGTAATTTTATAGTCAGAAAAGCTTCTCCAACAAGATGTTCAGCTTCTTTTCCGTGCTATAAAATAGTAAATTGAATATCTTCAGGTTTTTGTTCCAATGGTGAGACAAAACACAATATTTCAAGACGTCCTCTAAGGATCTCGGAGCCTGAAAGGAACATTTTCTCAACATTTCAAGCATTTTGCGGCTAAATAATCAATCAGTTAATTGCTAAATATGTCTACCAGTTCATTGCTAATAATTCTTAGTTGTTGTGCTGCTTATATCATGACAAACCTGACAAAAAAATTCCTCCAGTCTACAGTTACTAAAGTCATCCTAAACTTCCTAAAACATCCTAAACACTTTGCTTTTAGATCACCGCTTGCGTGCTGATGTTTCCATTGTAAATATTAAACTGATGTTAGGATGCTTACATCAAACATCACCCTTGGCTTGACTGACAGCTGTCTCCATCTGTCACCCTCAGCGACGGCGGTTGCTCAGCCGAGTTCAGCCCGACGCAGGGCCAAGTTTTGACACGCCGCCCGAAGCAGCTGACAAAACGTTGTCGACTGTGAACTTCAAAAAAAGTCCTCGGCGAGGCCTCCTGAGGCGACGTTACAGATACTGCGTCGATTTGTCAGCAGAGCCTCAAAAGACAGCTCGCAGTCGAGGGACTGACGGTGGAATTGTTCAGTTTGTGGGTAAATTATTTGTAATTTGAAGGTGCTTTTTTTTTTTTTTTTTTTACAAACTTGGATAAATGATCTCTCACAGCTGCCCGGGAGGCGACAGATCTGACAGTGCTTTGGTTTGGCTGCATCTTCCCATCACATTTACACATCACGCTCTGTTCTCTGACAGCAGCGCAGGTGTGGTTGAGCGAGACAAGCGGCGGCAACACCTGGTGAAGCGTTTCGCGCGGTAACCTCAATGTTAACGACTCGAGCAGTTGCCGGGCAAATTGACAGGATAACGAGCCCTGATGAGGCCCGCCGAGTTAATCGATGCCGGCGACATCCGATGAGGTGGTCGTAAAGGACCAGACAAACGAACAAAGACGCAGTCAATGAGAGGCAGCGGTGACCTGGAGCGCAGTCAATGAAGAGCACAATGCAAACTCAGCAAGTGAGAGCTGAACAGCCTGCAGCATCGGGAGGAAAAAAAAAAAAAAAATCAGTTTTACAGGGTCAATGTCGAACGAAATACACCCGTTCCCCTGTGTGCAAAAAAAATATATAACTCTAGTACTTTGAAATGGAAGCAGATGGGAGAGGAGTTTCACAGCGGGAGTGTCGGTGTGCTACAGAGGTTGTAAATCAGCCGCTTGGCATCGTGTGTCGTCAGTCAGGCAGCAGAGTCAGACTCCGGGCATCTTTCAATCAGCAGACGAGCTGACAGTGCCAGAGAAACACACAAAAAAAAAACACACAAAAAAAAAAAAAACAGGGCCCGAGGACTGCGACCAGCTCGACTGAGATACAAGATGCTGGAAAGGACGACGTGTATCAAGCTTCTTTTAATAAAAAAAAGAAGGAGGACGCTCTGAATGAGCTCCTGAAAAGAGAAAACAACATGCAAATCGAGCCTTGGAGTCAGGGATGAGGGGTCATGTGTCTCTGAAGCTGACGATCACGGCAGCGTTAACATGCTGTCACACATGCAGGACAGACTCATGAATATTCCCGCCATCATCTCCATCTCCATCTCCACTGAGCTCATCATCATCATCGTCGTCGTCGTCACCCTCCAAAAGCCCTTTGCTCCCTACGTCTGAACTCGGCCGTCTACAGGCTGCTTTTATCGAGTGGTCACATCTGATCAAAGCTGGGGAAATATTTAGATTTCACTGACATCGCCGTTGTTGACAAAAACAATCCCGCCATGAGGTTCATTCAGAGGATGGTCTGCAGCTTTAAACTGGCTTTAAAGTCGAGACAAATCATCCGTCACAATCTTTTTCCAGTATGGATAAAAAGTCATCAACGGCTCAGGAACTTTCATAACTTTGATAATTACAACGAAGCGACTCCCATCTGCTCATGAAGAACAAGTGACACGATCAAAAGCCCCACAGCAACTAATAACTGGACCTTCTGCTGAGATTGTTTCATCAGTAATGGGTGAAATTTATACTACAAAATCAGAGCCCAGCTGACATGTATATATACAGTAATACACTGTAAATATATATATATATATACATAAATGATATTATTGGCTTTTATTAGATTATCACAAATGAAATTAAACTAATGCTAAAAATATGTCTTTTACAACGCAACAAAGTTTAGCCACTAAAGAGTAAAATGTGCCATAAAATGTCCCGTTTAATGTCCCATATTTAAGGGAACCTTGTCAGAAAAGTATAAAGGAATATCTGCAGACGGACAGATTTACTTTAAAAACAAATCAAACATCGACAATGGACAGAGGACAAAACTATCAAACTTAAAGGTCCATTTAGTAGCTGCTCAGGAGCTTTGGATCAGAGGATATTATCTTCATCAGCAGATAGAGTTTGCTCAGTTTCCTGTAAAAAAAAAAAAAAAAAAAAATGAAAGTAAATAAAGAAGTATCCTGATAATCAGCCTGAACTTTGTTTAACTTCATCTAATGATTTGTTTTGCCCTAACATGTCAGTAGTAAATAATACATCAAATAATTTATTCATCCACCTCAGCTCACTTTGAACTTCGACCAATCATGAAACCAAAAGATGTACCACGGACTGTCCACAATGAAAAACCAAGTCAAGTAAAGCCAAGTTGAAGAGTGAACCCACATTCACCAGATTGGGAGTTTTTAACTGGTTTAATCCAAACAGGGAGGGTTTAACACTGGTGATGCTCGCTCACTCACATTTCCCGTGGGTGTCCAGACTCGCCAGGCAGCGCAGATCTACAAATCTGTCTCAATTAGCTGGACCCATCTTTCCTTCTGTGGTCCTAGTTTGGGATTTAGTTTGATCTAATGGGCATAATTATACATGAAAAGCCCGCCTGGTCCGGTATTAAGCAAACACAGCCGCAGGAGACGCAAACACTCATTTTGAGGCCAAGTGTGGACATCCGTAGATGCAATCCCATAAAATCCTGCCTGTGGGATTGCAAATTTAGAAAGCAATCTGGCAGCCAAAAAGATGAGCTCAGTTCCTCCAAGAGATGAAGAAACAACAACAACAAAAAAAAAAAAAAAAAAAAAAGATTCTGTGATTACCAAACCTGCAGAAAACTCCACCTGTCCCCGGTTATCCACTGTTCTCCACCCGTGATTTTTTTTTTGGCAACAAAGCCACAAAAATCATTTATTTTCCGAGAAAAGTGGGGTGGGGAGCAAAAGGAGAGAGTCTTTTTGATCCGACAGCCGGCTCGTGCTTTCACTCAGGCCACCCGAGGAGTGGACAGATTATCGTCGGCTGTCTGGGAGGAAGCGGAGGTCAGGCCTCTGGATGCAAATAAAACTGCGCTTTTCATCCAACACCTCGCAGGGAAAACCAATCCTGAAAGCTGCAGTGTGGCGAGGCAGAGCTGTCAGACTTAATGCTGCAAAGTGGTTAAATTATAAGAAAGGTAAATGCAGCGATTTCAAAGGGTAGCTTAGAAAAATCCTGCTTTTGAGTGAAATTGCTCCGGTAAGAACCGGGAACGTGCGTGGTTACAATCTTAAACTTTCAAAAAGAAAACTCCAGATCATTTAACATTTAAATACAGAGAATTAAACCTGAACTTCACACATCGGCACCTCCTGACTCTGAGAGGAAACTCTGGAGAAACATCAGTAACAAGAAATCCTGCAATGCGACATCAAGTAAAAGCAAACGCAGCACGCTCGAGTTTGCATGTTCGCCATCCCATCCAAACACATCTGACGCTGGCAGGTCCAGCTTTCTGTAGACGGAGACTCTCTAAATTCAAATCAGTCGCTTCCTGTGAGCACACGCCAGGATTTCATCTGGAGGGAATCCAAGTTGACTCGGTCGGTCAGGATGAACGAGACGCTCGGCGTGTGGCGTGATTCTGTGATTTCTAAAACCCATAAATGAACCCTCCTGGGTTACAGCAAACTGCACTGAGATCTCTTTATGGGCCTAACAAACAGGCGACCTGAACACTTATGTTTGTGGATGTGTGTGAGGATGTAGGCTGCCATCTTTGCTGGTTTGTTAGTTGTTAAACTAGTTAGTTGGTAAACTATTTCACAGTTGATTCATCGATTAAAAAGAAAATAATGGACATATTAATCAAAAGTTGAAAATAACTGTAGCCCTGAATCAGAGCTCTTTTCTTAAAGGATTAATTAGATGTTTTGGAGAACAAACATACTCCTCTTTTTAGCTGAGAGTTCGATATCACAAGTGCAAATCAGTAGGTGATTAGCTTAGCTTAGCATAAAGACTGGAAGCAGGGGGAAACAGCTAGCCTGGCTGCCATACAAAGACACACCTCCAAAGCTCTAATTAACATGCTGCATCTGGTTTGATTAATCTGTGCACAGCTAAGCTAATTGCCTCCTGGCTCCGGCTCCATAATTAGTGCATTTTCCAAAATTGCTTTTTCCTTATCCGGACACAGTTTGCATTTTAATACCGAGTGGACGCAGAAACATCTCTTCATCCAAGGACAACATCTAAAAAACTCAGGTGAACCTCCTTTTTTTTCCCCCCCAGTGTGGATAAATCCGGGCCCACTGAGCGAGCAGCTGACTCGACCACGATGCCAATAACGATTACCTGTGGGCCCTTCTGTTGCCATGACCACCATCAGCAGCAGGAGCAGAGTCACTGTAGCGCCGTCGTCACCGGCTGCCGGCGTCAAGGGGACTCGGCACTTCCTAAACAAATTAGCCCGGAGAAAACTGCTGAGGCCCGAAACCTTTAATTACATTAACCTGAAACCAAATTATAGGCCGACTCTGCTGCGTGTAATAACTAATGCACATCAAACAAGCTGCCTCCTCCTCCTCCACCTCCCGTCCCACTCCATCATCAGTTCGGAACATTTATATCGGGGTATTCGTTCCCAGGAGAGACAGAGAGAAATGTCAAGACAAGGGAGACGTGGCTTTTTCCTCCTCTTATCCTCCCTCCCTGGCCTTTTCCCTCCTCATTCTATCACTCCCTCCATTCTTTCTGCTCCCCGCTCTGTCTCCTTCTCTTTTTATCCTGTCATCTACATTGTGAGCGGCGTCTTGCGGCTCCTCCGAGCCTCCGAGAGCGAGATGAGAAGCAAAGCAGAGGTGTTGTACTCCAAATAGAGAAGCACGATGCAGCTGGATGTGATTTTTAAAAATTCCTGTCACCGCTGGGGGAAAAAAAAAAGAGAGAGATATCTCCTCTTTTAAAAAGGATTGTCTGCTATAAAAACCAGCTGTTTATATTAAAGTAAAGATAATTAACATTTTCCTCATTAAAGTTGTGGTATCATAAGAAACGGGGTACGAGATGATGTGCTATATAAATCATGTGTATTTGTTCAAACTTTACTTTTACTACAAATACTATTTCTTTAAGTCTTCTATAAGAACTGCTCCCATCTCTTTAGTCCTTTTGCACCCCTGGAACCATTTAAGGAACTTTATCTGTGTTTTGAGTGGAAGAAAAAAGGGACTAAATTTAGTTTTTCAGCAGTAGCTCCACTTCCAGGTGCTAAAAACGTACCTGGTCTGGGTGTGGTACTACTTCCTCATGGCCCAGGAACTATTTGGGGTGTACTGATGTTGGAAACAAAAGTCATGTTGTTAGCTTTTCAGGCCAGTTTATATGAGATAAAGACAGCAGGAGTAATAAATAATCATCAAATAAACATCAGATCACCCACTTTGCTGGAGCTTTCGTTATGTTCTACCTCAGCATGTTCCCCTTTTATTCATTCAAACATACAACAGTAAATATCAAACAAGAACGCACAAAAGGGACTAAGTTTGGATTTTAGTTTGGTTTTTAGTAGTTCCATAGTTCTAATGAGGAACTAATGAGGTGAAAGGGGCTTTAAGACAACTTGTAGATATCGTGTCGATTAAAAGGGCCGACAAGATGGGAACCTCTGGATTCACTGATGACCAAAAAAAAAAAAAATCAACAATAGTTTAGGGAGTAATTACTCACTGGAGCCATTTATCAAAGAAAAAAAATGGAAATCGTTTCCTGGTTCCAGCTGATTTTCCAATTCTTTGTTTTATATTTTTGTAAAGGCTGCAGGAGTCTACTTTACTCCAAAAAGTGACTGTAATAGTTCGTTGCAGGCTTATTTATCCTAATTCCACCTGTTGTAAAATATTCACCAGATATACTCAGGCATTGATTTACTCCAAAGTGAATATACAAAACAGTTTTCAGGAACGTGTGCCACTGCATAATCCTGCAGCTCTTATAAATTCATTATAAAAACATTACTGTTTGACTCCTGCTTACCTTTCTGCAGAGAAAGACAAGAGCAGCCGCCTCGCGAAGGCAAGTCGTATTGGTTCAAACCATTACAGCACCATCCAGGCACTAAGGCAATTAATTACTGAATTATACCACGCTGGTGCACAATGAATGCAATAGGCCCTTTTCTAGGGGCTTCTAGGACTTTTTTCTCATTACCAGGTACACACTGTCCTACACAGGCGAGGCAGGGGAGGCTTTTAATAACATTTAGTATTCAGATTAAACTGTTGTATGCAGCCAAAGCTCCGGCTTCCAGGGTTTGGGCTCCAAAGTAGGATCAATTTACAATCCAATTAATTCAAATTGTGTGGAAACATGCTCACAAGGAGGAAAACAATTGGCTGTCCCATTAAGGCAAAGACAAACAGGGATTTGGAGCAGAAAGAGGAGGGGGACACCTGATGTGTTTGACAAGCCTGCGTTGATGATTTAGTACCGAGACAACAATAAAAAGGAGGCTGGTACAAGAACTAAAACCTCCTCTGCTAAAGTAGTGAGTATTTGGTGTTATTAGCAAAGCCACTCAGGGCTGCAGCTGGTTGTTTGCATTATTAAAGTTTATTACAGCTCGACAGATGTTGTTGTTTTATTCTCTTTTTTTTTTTTTTAAATCAACCAAAATGTTTTACAGAAGGCACAAAAAAACATGACTGCAGACATGTAAACTCAAAAGTCTCTTTAACAAAAAAAAAACAAAAAAAAAAAAACCAGGGTTTTTTAACAGGTTTAATTTTAAAGTTTATATGGATTGAGTGAAAGTTCATTCTGGGTCAAATAAATGAACAAACAGCCTATGAACAACTCAAGGTCCGATTTCTTGCTTTTTTTGGGACCTGAGGGTTTTTTGTCAGCAGATGCAGTTTGTCTGGTTGTCATGGCGATTGCTCAGCGGTCATCACATGATGCAACCGCCAGATATCACGTGACCAAAGCTCCATATTTAGGCCACATGATGACAAACGAGCCAACCAAAATATGTGGCAGAAAGCTGTATTCTTGCTAGTATTTCCAAATTAAAGCTATGATTACTTTAAGTATTGAGCTTCAGTCATGTGTTTACAGGTGATCTTACAGTACGTACACCTGATCAACGAGCCGTCTCCATGAAAACTCCAATTTAAAGTTGTTCTACTTAAACAAATCCACAATTTTTAACCAGCTATTTCAGTAAAAGTCCTGTGAACATGTTTATATGTGAATTTGTAAAAAATATAAAGATAAACACTGCACAGCTGCATTAAAATCTGGAAACTATAAAAATATAAAATATACGTATGAAAATCAGTCACTTTAAAAAGACTGTTCAATCACATCATATACGCAACTATGCTTAACTGCACATCTGTGAATATGTTGTATAGAAAAAGGAGACAAAGAACCTTTATTGCCTGTATCAGTGGTTGAATTTGAAATCACAATATTTCCAAAAAAGCCAAATAAACTATAATTATCTGACTCTATGAGACCTTTCCTACTCTCGCTGCAGTCATACTCCATCTGTGTGTGTGTCACTGTGTGTTTAAGTGTGTGTGTCTAAAGGGTCAGTTCCCGCCGAGCCTGCATGTGACCGTCGACCTCCCCGCCGGCGAGGTGCCGGGTGAAGCCTCGCTGGCTGCCATGGAGACGCGCAGACGACGAGACGCCTAATGTAGCAGAAGGGAAATGCTGGCCGGCCGCGTTCGTCATCCTGGTTGTGTGCTGATGCTGATTCAGACTTAAAAACAGGTAAAGCGAAAAAAAAAAAGGGGGGAGTAGAGTCAGTGAAGCGCTTTCCTCTGCAGCAGTAAAGACACATTAGAGGCCCGGCGGAGGATTTGTGATGGATGAAGTAAATGTGACGCTGCTGCAGACTCCCTGGTGACCAGAGAGACATGAGTTTTTTTTTTCACTTATCTTCTGAGAAGCATGTGTGAAAGTCACAGAGATATCCCCTTCTACTTGAAAAACATTTATAATATGTATAAAAAATTAAAAAAAGCCTCCGATGTGTGACGGGCTGGTCTATCAGTATCAAAGGCAATCACACACATGCGGCATCTAATTTTCGACAACCCCGTCTCTGAACTGTATCCTTTCTGGATGAAAATGAAAGAAATTCATTTCAACAACCCTTTCCCCGCCGTCCCCACCACCCATGGCTTGTTTTATGTCCAACAATGATGTGTGGAACGGCTGCCTAGCACATAAATTTGGCTGCGAGGACAGGACTCATTGGCGGCGCTGAGCTGAGCAGAGCGAGCGAGCTGCGGTAAATCCAAAGGCAGTACGTCTTTATTACGATGTGAATGGATGGAGCGATGGCAGGGCGCTGAGAGAGATCTGGTTTAGAAGTGTGAAGTGGATGGAGAGGAAAAAAGAGAGGGACCGTGTCGAGTTTAACATCTGGCATCGAAAAAAATCAGTCACACAAGTCAATCACGAAGAGCTAACAATGAGCAGAAACATTAAAAACTTTAGTCGACATTTGAGATGTTACGGCACGACCTGCAGTGTAAAACAGGAAGTGAATAAATAAAAGACTTCATGAAGGATTTGCATGAGAGAAAATACGCTAAAGTCCTGGAGAGCCACGTCACTGCTCTACCTGCTGTTGATTAGCTCGATCAGGAGCCAATTAAAAAGCTGGAACGCCTGACGAACTGATCACAGACTGAAAATAAAGATGGACGACGCCTCTCCACTTCTTCCTAGTTTACAAAAGTGAAGCCATAATATGCAGAATATGGGCGCCGCCATCTTGGGGCGGGGCAACAGTATCAAAGCCCTGCCCACACACCAACCAGACTCTATTGGTAATCAATAATTAGTGACTGTTAACGTCCAATCACTTTCTAAAGTTAAAGTAACATCACACGAGTCTGCAGGTGTCAATCATTAGGCCACACCCCCTTTTTTATTATAGCGAATAGCTCATTAAAATCAAACTCGTTCGTTGAGTTAAATAAACATTCAGGGACTCACTAATCTAATTAAGATTCATCCTCTGGGAACCATGATTGTTAAATTTCCATGCTGCTCATCTGCCTTCGAGCCCCACGCTGTCTCTTTCTTTTATCTGCCCTCCTTTCCTTGATCACTCATCTTCCTCCTCTCCTTTACCCCCCCCTCCCTCCTTCCTCCTCCTTCCTCCTCCTCCCATCACGCCACTTCCCTTTAGGGGTTGTGTCCTTGTGTACTAGAAGGAAAAAAAAAAACAATCTCAATCACGGCAGGCAGGTGTGTGTTGTGACTCCTCCACCCCGCAGACACAACACAGCGTGCCGCCCTTTTTTTTCCTCCGAACGTCCCCAAACAAGCTCCGTGTGGTCCAAAAGGGGAGGTCACCCTGAAAAAAAAATGTTTGAACAAAGACCTTCGCCTCCCGGGATAACAGCCATATTAACAACTTTCTTCCCGTGCCTGGAACCTGCAACCAAACCGAGCCAGTTTTTACCAGGTGGAACAGCTTCGAATTCAATCCCCGTTGAATCTGAAAGTAAAATGAGAGTGTGGACAGAGGCAGGGCGAAATATCTGCCTGCCTAAAATCAGGACTCAAATAATAATAATAAGCAGTGTCATTTGCCTTTGTCGTCATCTCCTGCTGCTTTCCTCGTGATGCTTTCATGAAGACCGGTTTGTGTCATGTCGCTGTGATAAATAATGAAGGCGAGCCGGAGTGTGAGCGTGAGGCAGACGGTCGCAGATGTTGGGAGTGAAAAGAAAAAAAAGTGGGTCAGGTGTCTCGCTGAAGCGGAGCTGCATCACGATGTGCTGTAATTCGTCGTGCTTTAACCCTTGTATTGTCTTCACTTTTGGGACCCTCTGGTATCCCTCAGGTCAAATTGACCCTGGGGAGGGCACATTTGGGGTTTTAAAAACTATTCTGAAATAAAATTTTACTTCATAAACCATTAACATATATTGTCTTTATCTCAATTCCAAACAATAGACATAACATATATGCTTAATGATTGAAATCAGTCTCTACTAGAAGACAATTAACAACGGAAGTGTGATTTGTTTTTGTGTCTTCCCTCACTGTGTGGCTAGAGAAGCTGGGCTCCTGGGCACATGTTGTCTCCTTTAGATGTGCAGTGTTCACTCAGTGCCTTGCCTAGCTCCTCAAGGAAAATAGTCATCTTCTTTGGAGCTTCCTTTGGTTCCAGTCTGGAGTTGATTACCATCCAGATTGTAAATGCATTATAGGCTGAGCCATCCAGCTTGTTGTAAAAGATCACGAGTGGTGACTGAAGTGTTGTTCTTTGACAGCTGTGGCTTGCCATCTAAGTTGTCTAAGTTGTCTACCCCTCCTTTGGTGGTGCTTTGGTTACCTTTGGCTTACGGTTTACGGTCCCCGTAGCTACTTATTGTTCCTTCCCTGTGTAGAGTGCTCATGAGCACTTTCCCCCTTTTTTTGGTATGTAAGATAGCAGGGCAATATTGGCCATGAACATGAAGTTGGAGTAGTGGACTGGCCTGAGAGAAGGTAAAGACTTCAGGAAAATGAGATCAAACAGCTTCTCTGTGATTAGATTATAATAGTGTAAGATTATCTGTGTGTGTGTGTGTGTGTGTGGCACGCACGTTTCTGTGTGTCTCTGTGTATGCGGGTCAAACTGACCCGAAGACCATATAAGGAAGGATGTAAACATGTGGGGAATAATAGCATGTGTGCTCAAATTATTTTTTTTGTTTGTCAATTTGACCCGAATACCATACGAGGGGGTCCACACTCGAATAAACGCTCACGTGATAGTTCCACCTGAGGCGCGCGAGTGTAAATTTAAAGCCTGTTGGATGGAGTTCATGGTGCGTTTCATTTTTTAAAAAAAAGGTCAAAGGTCAGGTGCAGAGTTGTAAATGATTCCAAGGGGTCTCCTGTGGCTCCGTCAATATATCATTCACCATGATGTTGGGGGGGGTTATGTACTCAAGACCTTCACAGCTCAATGGTGTTACACAAGTTCATCCATCTAAAAGGGACCACACATCCATCACCTCCCATATCTTCCTCACATGTGCCCCCCCTCCCCCCTCTCCTCCAGGTCCAGCATCCCGTTGGCATCTGATCAAAAGTGACACAAAAACTCGCTGACACCAGATCGTCATGCCTGCGCCGCTGTTTGCAACGACACGCGGCTTCTCCTCTGCCGTCGTAAATTGACCATAAACACCCCCCCACCCAGATCGTCAATCATATCCAGATCATTTGAGGAATCGCACGCCATGCCCCCGTCAAATTAAAAGCTCCTCATTCCGGCTAATAACAACCATTATCTTATATTATAAGTTAAAGAGTCTCCTCTGCTCTTTGCTCACTCATAAAAACCCAAAAACACAAAGTTTACGAAGGAAAACAACATTTATTAGAGCCTCTAAAAGGCTTCATCTACATGTCATGATTAGTATTTTAACTATAATAAGTATAACGTGATTTCTCTGTGTCTTACTACACCGAATGCTCCTCATGTGTTTTAAAAATACCACAGTACATTATTAGCTGATAAATTCCTTTGCGTCTAAGCCGTGTTGAGACAAAACAACATGCATGTTGCTGCAGGTTTCCAGACAGATCAGAGCAGACACTGAAACTCTCTGATAAGCAGGCACGATGGTTAATAAATACAACAAGGAGAGATTTCACAACACTGGGAAGTTATCATGGAGGGAGTGTTTTTTTTCCTCTAGTGTTAGACAGTTTTCACCCATACTGAAGCAATAACTCGCTGTTCGTCTTATTATGTATAAATAGTCTGCAGAAGCTTATTATTAAAACAAGATCTCAGCCAACAGCTGTAAACTGAAGCCTGAAATGAATCTAAAAAAATCTGTTTACCTAGTTTGCAATGGGTCTGACGGACAGTGCATTTTAATTACTGCAAATTACAAACTCCTGGACTCCTCCTGGGATATTCAACCCCCGACAATGAAAGTGACGCTCGCCCCTCCCCACACACACTCCCTTTGAAGTCAACAGTGAGAAGTCATTGTTCGCTGAGGTCGAAGGATTTTCGGGCGCCATATAAAAGCGCAGTAAAAAGCCGGAGTATTGAGGTGTGATGGCACCTCGAGGGGGGAGGGTGGTGGTGGTGTTTTCGGGGGATGGATGACCCAATGACGCACGTCTGACACCGACTGCAGGTGACTCAGAGACCTTCATCCCCGAAGGCTGAACATGCTTCACGCACACTTCATCACAAAACATCCACACCGACCGAGGTACTCATTTACTACGGGTGGGTTATTGTGCTTTAATGGAGAGAGCTGCCAGGATCTCTATTATCTGGGAATAGATAAGGACGACTCTGCAGCAGTAAACACACTTCAGTTATTGGAAACGTCCGAACAGACTCATGTTCAAAGTCTAAAACAACACTGAAGTTTGTGCCTGTTGTTTCCGATCCCAGCTGCGTTTTTTTTTAGTAGCGCACAATGATGCAATCAGCAACAACGTGCAGCTGCCGTGTCCACAGACCAGACTGATTTCAAGAGGCCTGCAGCAGCGGCGGGGTCTTTTACGTAATTGCACACACTCATGCAACGATGCTGGAGTCTTTATTTAATATGTTTATCACAATTACACATCCAACATTTTCTGTTACAGCGTTCTCGTGCGCTGGAGGAGCAGAGAGGACCAGAAGAAGCTTTTCTGTCAAAGCAGGAAAACCACAGCTGGAAATAATAACATTAATAAAGGCTGCGTTCCTTTTAGTTTGTCATTAACGAGGCCTTGGTACTGTGCACGCAAACCAACATGGAACCCAGCCATTAGTGACCTTTAGTGTTAAAACAATTAGCTGAAAATGGGGTAATTTTCATCGTTAAATCATTCTTAATGTATTTTTTTAAGCTGAAATGTCAAATATTCTCTGTTTTCAGATTTCTAACTGTGAGGATTTGCTGCTTTTTCTTGTCATATAAGACAGTAAATGAAATACGTGTGCAGTTTTAGACTCTTGGTAGAACAAAACAAGAATTTGAGACATTGCTTTGGACTCAGGGAGATGCTCATAGGCCTTTTTTACATGTACTGTATATAAATTAATTGATATCTCATAGATCATTTTCAAATAATCAGGAAACGTGGCAACAACTTCAATACTAGATTAATATCTAAAGTAATTTATTAAGCAAAAATGCTAAATTCTCTCTGGTTCCAGTTTCGTGTGATAATTTACCCCTTTTCCATTCTTTGTGTTATTATGAATTACAGATTTAGGTTTAAGACTGTTAAGGTATGGAGACGTCACCTGAACAAATGTTGATAGCCATTTGTTTTACAAATTTTGGAGCCTTTCTTACTTTTATTAGATAGCAATAATTGAGAAATTACAGGAAATAAGGCAGAGAAAGAAGCAATAAAGGACCCTTGTTTGAGGATGCTAGCATGGCTGGTGTCTTCTCCCTGAGCAAATCAATCACAAATTCATTATATAAACAAAAAAAAATAAAAATAACAGTTTGTTTCAGCCCCATTGATGCTGTTAGTTTCACTAGACCAAAGATCAGAACATACCAGTTTGATAAATTTGACCAATATCTACTGAAAAACAAATTACATCTGTCCCCATCCTGATAAGTAAGCACGACCAACTACCTTCACATCCAATATGGCTGCTGGACGCTGCATTACTCCATGAAATGACTCTAAATTGGACCTGAGGATGGAGGCTGTAAGAAGGAGACAAACCTTCCTCCAACAGACACATTAAACACCCCGGCTGGTTGTAGTTTCCCACACTGAAACAGAAATAAATGTCCGTAAAGTCGGATGTATCTGGCGTAAATTGCAGCATCCACAGACATCGTCCCGCCTGTATGTCTGTCAGTGTGAAACCACCTCTGCAGATCCAAGTTTTTCCTCTTCTTCTCCTCATCAACTTAATGGATTGTGAAAGCAAGGTAAATTATTTCCCTCTGACAACAGGGGATGCATTAGCCCCCGCCATTCGTCACCATTTACAATCCGTCCCGCCGGCGGAAATAACGGCATCTATCATGGGAAGGCGACACCCACAAAACAACGCGAACGCCGATGATTGATTCAAGTTGGATCCTTTTCAGGAATCCCGGGCAGGAGAAGGAGGAAGCAGAAGCCACAGGTTCACAGCTTTACCCCCCCTTTACGACCACCACAAAAAAAAAAAACATCAAATACTGTCATTGAGGATCGATGGGCGAGTCGGCGGGTGTATCAATACGCCCGTACGTATGAACGCAAGCCTCATTTTAGATAGAGCAGCCACACAAATGGAGTGTCGCCTGGCAGGAAAGAGAAACACGGCGGTATCAGCTCACACGCCGGCTGCAGACAATCAAAACTTTGATATCAGGAAGGTAAAAAAAGATAACGCCGTTAAATAACACATCTGCCGCCGCGTGCAATTTTCTGAAAGCGTCTCAATTTGCGGGAATAACCTTGGAGGTCCAAACGCGGCGAGTTACTTCTATCATCTCCCCTCAATTGCCACTTTAAAACCTCCTCTTTTCTACCTGTTTCCTTTTTTTTTTTTTTTTTTTTTTAAATGGCAAATTAAATTTACCCAAGCAACGCTGGACTGGATTTCAGTCTTCCCATTCATTCACGCTCTCCTTCCTCCTCCTTCCTCCTCTACCAGACACAGAGACCTTACCTCGTTACCGAAAGTCAACGACGGCACCCCATCAACTGTCAGGAAGCTCTCAAAAAGAGCTTGAAATTGATTTATCGCCGACAACTCTCTCTCTCTCTCTGAGGGGATCATGTGACAAACATTATGAATAAAAATGTGTGAGGAGGAGGAGGAGGAGAGGTGAAGGCCACGGTGGAGATCTGAATAGTCAGAAGAGGCACGAGCAGAAATATTTCTCAACATAATGTTGTATCGTGATGATGAGACGGACAGACTGACTGACTTTGGAGATTTATATGGTCAATTTACCCTTTTATCTACAAGTATGTTAAAGTTATGAAAAAGTCAACAATAAATATGAAGTTTTAGATTATTGGAGTTAAAATCTGCATTACAATCAGCACGTCCAATTTTCTTAACATATCTGATTTGTTTTAACTGAGTAAAATGGACGATAAACGGCTGAAGGAGTCTGTGATAGACATAAAATCCCTCATTAAGATATTTGTCATTTAGTAAATTTAGTAAATTTTCTGACACTGTTGACAAATAAAATGACCAAACTCAGATGTCAAATGTCTACACCTGACAAGTAAAAAAGGTAATTAAAAGTCACGTAAAGAAATATCATGACAAGCTCTTTATAAACAACAAAACTGAAGATTTTTATGTCATTTTTTAGTCTTTTCATTCATCGTACAGTCCAACAAAGGTTAGAAAACAGTGGCACATAGAATAGAAGATCCCAGACGCCAACGTGACATCTTTAAATTAAAAAGATTTTCAGCTTATAATGACATTAAAAAAGGGGAAAAAAAGCAGCAAATCCTCATATTAGAGAAAGTGGAACAGGAGGATGACATTTATGATTGATAAATGACTTAAATACCAAATATCTCGTCATTTTTCTGTCACTGACTGATCCAGGGGATCTCAAACTTTAAAGAAACCTTAAGATCGAGATGACGGGAGAAGATGGTATAAAGTACAAAATGAAGTTTTTGTAACAAAGAAGAAAAATAAGGAAAAAACTCATGTTGAACGGAGGTAAAATGTGATGTATGATCTTTATTATCTCATTTAAACAAGATAATAAGAAAATAAGATAAAAGGGATCATAAAATTAAGTTTTAGGATTTATCTTGGTATTTGGTCATGAAGTATTTATATTAAACTTAAATGCATTTCATCAACATGACCCAGACTCAGAGACAAACACAGCAAACTCTCTCTGTCCATCCTGAAAGTTTAAGAGCTGCAGTAAAGTGTAAAAGTGTGGACGGCTCTGCTGAGTGAATTCATTTCTTTTCTTCAGGTGGCACAGACGCAAACAAACTTTTCTCTTTTTTTTGCGCTCATGCATCTGTGTTAAAAAGCGGCTCTGTGTTTCCTGTCACTTCCTGTTTTGGTCCACGAGACCTCCCCACTTCCTCCTCCGGCTGCTTATCTTTACCCAGAGGGCGACGGGCGCTGCAGGTAGCGAATGTGAAATTAAAACCTCGAGATAGCGCAGGAGGAAGTAAACATTATCTGTCGCATTAGTCCGAGATCGACGGCAAGCAGAGGCGAGGAGATGTGCAGATGTTCGCAAAATAAAGCACTACTTCCGCATCAGGAGCACAGATTAATACGATTTCTGTGCTTCTTCTTGCCTCAGAAAACTCCTTTACAACTGGCAGAGCAGCAGAATAAAACGCATATTATTACAAATCTTTCATCCTGCTTGGAAAAACAACCCAGAGAAAGTCAAAGCTGCATTTTTCTTTTAAAAAACAAGAAAATAAGAAGATAAAAGTCTGTGAACTCTGAGTGGAGGGACGAAACTAAATCAATATGGTAAAGCTCCCGACACAAATTACCCAGGATCCCGTAAAGGCCGCTTTCTCCCAACAGATGGGAACCAATTAGCCACCTGACTCCCAGAAAACACTTGGGCAGCCGCGTGGAGCCGAGATGCAAATGAAGCCGAGGGAAAGGTGGAAGCGGACCCGCCAGCGTCTTGGGACAGGAGAGAATTAATGAAGGAGACAGCGGAGGGGCAGTTTTGCAAAATGGAAAGAGAATAAAGTGGGAAATGATGTATGGAGGGCAGGAGGAGCCGGAGTGAAGGTCCCCGGAGAGGTTACGGAAACAACCGGAGGAGGGCAAAAATATCTGCTGATGGAGAATGTCGGGCAGCAGCGGATCAGCGTCAGCTCGGCACTTTTAATAAGAGGCTAACGTGGAAATCACTGATCTAGTTAATAAACATCTTGTCATATTTATTTAAGTGATGCAATGACTGCTCGCGCTGCAGAACATCACAACTTTCAGCTTCATCACAACTTTTAAACCACATCCCACCATGTCGTTCCACCATTCGGCTTTCAGCGTTTGTAACTCACTAATATGAAACTCTACTGTAGTTAAAAATGTCTTAAACTTTGGGATCACAAAGGTTTTTTCTTTTGGCACAAAATGTAAAACATCTTCATAATAAAGTCACTGCGACGTGCACAGAAAATGTTGATAATAGTGAGCTTCATTACCTGTCTTTAGTTAAAACAGTCATGTAGTCTGTGATAGTTTTGGTGCATTACTGACTTCAGCGAGCTAGCTACTTCCTCATGTGACTTTGGGTTTGTTTATCTGTGAAGTCGCTGAGAAATATATAAATACACATGCTGTTATTCGATGGTTTTTTAGGGTTTGTTTCTACAGTAATGAAGAGTTGGATTAAAAGGCCAACAAGATAACTTTGTGTTTTGATCTGATTATTTGGCCAGTTTGTTATAAACTAACATCAACTACATAACTTTATCATTATTTAATTTAATATTTCCTCACTTTTTTTTGCTCACCTTTGAGTTGAGTTAAATAGAAAGATATAAAATCCCAAGTTAGCTGACTTTTTAAATGATTGTTCATGAAATGCTAAATAAATGTGTACTTCCTGTGCTGTATATTGATAAAGTGACCTTTATCACACATACAGTTTTAGGTAAAGGTCGTTTGTTTCCTGTTTTTTTCTGAGCTGAGTCACTTCTTTCAGGCTTGTTTCCACAGATCTTCATTCATGTTTGGTCTTGTGAGATCAGAAAACAACGAACACCTTTTGGAGAATCTAATGATCAAATGTGCAAAAGAGAAAAAGAGACTCTGCCACGACGTATTATCTCCTGTATACGAGAGCTGAGGAAGTGAAGTGTGCCGGTTTTACTCTGTTCAGTCTGTCCCGTCTAACGTTAGCCAGCCGCTGCCTGCAGACACCGGCTGATATTACCAACAGAAACAGCTGCAGGAGATTTATTAATGAGCAGACTTTAAGTCTCTGTCCTGTCGTGGATCTTCATACTCCGCTTAGTTTAAGCATCTCGCGGTGCCACATCACAGCTGGATGAGATTAGTTATTTTTAACTTTGCTACCGGCGTGGTAAAATCAGTCAGTCCACCTTTTTTGATCCCCAGAGGACAAAACCTGTTGACTTTGGTGATCTCCAGACTTTTCCTCTAACGTCACCATGGTTTATAGGTCAAATATCTTTACAAACTCTTGAACAGATTAGCATCAAACTGTCCACAGATATTCATGATGCCCTCTGAATGAAAAAACTTTTCATCTCGAGCCACCATCAGGTCAAAAATTCAAATTTGCTTGAATATTTTGCTTCAGTACCTGTAAATTTAATGATATTCCCAAAGCTTTGTGCCAGTTAGGAACTGTTGTCGTGCAAAGACGGTAAACTAAGTGAACATGGTGAACTCTAAACATCAGCACTGACATTACTATAAAACATCACATACAGCCTCACAGAGCTGCTGACTCTTGATTGACAGATGCACAATAATGGCAGCCAGTCAGTTAGTTTTTGTTTTTTTGCATTTGTGCAGAAGCAAAACTGATTATAATCAGGAAAAAGGTCTAAATTATATCGTTTGGCGACGTCACCCTGAACATTCAGCCCATCTGAAAGCGGGAAAATCACCAAAATTGGATGAACAAGATTTTTTTCAGCCACCAAATGCAAAAGGATGATCCAAAAAAAATTAAAAATAAAAATAAGCTGCCTGTTTCAATTTGACACAAATGAAGCTGCAACCTTTTTGGATGTCAAACCCCTTGGCATTCGATTTCCAATACCTCACATCCCTCCAAAGTAAGAGAAGGAGGAAAAAAAATAAGATGCCAGGACAAGTTACGCTCTTAAGGACAAATTCAAACGTGTGAACGTGCCCCGGCAATGTTTACCCTCATTCCCTCTGACTGCTCACACCAGGCATCAAGCAGCTGTTAGATAAAGCCGAGTAAATATTGGTAAACATGGGTGATATAAGGCGACATATTCCTCCGGAGATTCGGGTAAGCACCACGGCGGCTGCAACGGCGGAGTTCTGTACATCTGCATAATCCAATGCAGGAAAATAAAGGCATATCACACTGCTCCTTAAAAACACGCGTGCAGTTCACACTTAAAATAAGAGGCTGCTTTTATGTGCAAGCAGTGGACAAAATATACCACAATTTAAGATATTTAGGAGAAAAATTTGGTAAAACATTGCATTGTGAGCACTTTTTACATATCCATTTATTCACTTCCTGTCTTATTTTCTTACAATATGTGGAAAAAAGTATGTGGACACATGAACATTTGCTGGTTAGAGTCTTTCCTGCAGCTAGAGCATCAGTGGGGTCCAACACTGGCGTTGTGTTGTGGCGTGTTGGGTGGGGTTAAGGTAAGAGCTCACACATCAAACTGGGAAAACCAGTTCTTTATTGGAGCTGCTGGCTTTGTGTACGAGTGCAATTATCAAGATAAAGCCTTTGGCCATAAGTACACCCTATCCGCATACTCTGCCACATCTTATCTGATTTATGCCGAGAGGGGGCAGAGCTTATCCAAGCATGTGAAAGTCTGTCACAGTGAAGGTGACACATCCTCAAAATAGCCAAATATCTGACTTGATATAAACAGAATCGAAAACATTTGTCGGGCCGGTGTTGGACTGTTCTGCTTTCTGCAGCAATTCATGATATTTTGACCGCCCACATATAAAATGAAAGAGCCTCACAATCTCGCCATTTCCTTATCTTGCTCCAGCAACTTGGGCACAAATTAAACTAATGCATTTGAATGAGTGAGATAACTCTGTTCCTCTGCGGCTCCAGACCTTTGACTCACGTTGTTGTGCGTTTTCGTCTCTTAAAACAAAGGCCGCAGTGTTTCAGAGAAATGCTTCAGCAGCTTTGAGCCCAAATCTGTGAGAGGTTTAAAAGAAGGTTTTTGTTTAGTTTAATCTGCGCAGGTGAGAACGATGCCAGATAACGAGACCAGGAATTGGGAGCGCTAACAGGCGAGGTGTTTGCGTGTCCTTAATCCCAAAGTGTATAAACACCATCAAATCCATCACATTTCACTTTAAGTGCGATCAGATTTGTTTTGGCTGTCCATCTCATCGCTGCCAAATTCTTCCAGCCTGGCAGGACGACAGGTTACCACGAGTCTGTCCAATAAATAAATAACCTATCAGACTCAGCCGGTGTGAGTGAGCTCAAACAAGGCAAAAACAAAAAATGCAGCCATGTGAACCTTCTTATAATAGTCTGATCCGCAGAATATAAACAGCAGATGTGAGCTGATTTTATCTCTTCTGTGCTGGAAGTCCAACTTTGTGCCTGAATGTCTGAGCTCTCCTGTTAAACGTCCCAGCCGGTGTTGTCATTCCTGTAAAATGCGGGCCCGTTTGTCCTCACGAGTCACCGATGCTGGTCCCTGATCGGTTACTACACTTTACAAACGCTGTAAACGCACATGTTGACAGTGATGATGCAAGTGTTTCGCTCTGGATTAGAGATAGCAGAGATGCCTCCAAAACATTTAAACACATTTAAATGACTCTTTTCATCATCTGATATTATTCAGTTGAGGTAATTTAAGCATCATCGAGACATACCATCACAGTCAAAGCCAAGTCCAAAGACACCCTGAGAGGTGTGCTGAGAGTCAGCTGATTTATGTTCATTTAAATAAAGATTTGATTGAATCACAATATGAACTGAACTATAAAGGTGTATTCTAGTCATTTGGTTTTATTCTTCCATTGAGACACAGATTAAAGAAACAAATGGTCCAAACTGGTGTAATGAATGCTTTGAAATCCAAATGTTTACTCACCAACTTAAAAAAAAACAACATAATCCTACATTTCCCATAATACAACTGACCAGCATCTTTTGTTAGACCCACGTCCTTCAAACTTCATACCTTCTGGCTTTCATTAAAAGGTTTCCAAGCCAAAGATGAGATTAAACACAGACAGAGAGAGCAGTCTTTGCATTAAAGAGTACAATAATCTTTTAAAAATGGTGTACTGCTCCTTTAAAATGCTTGCTTTCAATATCTTTCGGTTCATATAAAGCTTATATGTTGCATGTTCCCAAATAGATTTGTGTTTAATAAAATAAGCACACACATTTTACAGGAGCAGAAGGTGAAATGAGTGCCCAGGGGCTCATTTTTGGCTCATTGTGCACTGATCACAATCTCCAAATTCCTCCCTTAGTCCAAACAACAACGCACCAAAACACCAGTATGAGCCAAGAAAGGGGACAAACTAGATAAATACAGTAGGTGGCACGCTGAGGGCTGCTGCAGCGAGGCTGAACAGGGGAAACAGACAGTAGGTGGTATAAGTTGACATCTATAAGCACACATACGGTGGCTGTAAATAACCCCACCTATCACCCACTGTACGTCATCGTCAGCGCAGGAAACAAACGGAAGGGCAGGATTTTACAGAAGGTTTTACAGAAGGTTTACAGGATAAATAAAATAATAAACCACACTGATATGAAGTCTCATTCTAACACAGTAATCCTGCAGGCAATGAAGTCAGCAGAGAGTTAAGTAAGAGTTGACACATCCAAAATGTTGGATCAAGTCCAGCAGCAGCAATCAGGATTTTTGTATTATTATTAATCAGGAAGTATTAGAAGGTAAGACCTACACACAAATGCAAAGAGAGCTGAAGCATCCACCAAACTTCACAATCTGCCATCATCATGCAGGAAATCCTCCACATCTGAGGCTTTTTATTTTGTTTTTGCATTTCACAAAGCTGAAGCAACCGAAACAATCACACCTGAGAGAGGAAACAAGCCACTTTACACTTGATCAGCACTTAGATGATGCTTTTTGCAATGTGAATGTAAGGAGGATGCTGTGGGTGAAGCGTCTTCAAGCCACAAATTTAAAATAAAAGAGCATTAATTCCTGTTTTCTGAGAATGCAGAAGTAAATCAGAGCTAATAAAAGTTTACTAAATTGTTTTTTAACCTGATTAATTTACTGTAACAGTGGGTGAGAATAACATCAGTGCAGCAGCTCCGCTGTGAGCTGCAGGAGTCCAGATAACAGCACAAAAGGACGCCTGACAGTGAAGCAACAAAGGAAGCGTATCGATTCAGATAAAGCAGAACAAATGACTGTGCAGCCCTGTGAGGAAACACGGTGAGTGAGGATGACACTGAATAAACCTCCCCAAGTTCAACGGGGAAAAAAGGAGCGTCAACGCCGCTGAAATCTCTTTTAAATCACACACTCTCGCTCAATTTCACGCCACACTCATGCATTTCTCCTCCCGTGACTCACTGAACGTGCAAAAGTGTGCAGACAAAGCCGAGAAGGAGGGATGCTGCTCCCATCTTGCACAAACAAAGCGAGCCTCCCCTCGGAAATAACTTTGTTGCGTCTCCCTTCGCCGCTGAAAGAACGGAGATAAACGGCGTCATGTCTCCGGCTGAGGAGCGATCAGAGCTCACCTTCCGTCCGGGATCACGGCCGCGGTCCTCCCTCTGCTCCGCGGGCTGCGCTCCTCTGCGCGTCAAACCGGAGCGGCTCCGTCTGCGCGCTGCGCTTCGTTTGCAGGGCGGCGTGGCTGCTCGGTGTTTCTGTCTTCCTCTTGTTTCCACACAGAGAGAGAAAAAAGAGAGAGAGAGAGAGAGAGACACCTCCCACTGCCTGCGCTCGGCTCAGCCTCCCTCTCCTGAGCGGATCCGCCCTCTCGGAGGCGCAGAAATGTGTCCAAAACGCGCGTCCGGGCTACACCTCTGGAGGAGGATCGACCCCTTCTTTCTTTCTCTTTATCTTTGTGTGTGTGTTTTTTGGGGGGGGGGGGGGTGATGATGTGATGTCTGGCCGGCGCGGAGCAGCCTGAGCAGGCAGCCGGAGGTCCTGCTGCTCCGCTGCCTCCGACTGCTGCAAAAAATGTCCATGGTGGGTCTGTAGAGGAGGACAGAGGCGCGCACAGAGGGGCGCGGTCTACCTCCCCCCCCCCGTCTCTTTGTTTTTTATTCATTTATTTGGAGAGGACAGGTTTTATGCCCTCAGGAGACTCCTCCATGTGTTTTGTTTGCCCCAGTTTAATACATGTGAGGCCCCTCTTGATGCCCACATTCCCTCTCTGGTTGACCCAGTTTCCCTCCAACATCCTCTGATTGCCCAAATGCCCCTCTGGTTACTCCCCCCTTGGTCTCTAAAATCCACATGGTTGATCCAAGTGCCCCCATGGTCACCCACTAAGTGTCTTTTGCCCCTCTGATTAGTCTGTGTTTCCCTGCTTCCAGCTTAAGCGCCCCCAGGGTCACCCAAGTACCAACCCAGTCCTTGTTGTTGTTGCTAAAATGCCCCTTTGGGTGGTGCAAGTGTCCCCGTGGTCACCCACTAAGTGCCTTTTGCCCCTCTGATTAATCCAGCTGATTAGTTTCTGGTTGGTCCAGTTGGGGCACTACTGGTCACCCAAGTGCCTTTCTCTTTGCTTTAATGCCCCTTTGGAAGGGTTTGACCAGTTGCCCCCAATGATGGGTCCAGCTGCCCTCATGGTCACCCAACCGTGTTTTCGGGTCGCTGACATGCCCCTCTGGTCGGCCCAAATGCATCTTTATTTACCCCAGAGCCTTTTCTGGTCATGTTCCTCTGACTCACAATTGTTCCTCTGACTCACTTCTTTCTTGTTACTAAAATGCCCCTATGGTTGATCCAAGTACCCCTCTGTTCACCCACATGTGCTTCTTTTGGTCCAATTATCCCCTTTTGATCGACCCAGATGCCCCGCTGGTTGGTCCAACTGTCCCTCTGGTGAGTCACATGCTCCTCTAGTGAAACCAAACGCCTCTCTGGGTGGCAAAAACATCCTTACAATCACAGAAAGTACCCCCGCTGCTTGACCCACATGACCCCTGACTAGACCAAGTTGCTGCCACCTGCCCTTATAGGGGCTGCAAAGGGCAAAATCTATTATTAGCACCCCACAAATAGGACCCTTACCCTGTTTAATTCAACATAAATCTTTTAAAAAGGTTTTAGAGAAGAGAAAAGGCTCCTGAGATCTGTTAGGATGGTCATTTTTTTAATAGAAATACATTAAACATACATTTATTTTTATCTGCATACTGAGCCAACGTTTTTTAATTAAATACATCTGCACAAGGAGGCTTCGTGTCAGAGGTCATTAAATGCACTTAAACGATTGATTCATTAAACAAATTAGAAAGCGTTCGCATGTTAACGCGCTGTAACGCCAATTCATTTATCGGGAAGGATGTAAAAGTTATGAAAATACATGAAGCACTTTTGATTTTTGGGAACAAATCATGTCCCGTCCTTGTGAAATAATTATAACTAAAGAATATTACATCATATGTAGATTTAAAGCCTCTTATTTTATCATAAATACACTTATTTTAATTGGTCTTTTACATGTTTGAGGATATATAGAACAAACTCAAAGCCTTCCTCGAAAGAAGTTTAGAGAAAACGACTCCCCGCTGTGATGTAACGCCACCTTGACGGCAAAAACAGGAATCTGAAAGTCTAATTTGAGCATCAGTGACCTTTTACGATTGATATTTCTTGCAGTGTTCGGCTGCTCAGACAGCCCTCTAAAGAAACGTGGAAGTGTTTCCTCTGTGATAAGTCAACTTAGGACACATTCGCCTTATTTGGACTGATTATCGCTCAACCGTAGACGAGGGCTTCTCATGGAGTCTGGAGGTGTAGATATTATTAGAGATATTATATATATTTCTCATATGTATACTCTCAGGCATACTCCCTCTGTACTATGTACAGGTTTACTTACAGTTATAGTTTTTATTTATCTTGGATTATTTTACCTTTTATTTTATTTTATTTTATTTTATTTTATTTTATCCTACACCTGATTGTTTCCCACTATGTGTCTTCGCTGCTGCTTTGTTACTGTGAATTTCCCCGCTGTGGGACTAATAAAGGAAATCTGAATCTGAATCTGAATCTGAATAAACCCTCCTCCCTGCTAGTAAAATAAAAGGATGCAGTTTGATATAATAGACTCAACAGGAGCTGAATATTGCCAGTTCCTCGAAGGCGTATCCTGATTTCACCAGCATCACACTTAACATCGAAATTAAAAGTGGTGACCGGAGTGTAATTAAAAGCAGGAGGACAACTGCGATGATGAGGACGGCTCACAGTTTTGGGTTCAATTATTAAAAGGGATGAATTTAACAAGATGCTGCTTTTATATTCATCTGTGTGTGTCTGTGTTTGAATATCTTAGGAGCCACCTGAGTTCACCGACTGTATCGCTGCACTGTAAGCAGCCTTTGATATATTTGCTTTAATTATGGAGGATAATGAATCTAAATTTGCAATGTACTGAGGCTCCGAAATGGCAAGCCACCCCTGGAGCTTATAAATGCCTGCTACTGCTTCGGGCTCCAGGAGAGGTTGGGAAATCTTACCCGAGATTGAGCTGATGAAAATAGATAGGCCTCTGAAATGCTAATGTTGACTTTTTGGCGCTTCAATCGAGCCGCGGCTCGTGGGACGACGCAACGCCAGTGTGTGTGTGTGTGTGTTTGTTGGAGGCTTTTCCAGGGAGAGCGAAGCTAACCTTTAGCTTACCCTCTGATAAATGCTGTACATTTTATTCCTCGCTCAGACAAACCGCTCTGCAGAAAGTAAGAAATTGTGGTTCTGAGATCAATCGCTTGGAACAGAAAGGGGAAAAAAAAAAAAAAAAACATTCACTTCATTCTGTCGGAGAGCAGCGAAGCTTTAATCTGCCTCAATTTCTCACCCTTTGTTTCACACACAGAAAAAAATGTAAAAAAAGACTCTGCTCTCCGTCGACTTCCATATTCGCTTCGTCCGCCATCGCACGTGTAGCCGAGCCGCCGGCAATTAATTAAAGCAGCGACGTGCACCACTCAGCCGGCTTGTCAGGCCTGCCAGTCATCAGCGCGGCGTGACAATGATCTGACCATCACCGGCTTAATTGGCATTCGGAGGACGCGCTCTCCTCCTCACTGTAGGCTAAATAAAACACACGGGCGGGCGGGATGCAACCTTTAGTCCTCGTTCCTCTTAATCAATAACCCTGCAACGGCGCCTCTGACGGGGGGCAGCTGCAGCGGCGCTCTTTAATCTCTCTGTTACATCCACTGTATTTTCACACGCATTGAAAACAAAGAGATGAGAAGCTCTCATTTTAAAAAGTCTGAATCCAACGTCACATTTAACCCTTGTGGGGTGTAGGGTGTAATAGCTTATGATATCGGCCTAGTTTTGCCTGATTATTTGTGGGACCAAGTTGTAGTTTGATAACAGCTGCAGGACATCTGGAGCAGCTTTCAGGCCGCTTTTCATTCTTTTCATCGTTTCGTCTTGCAGGAGATTAGCTTGGAGCAAAGAAGCTGCAAAAGCTTTATTTTTACTATTTTCAAAGTCTGCTGATCTGTTGGGACCTGCTGTGGAAAGATTTAGCAGAAAAGAGAAATAACAGGAACATCAGAATAATCCCGATCTGTGACTCCTAACGTGCCTTTTGCAACCTTTTTCTTTATCAGCTTTTTTGAAAGCATCTTGGCTCACTTAAGGAAGCTAAATATTTGTCCTGTGCAGCAGTTCTTATTAGTCCTTTAACGTCAGCTGACTACTTTATCTTCAGCTTATCGAGAGGAGGTTTTATTCAGAGCGTTTATAGCTGACTTAATTGCTCCCTCACATCTGTTCTGTTCCTGTGATAAACTAAACGTTGAGGCGCCGCAGCAGATCGAGATGTTTCAGACGTGTGTTTTCCATCTCTTGTGGTGCTAAACGCTATTGTCTGCTCACAGCGACGACGTCAGTGTGCTGATGTTTAACGTGAGTAATGATGAAATGCTGAATAACATTTTCATCGATTGTTGGTTTTCCCAGTTACCTGCTCATAAACCAAAGTGTTGGACAGGAAAAAAAGCAGGAAAAATATGAAATATGCAGTATTTTGTTGCTCAGGTGTTCTGGGATGCATTTGGCCACATGTCTTTTGCAGTGTGAATGCTAATGTGTCCTGATGTGTCCTCGGCAAGGACGTCAGGGAGGCATTACTGATGCAATAACTAGCAGAGATGATGGGGGCAGTAACGTGTTCATAACCTTGTGTTCAGATGACCAAACCGGCTCTTAGTGTTTGTGTCCTCTGTCACGTTGTTGGTGTTTTTATGATCAGGGCACTCACTTGTCATTAAAAAAGGTTCTGTGCATGTTGTAGGACGCTTTATGTGAAAGAATATGTGATTTTTCTACATGTTTCTTCCTGTTTTCCACCCACTTCTGCTACTGAACAGAAAAGAGAAAGTCTGTCCCATGTTTAGGTCTTTTTTCTTTTACTCTTGTTTGTTGTGTATCAATGCTGCTCTGCATCTGCACTGTAAAATATTCAATCTTTTCTGTCATTATCACTGAGTATATCTCATATTTGCTTAATTTTCTTCACATTTCCTCCTCCTGTGTTGTTTATCACAGTTTGAGAGTCTTTTTCTGCAGATGGATGGAGACACTGTAGTCAGTAGTTCTAGTAGTTAAACATTCAACCATAATATTTAATGTTTCATAAGCCACTTTTCAACATTAACTACTTTTAGTACCAGGACAACAAAGTCAAAAGGTCCCTGCAGCCCACTGTTGTCTGTGTTTCCACCGAAAGATTATGCAGATTAGTTTGGTAACGTACTGTGTGAGAAAACAATATTTTTATGGCTGTTTTTACACATCATTTCTATTTACTGGACTTCCTCCTCAGCATAAATAGTCAGTAAGGCCTGGACTTCATCATTACTCCATCTGTCATTAGACCTTCTTCTGCTCCGTGTCCAACAAAAACAAACCGTTAATACAGCTTGTTTGCAGATGCAGGTTTTTAAAAAGTGGTGGCTGAAATAAAATGCTTGGAATACTCGACCAATCAGAAATGTTCCTGTACTTTTGAAAAGTACTACCCCTCAGAGCAGGGACTTTTTGGGGGGTAAAATAAAGTCCCTGAACTTCATTTAGACCCTGGTCCCTGTGGTGGAAAACCACTGAGTTCCTCTAAAGGTTCCCTGTCTCTGGGGAAACTTCCTGTGGTCGAAACGTGGCTGTGGGCCCATGATGAGGCAGAATTTCACAGAGCCAGGCTAGCTGTTGTTTCCCCCTCCGTTTCCAGTCTTTGTGATAAGCTAAGCTAACTATCTGCTGGTGGTTGCCTTAGAGATGTGTCGATCTTCCAGTCTTCCTCCTAGCAGGAAAGCTTTTTTTTTCTTTTTCTGTGGTTGTTTATTTTGACCAGACGAAGGCAGGCGTCTGTCAACGTGCATCCCGTCAGTTTCAGGATGAAGGCCGCCAACCTGGACGGATACACAAGAAGGACGGACGCTTTTTTTTCTTTCCCAGAATGCACCTCTCTCATTGCTTTGTGTACAAATGAGTGATATATTAAAAAAAGAAAAAAAAAAGAAAACACCCAGAGCGCTTACATTCCTGGAAAAATCAGGTCAGATGCTGAAAGACTCCGAACGGGACGAGGGCTGAGATGAAAGGAAGTTTTTCACCCCCGCTCCCGTCGAGTTTCACATCATGAAACATCAACCACCTGGTACAACTTCAGGCTGAAAAGGAGAGCAAACGGGGGAAGAGATGCTTTCTTCTTCTTCTTCTTCTTCTCCTTTTTCTGCATATTTTGAAGGATCTGCACAAAGAGAAATTCCTCAAGCATTAACTGTTTTTCAGCGAGTAAATAAAGGTGACTGTGATTTTTCTCCTGCCGGGATCACTCTTCAACAGGATGCAAGATCCCCGTCTCCTCCTCTACTTCCCCCATTATAGAGGTTGTGTTTCCTGCGCCTCCATGGGAACTTCTAATTGCCTATTGTGCTCGCTGCTCAGCTGTCTGGGTGATGTGCAGCAACAAGCCGCGTCCTCAAAAAATAAAAAAATAAAATTAAAAAAAGTGATGTGTACTCCTGAGATTCCTCGGGAAGAGCTTTATCTGTCTTTCACATGACTTCTCTCCCACACAACCCCCCCCCCCATCACATCTATCGTAATATAATCTTTGCATGTCAAGTGGGAGCGTAATGTATGTCGGGTTGAAGGCGAGCATGCGAGCTTCGTTCCCAGGGCGACGGCACGAAAAAAAAAGTTGAGCAATTTGTCAGTCGTTCTCGCCGCTCGTCCGCAGAAGTTTGTTCAAAGTTTCTCCGAAGGCTGCAAGCCGTTTTTCATCGTCTCCGCTTGAGTGATTTTGAAAACTCTGAGAGGATAAAAGAGTCTGTTTTCTGACTCTGTTTAAAAATATATATATATATAACCTACAGAGCAACAAAAACACAATATTTTACTTTTTACTGCTACGCTGAGCACGTTGACCTCCTCAGAAATAATCTGAATAACTCACAGATGAAAGGTTCGGGTGCTGGAAGTCCTTGAAAGTACTTGAATTCAAATGTGGCGTTTTTCAAGGTTTTAATTAAGTGATTGAAATGTCGTTTGTTAATATTATAAATCACTGTCTGACAGAGTGGTTTGATTTTTTGATAAACACATAATAGAAGTCATAAAGAGCCTGAATTCATTTTAGTTTAATTTACCACAGCTGTAAAGTGCTGGAAAACCTTGAAAATCCTTGAAAGGGTCTTGAATTTGATTTTGGAAAGAGTGTAGGAACCTTGACTCTTAAATTTCTAATAGTGATGGATGAAAACATCGATACCTCTCTCATACGAATCCGTTCAATATGAAACTGCAGTCAACAGCTGGTTAGCTTAGCTTAGCATAAAGACTGGAAACAGGTGGAAACTGCTAGCATAGGCGTGTCCACAGGTGAGAAAATCACCTTCCAGCACCTTTGGGGATCATTAACTGACTTCATATTTAACCTTTGACAGATGTAAGCGTGGTATCGACCTTCTTATCTGACATTTAAAAGGATTTGATGAATTATTGTTGAAATCTGTTGACAATCACATTCCCGTCTCACCAGATATTTTTACAGTATGTTTTTGGAAAAGGTTAATAAATGTGGTTTTAAGAAACTTTTTTCAAACAGAGACCACAAATGAATGAAAAATCTAATAAAATAAAACAACAGTCTGGGTGACAATGTTAAAGTTAATATTTGTTTTATTTTTAAATCAAATAAGTGGATTCAATAATAAGATGCTCTTTAACCCAAAAACTTTGTTGTTTTGTACAATGTTATTTTATTGTCAAACATGAGCTTCAAATATGGATGTTTTGAACATTTTCTTTTTTTTTAGAATAATATGATTGTTAGTTCTCTTTGAATATAACTGCAAGTAAAAGTGAAGGTGTCAAATATAAGAGCTCGTTAGAGAACAATTAGATGACTAATCAGGGACGTCTGTGAGCTCCATAAATAAAACAGGTGAGAATTAGTCAAATAAAACCACAAAGATTCACTCAACATGGGATATGATGGGATACTGAAGTCTGCAGGTCTTTGCTGTAAAATGGGGCAGTCCTTCTTAACCTGGTTTTGCTCATATCTGGTCCAGGAAACGCAGACGTCGGAGGATCCAGCACCTGAACTGGGTCACGACACAGTCTAGTCTGGTTTCTGACAGGTGGACTCGAGGTGAGCGTTTGTTGCCGTGCATCATTTCCTCTGGTTTCATTCGACCTTCATCCGATGAGCTCATCTTTTTTCTGTTTTTTTTTTTTATTATCCAGTGTGAGGAAGGGTCGAGGACACACAGGTCGTCTTATTTCTGATCATCTGTTGTTTTGAAGCCATCAGGTGGAATTTAATTCTTGTTTTTAAGGCTGATTCTGTCATTTGTGGTCTGATTAGAGCACACATCTGCAAAATAGTGAATATTTTAGGAGAGAAAATGGTCTGTTTTTGTGATTTGGGGACTTACATACCTGTAGGCACGGCTTTGAAACAACATTTGGACACATAAAAAAGAACAAAATGTAAAAACTGTGGACTTTTCTTCTAAATACTCCCCAAATTTAGCTCAGTTTTTAGCTCGTTTGGCTGTCAGCTATGGTAAAAAAGAAATAAAATAAAATCTCTGGACTCCTGACCTCATTATTTCTAAAAATCCTTGCTCCAGCCCTGATGTCAAGCGCTGCTGATAACATGCAACGGCACAAACGCCTCGAAAACAACCAAGGTCAGCAGTGTGGAGGGTAAAAAAAAAAACGAGGTAAAGTCGGGCAGCTGCACAACAACAACAACAACAAAGAGCAAAATGACTGTACAACACAACATCCACGATCCGGCCCGGCTCTCGTATCCAGCAGACTGAAAATGAAGCTCATCCGTTAAATTAGCCTAATCAGTGAACCCTCGCCCCCCCAACACCCCCCTCCATCTGCGCCCTGCCTCGGCCCCGTAGACTGATGGGACCCCGCAGGCCTGGCACCAGGTTCGGCCACCATGATGAGGACATTTACATTTTAAGCATTTGGCTGATGTTCACATCGGAGGGTGATTTACAGTCAGCGGGGCGGCGGCTGACCTTGTGAGAGTCACCGGCCCCGCTTTGTTTTATGGATCTGAGCCGACGCTCGCCGTTATCAAGACAAAGTTTTTCCCACAACACTTTGTATCTTAACCACGAACGAATCAACCGAAGCGGTGACACGGTGAAAATCTGCTGCCGAGGCCTGGATTAGATTACATTAGTTTTACTGTTATGGATTAAAGGATGTATGTGAATTTATTTATTTCACATTTAACTCTGAACACATAGTATTTACACTGCAGCTCAACCAAACAAACAAAACATCACCCAAAGTGACTGCTGTATTTCAAAATAAAAGCCTGCTGTGGCGCCAGGTTTAAAGATTTCTCCACTTCAGGGACGACAGAAAGTCGCAGCAGGTTTACAGGAAAATAATCCAAAGATTCCCCTAAAAAAAACACCTAATGACATGATTATTAGGTGATTATTAGCCCCCAGGTACAGCATTTTAACAGAGGAGGTTGTAAATTCAGAAATTATGTTTTTATTATCACATTGTGAGCTTTCAAAGCCACTAAAAGCTTTTAAAAAATCCCACCCGGACAGGTAGGAAGAGGGTGCTGATGGAAATTTCAGCCTCATCATCTTCCTGCTATCACCCCATCAAACCCCCCTCCACCTGCCTATTTTAGAGTCTCATTTATTGATGATTTAGATTAAAACAGGCTGAAATATTCTCACTGTCCTGAAAAAAAAACTTTTTAAGGACTCAGTTATGGACAGAAATATCTATATTATAAAGGTTTTTTGCAGGTTAAACACTTTTAAATGAGTTAAAACTATTTTGATTTGTTATAACATTTACTTTTTGATACTTTAATTGGATTTATCTGATAATATTTCTGCACTTTTAATACAGAAATGAAGAGTTTCTGCCTGTAATGGAGGTCATTTTTACATTGAGATATCACTGTTTTTATTTAAGTGAAGGATCTGAAGCGACCTTTACTCACGCAAACACACTGAAAAGCGATAAACTATCTGCTGACTCATCCCTCGGCCGACCACCTGACCAAAAGCATTTCTCTCTGGAAAAAGGTGGAAGGGGGTGCTGATAGAAATTTCAGCCTCATCATCTTCCCGCTATCACCCCATCAAACCCCCCCCCACCTTTCAACATCCACTCGATGGGGAGGAGATTAGGAGTTAAGGTGACCTCGTTCGGATATAATTGGATACACTCTGACAGATCGAGTTTATCCCAGGTTAAATAAATAACTAAATAAAAAATAGGGGGGCCTCGCTGACCTGCTTTCTTGGAGTCTTTGCTCGGAGATGGATGTTTGAGGATGAGAGTGATCGCTCCGCAGAGGCCGAGACGAAGCTCAGAAACAACAACGATCAGTTTAAACTGCAGCTCGACTTCCTCTTCGGCCACCTTTGACCCCTCTGAAGGACGCATTTATAAGAACTGTTTCTATCATCTGTATTTTCTTATCAACGACCTCAACAGGATCAAAATGTTCTCGAGAGTTTCGCGTTCTCCAGAGGATCCTGATTTTTCCCCTGAATTTTGTTATGAGCGATATTTCTCAATAACTATTGGATGGATTTGAATTATTTAATTAACTGCCAAGAGGAGAGACCAGTTTGGTCTAGCCACTGTATTAAATGAAAGCAATATATTTGCAAAATTAATTAATTTTTAAATAAAAGCAGACTATAAGTGATGACAAAGGACATAAAACACAAAGTAAATATGAGATAAAACCTTAACAAGACAAAGAGGTTACAGTCATGACAGACATATCTCAAAGTAAAAATACTCTCTTCATTTCTGTATTAAAAGTGCAGAAATATTATCAGATAAATGTAATTAAAGTATTAAAAAGTAAATGTTATAACAAATCAAAATAGTTTTAATTAATTTAAAATTGTTTAACCTGCAAAAAACCTTTATAATATAAATATTTATGTCTCTAACTAAGTCCTTAAAAACTTTATTTACAGTCATGATAGAAGAAAATATAGAGGATCACAAAATGAGAAAGATTCAGCCTTTTAGAGACCATGAATGAAAATTTCTTGTTGAGTTATTTGAGAGCAGCATCGTCATCCTTTGAGCCACGTGTGATTCATGTAATTCAATAATTTCCCAACAAAAAAAACTTGTAAATCCTTCTGTGGAGCATCTTGTCAACCTTAACTGTCACTTATTTAACATTATAGACGGCTAAAATCATATCACAACCTTCAAACCTTCTGTAAAGAGCCGTATAAATAAAGTTTATTTTAGAGTCAGTGGGAAAAGGGGATTCAAGTGTGCTCTGAATCTCTGCGATTACAGGGAATCACAGATAAAACGGCCTCTCGTCGTTTGATTCGATCCGTTAGACTTTAAAATGATCTCTTTAATTAAACCTGATAGATTCTGCAGTTTTTTCGCTCTCTGGTGAAGTTTAAATCAGCATCTTTGTCTTTGAAGCCTCGTTGAAATGACTTTCGGGGGGTTCGGATCAAACGCACACCTCTGTGAATCCACAGCCGACGAAGGTGCAAATTAGTAAGTGAATCTCTCTTTAAAGTTGGAATATGTAACTTCTCTCCATGGTGAAATAAAAGATGAATAAAATATAACTCATATATTATCAATCGGTGTCCGTCTGCAGTTTCTCCTAAATTTTATTTTCAGTTTTCGTGCAACATTTGGCCTCGAAGCAGCGACTGTAGCTTTGATTAAACACACCTAAAGGTCAGTTTGAAGATAAAAATGCTGCAAAAAAGGCATCTTGTATTGTATTTAACAGACTGGGAGGCATGAACAGAGTTACTTTTAACATTGTGAGTGTTTTCAGGGACGTTTTCAGAGAAGATTAAGACTTTATTATCATGTGCACAATATTTACATGGAGCAAGTGGCTGGCTCCATAAAACAACGCTCAAAAACATTCGGAAAGAAAAAACACACAAGCAATAAATTGATATAAAACTACAAATAAATAACACTAAAGTAATAAAAATAAAATACAGACCACCTCAGGATGATGGATGAACAACTTTAAACTTCATTAAAGGAACTGAAAAAGAGAAAAAAAGATTGTTATGCCTTGTACATACTGTAATATTCACTTTTATATCATCAGTAACCTCAAGTTTAACATTTATTTAAACATTTGGAGCATTTCAGGTGAGGCTGATTAAACAGTACTAGTAATGGGATGTAATTAAGTACAGTTACTCAAGTACTATGGTGCTAAAAAGTAGAAATTCGAGGTACAATTTAATGCAACTTTATATTTATTTTTCATTTTTCATCAGAGGTAAATGTTGTACTTTTCATGTCTCTACATTTAGTTCATAACTTGAGTTGCTTTTCAGATTATCGCATCAACTTTATGTACTGTTGGCTAGTTTCATCTGCAGCGATGCATCATGGGTCTATAAGATTATCATGTTTGAACTACGTCCCTTTAAAAAGCTTTGTGACGATGCAGCTGATCCAAGGAGGCTTTAAATAGTTTATTTAGCTGAAGAAGGAGGAGAATTTTCACTTCTCATCCTTCAGTTTATCGAAAAATTTATGTTTAAAATCACCCAATTTGGACAGAAACTACTATAAAGTGGAAATACTTGAGTAAATGTACTTAGTTACTTTCCGCCACTTGGGTAAAGAGGTGAATTCTCAGCAGTTCAGGGGATAAAATACCTCAGAGGACATCAGGAGTTGCACTCTTTGAGCGTCTGACTGTCTTTTAAAAAGCCGTAAATCCACCATTTCTGTCTCTCAGCTGTATCTCACTCTGCAGACTTCCCTCCACGCTTCACTTCATCTCCATCCTTCTTTTTTTTTTCTTCACACACTTTGTCTCTCCGTCTTCCCTTCTCACCTCCCCTCCTCACTTCCTGTCTCTAATTAATTCTCGTCTTTTCTCAGGTGATCAGTGATCTCGCACTAATTCAGTTTTGGGCACTGCGAGCTGGACGCTGCCCGAGTTTCTGGCGGTCACGTGTCGAGTGGTGAAGCGAGGTGAATATACAGGAGGCTGTATTAAACGTCGCCGCCACAGCCTGGAAATGAAGCAGAAATTGAATTTTGAGGCCGATCGCTTCTTATTTCAGAGAACTGACCTTCAATTCTGACGCTAAGTGGAGAAGGATGAAAATATTATATGTTGTGTACACAGACACGGCGCCCACACATACTCTGCATCCCCGCGGCGCCCACGGGTCTAATGACCTTCTTATGAGGCAGCGTCCGGGGAGGAATTTCATGCATTTTCGAGATGAACCAAGCCACGATGGCAAATGTGTGCACTGTCACACCTGGACGGCGCCTCCCCCGTCCAATTCAGCGCCGCTAATCCACGACGGAGGCGCAGCGGGGTCTCCAGAAATCGACAGTCGGGTCAGATATTTCAGCATCTTATGAGGGATTATCTGAGCCTGCCTCGGGAAAAGAAGAAGAAAAAAAATAAAAACTCAGTATCTCGTGTTAACAGGCTCCCAAAAAAACAGGTGGGAGATCAAGTTTTTTTTTTTTTTCGTCAGAGTTAAAGGGATGAGCTAATTTTATGGGAGAGGCGTTAAAAACAGCGGGGTTACCTCGACAATCAGCTTCACTTTAAAGCTTTACATCAGACCAGAGAAGCATCTGTGAGGTAAATCACTCAGGTTTGAGTATCAGAGATTTAATTAGGATGTGATGAAAGCGGCGACGTTGGCTCGATTGTTTGCGGCTTCAAAAAGTGGGAAGAGGTTTTTTTTTTCCTTAGCGGACCACATGGTGGAAGCTTTCGTGCCATCTGTGCTTCAGTTTCGTCGTCTTTAGCAGAGATGTAACGGGGCTTATCGCACAAAGAGAGCTCGGCTGAAAGAGGACGTCTGAGCAGCGTTTATAAAAACACTCACGACTGCAGAGGGAGGTTTTTATGATGCAGGTTTGACTCTCATCTGTCAAAGAAAAAGCCACATGTTCATTTAAGCATCAAGGTATTCAATTATGTTCTCTAAAGGTGTAGGATGTTGGATTTCAGGGGCTTTAGTGGCAAAATTGGAATATATTATTGTGTTTTCATTTAGGGTTAGGGTTACCTGTTCAGTTTACAATGAGACTTTTATATCTATTACTTCCTCGGAGTCCACCATGTTGCACTGCCATGTTTCTACAGTAGCCCAGAGAGGACAAAACTGACTCAACAGGGGCCCCATTTGCATTTTTACGTTGAATTTTTTTCATGTTATAGGGTGATTAATTTTTTTTAAGCGTGTGAAGTGTGAACATCTCATTTAAGATATTTAGATGCTAAAAAATATATATTTAATTGCGGTGATTCCTCTGTTCAAACAACGACTGCTTTTTAAAAGTTCATGTGTTTGTGCTCAATACAACAACATCACATCATCGTGATAAGTTTAACATTATTATCTTTAACTACTCTGATGGAGAACATTGTCTGTTTTAATGTTTAATGTTGAGCTGTCGACAAAATCTTATAAATATGTTCACACAAACTGAGGTTCAAACACATTTTCTCCACAGGAAAGAAGCACTGAAGGCACTTTTTCTGTGCACGAACAGGATCTAACAGCTGCCATCATACTAAGATTTCATTTCATTGTAGGACAAATCCTTTCAGGGTGTTTTTTTAATCCAATTTAACTTCTTCTAAATGTGCATGATATTAAATATGAGTGGGAGGAAGCAGCAAATTGAGACTTTCCTGACTTTATTAAACATGCAGATGTATAAGAAGCGTCTGCAGCCTCAAAGGTGAATGTGTTTGTGTTTCTCCTCTGCAGTACCGCACCCTTTTTCTCCACTATGTTGCATAACCAGGATTACTTCATTTCTTCATCCTGCATATTGTTTACGAGCCCTTCGCTATCTTTCCTTTCTTTCTTATTTTGTTTCCTGCAAATGAGCTCTCTCTGCCTCTGATGGCCACATCTGGTACGCATTTCTGGCAATTAGGCCTGCAGAGGAACACGCCGTTCCTCCGTGCCCTCCCGAGGCCCCCCGGCTACATGTGTTTGCAATCTCCCTCTTCCTGAATTTGGTCCTCATTGGCATTCCCCCTGCGGCTTTTGTTTGTAAAACGCCCCACGCACAGGCCCGATCTTTTTGCAGAGCTCAGACAGAAAAAAAAGGCCCAAATGCCGGGCTGATTACCTCCGGGCGGGGCTGCAGCGCTGCCAAGAGCTCGACCCGGGAAAACAACTGTGCTGTTCACAGTGTGAGTCTCACATGATCTGCCCGACGAGTAAATATTGTGACATTAATCGTGTGGATGATTGTTCCCACGGCAGCTGAACACGCCTCTTTATCTGCTGCTGAATATTCACTCCGTGTCTGAGCTGTAACATCCGAACACGAGGTGAATATTTTGTTTTTGTTTGTTTTGGGTCTTGTCATGTATGGAAGCCCAACTCTGCCACACTGAGGGTTTTTTTTCTCATCATTTATGTTTTACATATGTCATAATTATGAACGCTGCTGTACTTTAGAAATAAAGTAGTGTAAGTAGTGACACTTGTTGCTTTCAGGGTTTCATATAGTGTAATTGTGACTTTTAAAAAGCATTACAATCTAAAAAAAACATGTTTTTGTAGTGGCTATTTTTGGTGTTATTATCAATTTAATTTTTTGTTTTGTTTTGTTTATTGGTTAATGTATTTTAAGTTAATTATGTTAATTCTCTGATACCTGACCTGATACAACATCATGTGTCTCAGATTAGGGCACTAATATGTAACGGGTAAAAAGTGCAGGTAAAAGGATTTTTAGACATATACTACATAGATTATATTTTACCATTTTCTCTGTGTAGATAAAATATATAGTTCCCTCTATGGTGGCCCAGAATAACTTTAAAAGGGCCAAAAACACCATCATAAGCACCAAACATAAATTTGGGGGAACTATGATTTATCTAAATTATTATTTTGATCTACAGAAGCCAAAAAATGGCGGTGCTTGCATTTCTTTTAATGTTGTTATCTCTCAATAACAAATCTGTTTTTCTGCTGATAACTGGATAATTGTGTTAAAACTCCAAAATGAGTGTGTGTGTTTCATTTGAGCACAGCTGATTTCAACCTTCAAGATCACTGTGATGACTGTCAGGGAGGATCCATAACTGATCAATAATTAAGGCCTAAATGTGGAGTTTGCTTTGCTGCAGTTTCTTCATTGGAGCAGACAATCTGGTTTTATAGTCTCCAAAGATGAGAGGTTGACCCATCTCTCTGCTTCAGCCAGCAGCTGCTCAAATAAAGCCGTTATATATATATATATTATATAGAAATAATGAAGACATTATTAAGCTCATCCTGTTTGTCAGCCGTCCCACTGTACATAATGACCCCCACAGCATCTCCACAGAGCCTACAGACACCTGCTGATGAAACTGAAACTAACTGGAAATAAACACACAAACGTCACAAGGAACAAGAGGAAACACTCTGTTTTCTTGTGATAATTATCAAGATTAAAGCATTAAAAAAAATTGCAAGCACAGCCGTTCTCAGCTTCCATATACATCCACATAGAGGACAGCTTGTTTTTTAGCATGTAGGGCATTTCCTCCACTAGAAGTGCACCATAAAATCACTTTTTTTTTTTTTACTGAAAGGGCACTTTAGGAGGCACTGCAACATCTTTTCACCACTGAAAGGCCACGTTACAGTAGAGGGCACTTTTATCGTGTTTTATCATCCAGGAGGTCACTTTTCCTGTGTTCTTTTCTCCTTGGGAAAATAATAAAACTGTACACATAAATGCCCCAACCCGTGCTGCTGGTGCCCTTTACTTTTGTTCAGACTGAGTCCACTGAACTGCCATCAAACGTCGCCCTCTGTTATAACCCTGCTCCATTAAATCCTCTGTTTCATTCACTTCCTGTAAAACCCAGACCGCTCTCTCTCTCGGGGGGCTTCGCCACCGTCGGCTGCCCCACAAGTCCGGAGGCCTTTGCACGGTGCACTTTATAAACACAGGTCATTTGTCAAGTGAAAAGACATTAAAGTGTAAAAAGCCCCAGGTATTAAGACCGCAGAGCGCGGGGCTGATGTATGTATCGTCACCTCGGTGGTGGAGAAATGCTGAGCCTGCAGCGAGCGGCGCCGAGGCTCGCTCTCTGATGGACCTGTTTTACAGCTAACAAGTGGACACGCTGAACTTTTGCAGGCTTCTGCTTCCCTCTGGGCTCAGCCATTACAGTACATGACGCCCGGAGACCTTACACCATATTCTTTTCACAGAACACTGACTCAATATCCGTCAAGGCCGACGCAGAGGACGGGCCGACAGGATTTCTCTGATTTGTTGTTGTTGTTGTTCTGATGCTCTCTGGTGAATCTGAGGCCACCGCTCCCCGAGCTAAGAGCTGCATGATAGTGTGAATCATCCCAACCGGGGAACAAAACAAAAAAAAAGAGGCACCCTTGACATTTATGTGTGGAGCTCGTGAGCAGCCGTGCATCGCCGCCTTTTGTATCTGACCTTCTCGATAAACACTCGTTGTGAATGTTCGGAAAATAATAAATGTCTGAAACAAGATGTGGGTTTGATTCCTCATTTCCTTTCTCATGTTATGAAGAAGAATAAGGAGCCTTTCTTTATTCAAAACATCTGATATTTGTTATATTAGCTGATTGATCAACATGAAGAAACTGTGGATGAGTATTTCATTTATACTCCGTCAGATGTTAAAACATAAAGAAGCATTAAGTCTGTGGACTGTACTTTGTTCTAAATGAGGTATTTTGGAGAACATTATTTAATCCTTGGATGAACTTTGCTGTATTTTTGTGCACTACTGAAGCGTGACACTGGTACTTTTCACTGCTTCACAAACTTTAAATGATGAAATGCATCAAAGAGGCAGATTCTGGGCAGATTTTGAGCAAAAAAAAAAAAAACAACTGGAAAAGGACCAAAATTTTATAAACTTCATTAAGTTTGCTTGATTTGCTGTTCTTGCACTCCTTTTTCTCAACAATTCATAGAAGATATTCAAAGCTTTAAAAAACTGAATAAATAGTGATGCTGAGACATGAAGAAAACATGAAGATGTAAAGAGTTGATTTTGATTTAGTTTTATGAGTATATAGTGCCTTCTTCATACTATCTCCAATGAAGGTAAATCTTAATGCCACAACACACAGCACTGAAATATTCATGATAAGAGCGTGCTTCAAGGCATGTAACACTGTTTATGCTTGAATTTAAATGCGTTTTGGCTGAGTGGATGGTGCTAAACACCTTTGTAAACAACCACCAAGACGCACTAAGATCTGATTACTCAGACTACTCATGCATGTATTGTAAATGCTCCCGATGCATCCGCAACAGAATACAATGATATGTAAGACAACAGTGAGCTAGTGAACTGTGTGATACCAGTTTGTGTTCGTTTCTTTCTTGTTCTAACATGACAATAACCGCGTGCACAAAGCCAGCTGCATGATGAAATTGTTTTCCCAGTTTGGGGTGGAGGAACTTGAGTAATATCTTCGAGATAAACTGGAATGACGACTGTGAGCCAGACCTCATTAAGAAAGATGGAGCTGCAACATCTGGACAAAACCTGAAACTAAAAGAGTTGAGGCTCTTATAGAAGCAGATTAATGCCCATTTTTTAGGATTAGATTAGGATTGTTTAAGGATTAGATGCTCAACAATCACATAAGGGTGTAAAATTTAAGTGTCCACGTATTTTTGTCCATCTACTATACTGGGACTACTACAGGTGACATCTGGAGAAATTAAACAACTTTCTGTTAAAAAAAATGTCACCAGCGGTCCTCGCAGACACACACACTCATTCATTACACACTGCTGTCTAAGTCAGTGTTGTGTAAAAGCGAGAACACACTCAAGGTCGTGTTTCAGTGTGGCTGCCGGCCGATCTACATTTCCTCCAGCTGCAGCTCACTGCTGCCAATAACGGCCGTGCGGCGCGACCTTGAGTGTGTTATTGTTTAATTGAGTGGGTACACCTGTGTGTGTGTGTGTGTGTGTGTGTGTGTGTGTGTGTGTGTGTGTGTGTGTGTGTTTGGGGATAGCCTGGTGGAAATCAAACCCCTCCACTCCTGCCAATGTTCGTGCCACCGAGCCACACAGGACCACCACTCTGCTGAAAAATTACCACACACACGCAGACACACACTTTTACTGTATGCATCAAATTTTTGTGCAAATGCTGCACTCCTTGAGTGCATTGCTCCACCATACAGACGAATCTATCAATTTTGCATTATGGAGCAGAGTCCAGAGCTCAAAAATACACGTTCCAACATCTCTAAAGCTGTTTGTCTAACCAGTGCATAAAAGTAAAATCTGCAAATGGAGAGAGATACAGCCTCACAAGGTTGTTTCTGTGTCAGGTGACCGATGGACTGAACTGCCAAAAGTCAGTGTGGTCCGCCGAGTGACTGATGCCGCCCTCCTGCCTCTCGGTCCGGAGTGGCCAGCCGTGGCCGGGCCCTAATTGGGCGCCTGGATGACAGAAGGGATCCTTCAGAGGAGCATCCATCACGTCCTTCAGGAGCCGCAGAGAGCAGGCGGCACCGTCAGGACACCAGCCGGCTGTTTGTCTTCGGCTGAAGGAGGCGATAATGTAGACGTAGAGGTTTTACACAGAGATGTTCACGCTTTAATCTGAGAGTGCGAGTGTAAAGAAACACACAGAGGGTACTAGTTTATAGAGTCTAAAGGAGTGGAGGGGCCCAGAAAATTACCTGTAATGATAATTTTTAAATCATTATCACAACCAATCAAATAGGGCTTCCACAAAAAAAAACAGTTTGTAGGGGCTTTGATGCACTTTTTTGTCTAATTTCTTTATTTATTTTTGTCCACCTGATAAAGTTAAGTCCAACATTCACTCTCCTTTTAGCTCTGGTTTGGTCTCCACTCGCACTCTGAGAAACATGTATTTTAGATCTTTAGCTGCTAAATGCTTCACTTTCTTCACCAGCTAGCAGCTAAATTGGTCTCCGTGCTGTTTGGTGCTGCATGTTGCTGCAAGAAATGTGCTTTTTGGTGAACACAGGCTCAACAGACTTTATGTGACAATACTTTGCAGGTTTGTCACTACTGTCACATTCAATATTTATATTTAAATATTCATTAATTCACTTTTCAACAAGTTGTGGCTTCAGAAATAAACCTGTGAGCATCTTAAATCCTCGGCTGAAACAACTGTCGATATCTGCAGAAACATCGAACAGACATCGACTCACATTTAGCAAAGTAATAATCTCCCATTGTAATTTTGTTCTGGGTTATTTGTGTTTCGCTGTAAAAGGAGCAAAGAGCTCATGAGAAAGAGTCTCCTGAAAGTAATTGTGTGTTGTGATACCACTTAGTCATCTCTGAGACGTCTGTTGATGATGAGCATCTCGAAACACTTGAACCATGTGGCGTGCGCTCCGCCGTTCTCTGGGAAAAACCAACTTGACAGCTTGACAGAATCACTCCAAACAGTTAAGGAGGCAGAATGGATGCTCTTAACCTCCCACAGCACTTAGGCTTTTATAGGCATCTCAAGCAGCTGTGCACACACACACACACACACACACACACACACACACACACACACACACACTGACAAGAGTCAAGGCGAGTGCTGCAAAAACTGTTTTTATCTTTTGTACGTCTACAAATACAGGCATGCATGCTCAGGACTGTGAAGGAGAAATGGTGCAATCACAGATTCAGATACACACAAACACACAAAGACGCTGCATGAATATAAATGCAAAACTTTTATATAATATGGAAGATTTGCATTAAAATAAATGCCTGTTAAGTCACTATCTATCAAACTGAAGCATTTGCAGTGTTAGGATTTGGGTGTGGTGAAATCAGAGATCTTCGAGATTCTTATTTTGAAGGAATTTTTAGGTTTTTTTGCATTCTTTCCTTGTGTAAGATGAAAAAATCTACATCAGTTTCATCTCTGTGTGTTACAGGCCTCAAGTCAAGACCTGTTTATCCAAAATTAGCATAAAGAAAGGAAGAAACAGCTAACTTGAGCTCAAAAATACACCAAACAGCACCTCTTAGTCTCACTAATGAACATCTTGTTTGTTCACCAGTGCATAAATAGGCATGTGAAATCTGCAACTTTCAATTTCAGGGGAATCTTTTCCTTTTAAGTTTATTTCACAAACTCTCACAGTTAGTATATTCAAGGACAAACAGGGCAACTGAACAGCAACCTTTTAAAACAAGAAATTAATATCACTAATAATAATTTCAAACTTTATTTCTGTTCTACATTTCAATGTGGGGAAAACAGAGAAAAACAGTAAAAATATGCTAAAATAATAAGACACATGAAAACAATGTAGCAGAAAACACACAGAAGACTCCCTAAACACAGAAATATGCAATAAAAACAAGAAAAATACAGTTAACTAGACTAGACTTTAAGTAAACAACAAACTTTTTAATACAAGAAATTAATCCTTTTTCAAACATCCATATTTGTTTGCTTGAGCTGCGGCGACGCTCGAGTCCATGAAGCTGAAAACTGTCCTCCCTTCTGAGGATTTTCTTCATCTTTCCATCCTTCAGAGGACATTTTGGCGGTCATGCATTTGAATACATCAGCTCCCTGAAAAAGCCCTGAAAAACGGGGAAATCATCACTGCGGGATGTTTTGCCCACAGAGATACCGACTGTTTGTGTCGTTTTATATGAAATATCTGTGCCTCCTCCGCATCACACAACCCGCCACCACCACCTCGTACTGTAAATCCCCTCAAGGGCCAATCACGGCGAAGCCTCTCACATTTACCCGTAATGCAGGCGTCACAAAGATGGAGCGGCAATGTAAGGAGGGAGTCGAGTAGATATGAGCTCTGAGACCGTCCACGCCACGCCGTCCATCTCCGGCCCTGAAACTGCCGAATCTGAGGGGAAATCATGTGTTTGCGCTCCAGTGCCGCAACTTCCCCTTGTCCCACCAGGCCTCCCTCACCACATTGTTAGCTTCAAAGAGCGCTCCCCCCCCCCCATTAGCCAGAAATCACTTTAAAAAAGGGGTCATTTCAAATTGCAAAAAAAGCTTTTTTCCAACTGCGTATGTGCTGTGTACAGAAGCGGGCCTTTCTTCGCTTTGAAGACGGCGCATTGTGTGGGCTGTTCGTGGAGGACGAGGAGACGAAAGCGAAGCAATCGGAGCGTTTTTTGGCCTGTTTGGAGACCCTGAAAATCACACACATGCATACACACACATATACACTCCCACATGAAGCGGCTGACAGAAACATACACTCAACACCTGGTATTTACCTCGCCTGCAGCCAGGAAAGCTATTATTGCCGCACATGCCATTACATCTAAAATGTCCGTAGAGTTGGTTTCATTACCTGCTCTCAAAGGCCTACTGAACAATGCATAAAACTCTAACGGTCCGGCCCAGCAGGATTCATTATTTATTCAATACATTTGTGTATTTTTTCCCCTTGGAGAGCGACATAATCAGTCAGTAATGAGGTTCAGAGTCGGCTTCACAGCTTGTCAAGAAACACTACGACTCTAGTAATGTCCTTTTCTGATTAAATCAATATAGTGTGGATACATCTTTTTTTTTTTGCACAAAACTAACCAGTCACCCATTTCAGTGTCGTGTTTTCATGTTTCAGCTGATATAATCAGAAACAGGCAAAAAGGGGTGATGCGAGGATGCATTTAGACACTGTTAGCAACATGCTGACGTTTAGCGGGTGTGAACTTTACCATGTTTTAATTCAGCCGTCCTCCTGTGGGATGAAGCGTTTTCACTGCAACAAAAATTTTCAAGTTCAGATGCAGAAAACACTTTTTGTTCCCCATTATTTTCCAGAAATATGCAACACGCGTCAAAACAGTCAGAGTTCTGGTGCGAGGTCTTGTCCATCCACCAAATAAGAGGATATGATATGGTTTAAATATGAGGATAAAGTGCAAGAAACAAATGGAAGAATGAACAAAAAGAGAGCCTGAGAGAAACCTTTGCTCTTTTGCTCAACACCACCACAAAAGATGAACAATTGCGGCATGAAAGTTGAAAAGTTACAGAAATGGTTGTAGATTTCAGAAGTTATTCGGTCATCCGATGAGCATGTTGGAAAGAGTTTTCTGTCCCCTTCAGACATTCAACCTTATTTAACAGCACTGAACTGCAGCTGGTCTCATTAACATCTGTAGTCTTGGTACATACTCAGCTAAACTGAAATATTTTTGCTCCCCAGACGGTGATATAAAGTGATTTTTAGAAAAATTTTCCCTGTAGTTTTTTGTGTCATCATGCTAAAATTTGCCAAGGCCGATGGGAGAGTCATTACTTTAAACAGTTAAACTTTAGACCTTATGATGGCACCAGAGGAAGTCAGAGGATCACCAGTCTTATTAGAATTTTTCCTGAGTAATAAATTGTGTGTCCCAAATCTTGTGGCAATCCATTGAATAGTAATAGTAATTTTCACTCAAAGCCACAAATATTACAGGAAACGTCTGGGTATCATCAAATTCAGCAGAAAAGATGCTGTATGTTAACTTCAGGCCTCTGTGTTATCAAAAGGTCAGAGTGACCACCAGTGACTCAGCTGAACATGATGATAAACGGTCACCTTAACGTCCACTGAAAGTCATTTTAGGTAAGACTGTCAGTTAAAAAGGTCTCATGCAAATGTGCGATCAGAGCAGCTTGTTTAATGAATTATGAGGAGATGATACTGTCAGATTTTTTACATCACAGATGACACTGGTTTGTTATAATGGTCAAAAGGAAGATGCAGCAGTGTCCAGCTGAGGAAATCGTTTGTCAGACAGCAGGAAGTTTCATTTTCATCCCTCCAATCTGTCTAATACTGACTCTTGTATGGAGAATTTCCATTTAAATTCAGTTTATCTAAGACTAATTCATCTGAAAAAAAAAAAAATCTGCAAATTTTCCTCTCACTTTATGCATTATGTATGTATGTTTTTGTCAAATGTGAATAAATAGAGCCTCATTGAGTATCTTATCACCTGAATGATTGTTCACTAAATGTAGAAATAGTTCCATCTAGTGGACAAATAGTAATACATCTATTACCACAACAACAAGCAGAAACTGTAGATGGGGAAAAAAAATTAAAGCAAGACAAATACAAGTATCATAAATGTGTTTATTTTAATCTTAATAAATAGTGAACATTGTGAATTATTATGCAATTAATTTCAGTGGAAATAATTTAAATTAAGTGTACATCATTTTTTAAAAGGTGTTTTTCACTTTGTTGAATTGTGCTCTTGTGCAAATCAGCATCTTGTGTCTTTTCTACAAGTTCCTGCAGAGAGAAAAGAAAAGTTATACAAGCTATTGAGTGCAAATAAAGTAACCTGCAACCTAATTTCTTTATTCAACAGTGTGCCAGTATCTATCCCACCCCGCATAAAATGATGTGGCCATTCAGTAGGAATACGATCAAGATTATCACCCCAGTTCCTCTTGGTTAACATTTAGATTTGGAAAACTTCAGTCAGACAGTAACACCAGAAAACTAAAGTTTCAAACACAGACGACCACATTCAGGCTACTAGATGAGGTGAACACTGGACGAACGGTCCCTGTAACGTTAGGAAGTAGTGGTGTATCTAGGCACATTAATCTGCAATTCATGCAAAGTAAAAAGGTTGTAGGTCTTAATTTAAAGGAAACACGGGATTAAACGCCTCTCAAACAGGTCAGTGATACTACACAGAAAAATATTGTATAATATTGTAATATTAAGTGTTGCATGTACAAATACAGGCACTAAATTTCATGAAGAAAACAAAAAGGGCTTGGATCAAAGGGTTTATGCCAACTCGTCACTTCCTTACATAAACTTCTTGATCCAGAGAAGCTGGAGGTCCAAACCTTTTCTATGTTCCTCGTGCAATTTTGCACATTTAAAATGCACATTTTAGTGGATAAAATTAAAATTGTTCTTCATTTGAAGGCTCCTATCCTAAATTACTTATATTAAGCTAGATGTTTAGAGTAAAGTGGTGAAATGTCAAAGGCAAACCTTGTGATTGTGATTGTGCTCTCTTGTGTTTGTTAAAGTGTTGTGATCTGGCATCATTCTTGAAGGAGTCAGGGTTAGGCATCGCTGCTTTCCATGATGTCTCTGTCAAATGAGAAATTAAACAAGTTACAAAAGAAAGGTAGAGTCACAGGAGAACATACTGAAGGTTAACTCTACTTCTATCAAAGTGAAAACCATTTGCTTACCAGTTTGCCACCTGTGTGTCAGGTAAATCTGATCCATGTTCCTCCATTTGTCCTGGAGGGAAGCCGGCACGGCACAGTTCTCATCCATTTCTCGGATGGCGTTGCCGTGGGGACAGTGCAGTCTCTCCCGAGCAACAGACTGATGCTGCGGCTCATTACACACACAGTTTTTCTCCCTCAGCTTTGGGTACATCGCTGCAGGACATTTCTCCAAGTTTTGCTTGGAGGCCAGTGGCCTCTTGAGATCATTGAGCTTTCTCGGATCATCGGCTGCCCTCCATTTTGACCTTGTGCGACACGAGCTGTTCTCAGAAGATTCTCCCTCTGTGTCGTGTCCATGACGACGGCCTCGGACATCAGGACTAGAACCTTTTCTCATCAGTTGGTTCTTTGAGTGAGATTTACAGGCGTCACATGTCGGTAAGAGTGCGTCATTCAACTGTTGGAAAGGAACAGCTTTTCTTTTTAGGGTTCGCCCATCAGGCCCTGGACTGAGAGATGTGCAGATCCTTTGCTTTGCCAGACATCTGGAGCAAAGACGCTCCCTCTTGGATGCATAAGAGGTAAATGCATTCTCATTGAAATTTCTATTAATGCAACATTCGTGGTCAGAGAGGCTGCGCCGGTCCACCTTTCCTTTGGGTTTGTACCTTTCCTTTGCCTTGCGAACTGTAGGCTGTTCTTTGTACTCTAGTTCTAGTTTTCTTCTTCTGGATGGCACATCTAAACTATGTCTGCTCGGAGGCCTGGTCTGCTTCTTGGGAGTTGGTGGCAACTTGCTGCAATAGTAGACATTGTCAAAGTCAGCTAGCCAGCTGGTTGAGGGAAGGTACGCAGGCAACGATTCGAATGAAGTGTCCTGGTTATTCTGGGCATTCGTGTCTCTTCTGTGTTGGTTTCTATCTGCCTTAAGAGGGGAATTATCCAACATGAGCAAATACGGTGTATGATCCACCTCTGCTGTGTGTGTTAACTCTGTCACTGAAACTTTCTCTGCAACAGGAACATCTATCAGAGGGCACATATCAGCTTCAGACACCATTTCATCTCCAGCATCCTTCAGAGTGGGAACCAGTTCGTCCAGTTCATCCTCTGCCAGAGGAGGCATTTCAATCATGGTGACAACCTCATCTGTAGGAGCCTCCTCTCTCAATGTCAGCACATCTTCTAAGGGCACTTCAGCCACAGTAGCCAGTGTTTCATTATGTGACTCTGTGCAGCCATTTTGGATCAGCGATTTAGGCGAAGGAATCAAAGTTTCCTCCATTGACCAGACAGTAGATTCCATCTTCCTCAGCTCATCTAGGTACTTTGGGTCAAAGGGCAGGTGAGCGACTTTAGAGGGAAATATCTTGGATGTCAAACTCAGATCTTTCTCACTGCTTGTCTCCTGAACATCACCTTGAGCTGCGGTGAGAGTCAAAGAGTCCGTCTGGTTCCTGGACTCCTCCAGAGCAGGGATCTTCTCACCACTGCTGGTCGTCCCAACTAAAAGGATGTCAGGACAAGCTTGGACTGCCTGCTCGGACTGGTCTGCAGGAGAGCACAGTCCTTCATCCTGCAGCACACGACCCTGGAGGATGGAGCTACACTTGACCATATCTTGAGAAAAGCTGTGAGACACTTCTGAAGTCTCATGAGAGTGCAGGAGTTGTAGTCCCACTGGCGTCGTGCAGCATTCAATCCTCACCTCCTCTGTCTGAATCACAAAGCTGCCATTTGATGGCGTCCTGGTGGTGGAGGAAGGCACCATGTCCTTTAGCTCCAGAGAATGACCCCCCTTCTTTACAGCCAAGGCTGGTAAGGCAGGCTGACTGGTGGGGACGCTGGGGGTGTTGTCGCGACTGTGGATTGGAAGCCCACTGGAGGCCTCGATGGAGGTGCCGGAGGTGCCGGAGCACGGCGTGCTGGTCCTCTGGGTTGCAGACAGTGGTTCAGTTTGAACCTCAGAGCTAGTCATTTCTCTGGTCTGGTTGTTGTGCTGGTAGCGGAACCGGCGAGAGTGGTAGGCCATGGTCTGGTAATACTGAGGGTTGAGCATCCGTCTGTAGTCCATCAGATGAATGTGGGTGTGGGGTACAACAAAGCCAGGTGGCTCAATGTATGGATTTGGCTGATAGTTGGGCATCACTGGCATGCCATAACCTGAAGTAGCAAAGGAAAACAGAACTGATTATAAAAGTGCTGTTGCCGTTTGTAAATTGTTAGGTATATTACATTAATTATATTTCAATTGGATGCCACTTTACTTGACAGTAAGTATTTCAGGTTAAGCTGTTGTCAACCGCTATACAAACCAGCTGTGCAATTCCTGAAATTATGATGTTGAAATAAAGCAAAAAAAAAAAATAAAAATGTATATACTGTAGTGGACTGGGGTTTCAAATTTGGCAGCTCTAGTTTAATTCAGCTGGTTTGCATTTTAAAGACACAGGTGCCAGCATGGTCTCAGTTTTAGGTCTATGCAGGATTTTGCATCAACAAAAAATGTTATGCAAAATGTGGTCAATACAGCAGAAAAATAAGTAGTTTAAAACAATACATGAGCCACACCATTTCTGTGAGGCTCTACAGAGGCAAAGATGTGGTTTTAGTTAAATACCAACACCATCATGCAAACACATTGGCAATGCTAACTTGCTAATGTTGACCCCTTTCACTATCTTAGAATATGCATGCATGTTAGCATGCTAACACTCGTTGTTAAACACATAAAACAAAGTAGAGCCGAGGCTGATGGGAATGTTATTTTGCAGGGATTTGGTCAAAAGATACTGCAGAAATTAAAGTTTGGTCAACTAGAAGAACCTAATTTTATGACAATCTATCCAGTAGTTTAGGCATTTTACTAAAATGATCATGATAATCAAACATGTGGCGGTAGAGGACAAGCCAGCCAACGTCATTTTTAAACCTTTGTCTAATCTGTTTACACAAAACCGTGACATTAAGTAGCATGAAATAACTAAAAAAATAGTTTGATTCACGGAACTTGTGACTCCAGAAAGCATGGGAATATAAAATAAAAATGAATGTGTCACTTATAATGTGTGATATAAGCAATGTTATTCACATTTGCACTGCAGGAGGCCATGTATATAGTGCATGATTAAATCATTGAACAGAAAATTATTAAGATGTGGAAGACTGGATGACCCCATCACCAAAAACAGGTAAAAGAAATCTGAAAATATGAGCACATTTATATTATATAAATCAGTCTGTTATGTATAAAAATATTCACCAACTTTCCAAAAAGCAAATATACATAAAAACCTGTACTGACAATGTAGAAACTATCTTAACAATTAGAGAAATAAGAGACTTAAAAAGAAATAAGAGATAAGAGAATCCAAAAGCATTTCACTGCATCTATCGCTCCGTACAGACATGAAGGGCCTCAGTAGTGATTGTTGCTAGATTACTTGCAGCTTGCGTTAAGTATTTCCAGGGAGAGCTGCATCTCTTAAATCCACCAAAAAGACAAAAATAATTTTCTGGCACTTACCTAAACCAGGGTAGCCGTAGTATGGGTTGTAGGACATGGGCATGGGCACAGGCAAAGGCCACTGCAGACTCTGCATGGGCAGGTATGGCTGCGAGGGCTGTATGTAGAAGAAAGGTTTGTGGTGTTGCTGGTGCTGCTCATCAGGACGTGGAGCTCCTGAAGGCCCCGGAGCCGGCTGATGGGGCCCCTGGGCCTGCGGAGCTCCATGTGGCGGGTTTGGAGCCCGAGGGCCCAGATCATACGGATGTTGAAAGGTAGACGTGGCTGCCTCCATATCTGACAAAGAGACGAGAAGCAAGTTGAAATAATTGTTTGAAACACTTTGTTCTTTGGTAGCAAATTTGTCACAAGATACCAGATTTGAAGTCTCCGACAACAAAACATTCACAGATTAAGTGTACCTCTATGCAAAAAGACAGACAAACCAACACAGCTTTCAGAGTATGTTTTAAATTGGAAATCAAAGGTGTTCACTCATGATACAGATTAGCTTCTCAGGTGCTGCTCTGATTGGTTAGATTTTGATTCCAGGTGACAGTTGTCCAATTAGAGTTTGATGACCATCTTTTGAAACCAATGACATTTGTTTTTGATGAATTCCCTCCCACTGCAGTGCATCAACTCACCTGAGGCACACAATAGATCAGAGATAGGTGAAAAAGCAGGATCGGTGCCTTGAAGGTAGGAGAGGTGAGAAGCTGATTGGCTTTAATTAAGGACAACAGACCTGCAGCTCGTCCGAATAATCAACACAGGTTAAAGAAATGTGTCTCAAAGTGGCAGATCGTATCCTTTAGAGCATCTTATGGAGCTCAAAGCTCATTTTTCTTGAGGCTTCTCTGAGACAGCATCTTTAAAATACAAAGCACGGCTGGTGTTGAAGAGCAGGTTTGACCCCTGAAGGTCCAATTATGAGGTTAGATGAGAGCTTGTTTGGTAGCCTGGAGCAGTATTTATAGACTGTGTTATCCATGAAGAATAAACATGCTGCATGACACCAGTTTCTTGACTTGACTGGTGATTTTAAATCAGTATGACTGTTTAAAGAGTTTTTCTGTGTTTGGATTTTGGTCAGTGTGCTTTCAGGGTACATTTTTACCAGTTAATACCTGATACCTTTAGAAAATCACATTCTGCTATTTGCATTGGCAAATGTAGATTGGATGGTCCTTCATCCCAATGACAATAAGATTTCTTAATTCAACATAACATTTTGGTAATTTTTTGGTCACTTTAATCATTTTACTCATATTGAAATACAAATCCAGTGTACAAAAATATTTAAAGCATCCATCCAGACCCAAGATTAACACAGATAACAGCTGTGAGCAAGTTATTTTGTCAATTAATCTGACCTAATTTTCCTCAATTAATTTGGTTAGAATAGTTAGTGATTTTCCAAACATCAAATACATTATTCAACTAATCATTTCATGTTAATAGGTCAACATCTGCAAAACCTACATGTGATGTACAATATGTGACAGAGCATCTGGTTCAGTCACATTCAGCTGTTTCTACATCTACACGTCAAACTAAAGAAGTAAGTATAAATAAATAATAAATAAGTTCAAAGCATGAAATCTAAAAAGTGAATACATTTTGTAATTTGTGCTTGCCATTACTTCAAAGATTGAAATACACTACATGTAAAGCAAAAAACCTGCTTCTTGAGATACACCAACAAAATTCACATTACCTAGACATCTGAACAATTGAAATGATCCCAGTTTCCATCACAAGACAAGTCAAATGAAATGTTAGGATGTAAAATGATTCAACACAAAGCTTGAATAACAATATTTTATTGGACTGGCCCCAAGCAGTGGCACACCATCGTCTGCAACACAACCTTTCAGCCCATTCGCCTGTTTGTGAAATTCATAAATCATGAATAGTGCAAGGCAGTGTCACTGCAGAAACTTTATACATTTTTTTCCATTTTATCCAACAAAAAGAGGCTTTCTGTGCAGTGCATTTCACCTGGTGCTTTAAATATTTTCAAACACATTATCCTGGAACAATTACACCTTTCGGGGGGCCTGAGGAGGAGAGAAAACATTTCATTAAAACAGATTACCAGCTGGAACATGTTGAGTGTTTTAGTGTGTGTGAAATCGATGGACCCCCCCCCATCAGTGCTGTGTGACTTCACCCACAGTTCAACACTCTTTGTTCAAAAGTCAAGCCGGGGACGTTAACATCTCGATTCTCCTCTCATCATAGAGCCTGACGAAGCAAAACAAAATAATCACATTCAAAGAGACATGACAGCAGGTGAGTGTTGACTCAGTGCTGAAGAAGAAAAATCCATTCACCTCTCTCCCAGTGTGATGGCGGCAGCTCATCGCCATCATTGTCCTCGTCTCTTGGCCTGTGGTATATCACTTTCCTCTGAGTGCTCATCTCTGTCCAGTGGAGATGAGCAGAATAAGTAAAGCACAAGTTATATCTATGAAGCAAAGAAGAATTCACAACAAAATGTCATCTGAAACTCTACCTACATCCATATCTACTTGCATATTTAAAAATCACATTTTGGAAAATTACATCTCCTCTGTTTAGGATTAAATTTAATTGAGATTTGTCCACAATGTCAGATGCATGTGTGACATGTGAGTGATCCAAAAAAGCAAAGCCTTGCCTCGCAGAATAAAAGTCAGTATTTTATAGTGACCAGTAAATTGAAATTTCAAATGCTTTTCATCATTTCATGGCATAAATTTTACACTTGTCAAGATGATTTCTGAAGCCGGTTGTCATTGTTGGTCTTCATACTGTACTGTGCACCAAACTTTAGATTGTGTGGTTCCAGCTCAAAACAATAAAAAGGGTAATGAATAAATTTGGGGCCAAAAAACTCAAAGTTTGTGGCAAAATTTAACTTATGCTGCAGATTGGGGAGATTGATAAATGCTTTGCTCTATTTTGAGATGCACAGTAGTTTCAAATGTATACTGTTGGTTAAGGATGAAACTCAGATTGAACTTGTACGTCTTGTGGTAAAAAAAAAAAAAAAACACAGAAGGAGCAAAATTCAACCTTGTCGTTGCAGAGGGTTTGCTTGTCTCCTCCTGGGAATCACGTCTCCATCTGCCCACCTGCCCTGGTCCAGCGCGGTTAGGTCTTCTCTGCAGAGTCTGTCTACAAAATGAGTTCTTACAGTCAGTACATATTTATAAAATTAAACCATAAAATGCCCGTTAATGCAGCACAGAGGGTCTCAGAAAAGAGATTCACCCCCACATGTTCTGCACTGCAGCTCATTACCAGTCTCTCCGATCTCTTCATCGGCTGGATTACAAAGGTCGTGACCTTCCTCCTGGTTGGTTGAACCTGAGGGGTCTTTGTACTGACTTCTTTTGTACCAAGGTTTAGCAGCATGTCTCTGTGGGACAGAATGAGGCTTCCTGGCTGCAGAGTGCTTCCTCACAACCACTCTGACCGGCTGCTCGCACCCTCTTCCATACCTGCTGTCCTCCTCAGAATCTCCAGCTTCATCCCTGTACATCTTGGAGCTGTGGACTTTGCTTCTTCCTGCACCTTTTGCTAGACTTTTCCCACAGCAGGCGCACACAAACCTCTTTGAGCCCGGCAGCCATAAATCCTCCACTTCTTCGGCAGCTTGTGGAGACCCACTTACAACTTCTGCAAGCCTCCTGCCCTGATAAATGTGTTTGGGGAAAAGATCTGCATCGTCCAGATCTGTGGAGAACATCTCATCTCTGGAAGAAAGCTCATCCAGAGATGGGCTAAGGACACTCATCCGCTCATGGGTGGTGTGCATGGAGAGGTAGTTGTAGTAGTAGGGAGCAGCAGGGGAGGAGAGGCGGCCGGCTTCAGCATCTCCAGGTGTCAAAACGCTCTCAAAAGGCAGCTTGAGGATCTGGTAGCTTGGATCCGCTTTCTGATGTTCTGTCTTTGAGGCTTTGTCGCCACTTTTGACATCTTTGTCCGTCGGCTGACTGGAGGTAAAGGAAGGAGATGGCACTGGTGGGGTTGAAGGCGGGATTGCAGGCGGGATTGCATCCAGTCTCTGCTTCATGGGCTCTTCTGAGTCACATTTTGGAACACTTGGATCGGTCACTGAGATATCTGGCTGGATATCCGTGACTTGTGTCTTTTCAAGAGGGAGGAAGTGTTCATTTGCAGGCTGCTCGAGCTCAGGACACTCTTCGTGAACGGAGGAGCTATCGAGAGGCAGCTCCTCTTCTAGTCCTCCAGACCAGCACCCTTGGGGGCTCAGGACGTCTAAGCTCCTTTGGCTGGACTCGCCGTCATACACCGCCGTCATGGAGTCGCTGAACGTCACAGCTGGGGACTCCAAATGGCTCACCTCAGGCGCCGAAGGCAGGATGTGACCCTGCTCTTCACTTTTCTGCTCTTCTCCTGGAGAAAACATTCCTGAGGACTGCGAGGTGACACCTGAGTCGAGTTCCCTGTCAGCACCCTGTAGCTCACCGCATCGAATCTTGTCCAGGCATTCGATGAGTTTGGTTATGGCATCGCTGGGGTCAGTTTGAGCCTCTGAACAGGCAGTTTCTCGACGTCCGTAAGGCTGCGGAGGGTAGTGGTGCTGCTGGCGAGGCACATCGTTCCAGGCAGGAGCATGAAAGCGAGGTTCAAACATGCGCCTGTGATCCATCGGATAAATTGGGGCATGTGGGAAGACAAACCCAGGATACTGCATGTACTGGTAAGGGTGCATGCAGGGACGGCCAAAGTTAAAACCTGGGAAATATAATCATTAGTGCAGGCATGATTTCAGGCAATCAGTACTGGTTGATTACAACAAAAAGAAAGTTGAAATACCTCCAGGCAAACCATAGTGGCTGTATGGGTTGTTCAGCTGCCAGTGCTGGTAGAGGTAGTAAGGTTGAGATGGAGGATGGACATAGAAAAAAGGTCTGGGATGTTGAGTTCTCTGTTGTCCACTCCCAAATGTATGTGGTTGTTTGTTTCCATCTACAGGAAGCAGCAGTTTAAATGTTATTCTCAAGCAAATATACAATTCTATAATCACTGGAGGTAATAAAAATTAAATAAGAGTTATAATAATGAAGCTCAAATGTTATTAAAACATCATTTTGATATTAAATTATAAGGAAATCCTTACCATCCATTTTCTTTTAACGTTCTTTCTCAACCTTTCAGAAATAAAACACCACAGAAGGACGAAAACAACCAAATAAACATCCCTCAGCTTCGAAAAAGGTACGTTTCTAAAGTCAGTTCTTCGATAAACAAACAGAAGCAGAAACTCTCTCAGGGCCACTCGACGTCCTGCTAACAAAAGCTGAGACATCTCTGCTAATTAGTCAAATAGCAAACAGCTGCTGCTGCAAGAGGACAAATTAGTGTTGAGTTTAAAAAGGTGTCGCTTTAACCAGAATCAGATGCAGCAAGTGGAGCAAAAACAACTTTCAAATGAAAAAAAAAGAAAGCCCAACAATAAATAGAGAGAATTCAAATATAGGGTGGCTGAAAAAACACAAATATTTAATTATATGAATCATAACTTTAATATTTTAGTTTATTGTGTTTGTCACACTCAGTAGTTGCTTACAAAACACTGATTGCATGGACAAAGGAACCTTGGCTGCACCATAAAGGTCACATCAAAACCATTATTATAAAGAAAAATCCAAAATACTTTAAAAGGACATCAAACTGGCTTTCTTTAAAATAAAGGGACATCCGTTGAGGTTTCCCAAATATCATAAATCTATTTGATTCAAAGTAAAAAACATAAAAAGCATTGACTTAATGTCTGGACGAAATGGGGAGTATTGATTGAAGAATAGATCAGGATCTCCCCTTATATTATTGGTATTTAAATTTTTAAAAGACATTTTATTGACTGATAAGTGAATTTTATATTGAGTGAGTGTTTTTTCTGCTACTTTATACTTCTACTTTACACAAAATATATTATAAAATAAGGATATAGACAATATGTACAATGTGGCTGTTATTTAAATGAAGGAACTGCACAATTTTGTACAGGAAGGTTCAGAAGTTCACAGTATTTAAATGAATAAAGAATATTTACAATGAGAAGGACGGAGACTAACGAGTGGTATGCAGCATATGTTGGTATATAAAGTCAGGGTCAGTAGGGGTACCAAGCATTATTGATGAGGCCAGCCATGGAGTAGAAAATACGTATTTGTCACTGAAATTCAGTTGAGTATAAGTATAAAGTAGCAGAAAATGGAAATACTCAAGTAAAGTACAAGTACCTCAAAACTGTACTTAAGTGTTGTTATTTGTACTTTCCACCACTAGATGTCTTCATAAACATACTTCAGCTTTGAAGAATTAAAGGGAAGTTTCTACAGTCAATGGAAAATACTTAAGTACCTCAAGAGTGAACTTAGATATAATATTTGTAAGTATAGTTGTACTTTCAACTACTCAGTAAACATCCCACAGTTTTGAGGAATTAAAGGTAATTTTCTACAGTCAACTTTAAGATAGACAAAGAGAAGGAAAAACTGTCTCACATCCTATCAATAGGAAAACAATCTAAAGTAGCAGAAAGAGGAAGTAGGCTGTAGTATTTTTACTCAGTTACTTTCCACCACTTGATAAACATCCCTCAGTCTTAAATTAAATTGAATTAAAGGTCATTTTCTATAGTCCATTTTAAGATAAACAAACAAAGAGAAAACTCTCTCAGGTTCACATGACGTCCTGCTAACAATAGGACAACAATATAAAGCTGAAAATGGAAGTACTCAAGTAAAGTACTAATACTTGCAAGTAAATACAGTAATTTTAGTTGGTTAGGTTCCACCACTAGACAACCATCACACAGCTTTAAAGTATTTAAGGGAAGTTTCTACAGTCAATTCTCTGATAAATAAACAGAAGTAGAAACTATTGATCTCCTAACAATAGGAAAGTAACAATAGGATAACAATATAAAGAAGCAAAAAAGAGAAGTATAGTACTTTTACTTGGTTACTTTCCACCCTCAGCTTTAGAAAAATAAACATAGGTTTCTACAATTAATTCTTCCATCAAGAAGAGACAAGACAGAAGTGGAAATAACAATATAAAAGAGCAGAAAATGAAAAAACTTAAGTAAAATACTAGTACTTTTGCTACTTTTACTTGGTTACTCTCCACCACTAAATAAACACCCCTCAGCTTTGAAGAATTTAAGGGAAGTTTCTACAATGAATTCAGACAGAAGCAGGTCCACGTGACGTCCTGCTAACAAAATGATGTTAAAATAGGATATTAATGACATAATAGCAATAAAAAGAAGCAGAAAATAGAAATACTCCAGTGAAGTAATAGTAAAAACAGTAACTGTACTTTCCACCACTAGATGTCTATAAACACCCCTCACGCTGTTGCTCTTCTTCTCCGGCAGGTGTCGCTGTTTCTCCCTGGGCGCATGCGCAGTATCCTGATTTGGCCTCTGCTCCGTTCAGGCGCTTATGATGCGCTGAGGCTGTCCGCTTCTTCCACACAACACTTTAATGTCTAAATTCGGCTTGAGGAGCTTACTTGGCACTTTCTGCTGCTGACGGCGGGGGGAAAGAAGAAGCAAAGGAAGAAGAAGCAGCAGCAGCTACTATCAGCAGCATTAGCCGGAGCAGCAGCAGCACCGACGGTCCAGCGAAGAGGAGCCCGCCTACAGGCACCGCTGCCCCGCGAGGCCGCTCGGAGTCCGGCCGCTGAACTTGAAAAGTGGCTCTTCCAGGTAGCTGGCTTCCCTTTATTTGGCTGCTTTTTACCTTGAAGCTTGCCCCCTTCTTGGTGTAATTGTCCCCTGCCCTCCCCAACACCCTTTAAAAGCCGCTCCGAGCTCCCAGAAGAGCGGCGGCGGAGCTAATGATGCTAAGCTAGCCGCGGTCGATGTGTAACAGCGGATCGAGCCGATCAGGCGCATCGATCAGGTAATCGAAGTCCACCGTGTTGTGATGTTCAGGCCTACCCCGGCGTGGTTTCACCCAGCAGCAGGCTAGATTTACGTTGTTTTTTGTTATTTTGGTGGGGGTGGTGAGGAGGGAGGGGGCTGCTAACGCTGGTGTCCACCAGGCTAACCGCAAACACCCCCGGCAGATGTCAGGCTTCATGCCCGAGAGGAAGCGTGTTTTTTCGGGGAGAGGTGTGTCGAAAAGCCGCGCAGCTCCCTGGAGGTGGACGGCCTAATGTTAGAGGATGAGTCTGCGACATCAGGACAGCCAAACACACTTCAAGTGTTCAGGAGCTTCAGGTTTTACTCTTTTGGGTGTTAATATATGAACATCTTCACTACAGAGATGTTTGTATAAGCAGCTGGTTTATTATTTTCATCGATAGATTCATAGATTTTAATAATATCCTCATGTAACCTGTGATGAAGACAGTATTTACATTATAAATTATCAGTTTCTTTTACCTGTAAATGATCATTAAGGTGGAAAGTTAGAGATGTATGTATATAAAGTGTGAATTTCCACCTGAAGCAAAGTGTTTTGAAAAATATGTGTAATGAAGATATACAGGCTTTAAAGGATTATTCCATTATTGATTAGCTTGTTGGTCATTTTTTGACTAATAGGTTGTTGTTTTTGACCACAAAATATCAGAAAATGGTGAAAAAAGTCCAAGGTGACGTCTTCAAACGTTTTGTTTTATCCATAACTCAAAGAAATTCAGTTTACTGTCATAGAAAATGAAAGCAAATCAGAAAATATTTATACTTAAGAAGTTGAAATTGGAGAGAGACTCATTAGAAATGGTCACATTGTTGTCTGCTTACCCACAAATACTTGTCATTAAGGTGGAAAGTTTGAGGTTTGGTCCAAATATAAACACATCATTATAGATTTGTACATAAAGTGTTCATTTCTAAAGAACCACCTGAGGTATACAGAGCTGCTGCTAACAATTATTTTCATTATTGATTTATCTGTCTGAGCATTTCTTGTTTATTGATTACTTATTTGGTCCATAAAATGTAGATTGCTCTTTCCCAATGGTGGCTCTTCAGATGTTTTATTTTGAAGAAAGAAACGATAAAATATTCACATTAGAGAAACTGAAATCAGAAAAATTGGCCACTTTTTCTTCAAAAAATGACTCAAAACGATTAATTGATTATCAAAATAGTTGGCAGTTAATTTGATAGTTGACAACTTATCACTGCAGCTCTAATGTTATATTTTAAATATTTAAAAAAATTGTTCAGACTTAATAGGCTTCTTTTTAGACAATTTCAGTGTTTTTTTTTCCCTCTCTGTCGCTTTGTTATTGACTGTTAGCTCTGTAAATATAGTTTGTGTTCAGGTTTGATTGTGCTCTTATCAAGTGTGTATCTTAAATATTAATCCAAACTTTAAAAAATACCAATTTCATTTATTTTTCCTCACACTAATAAATGAATATCTGAGATACAGACCATTTTGATTTGGACAAACCAGGACACTGAATGGTGTCATCACGTGTTATGATGGGCAGTTTTCTTTCCTCTCATAGACCAAACGATCAATCGAGAAAGTAATTTCCAGATTAATTGATAATGAAAATAATCATTGTTCCAATGCAAAATAGAAAAGAGTCAAATATAAACACATTACAATATAAGGTAAAGACCAAGAAGCAATCCAATACGATGATGTACTTTTATGATGCCTGTAATGTTCAGTGTTTGCTGCTTTAGCACTGAAGTCATAATCTGTGGTGGTTTCATCCTGGAGAGCATTTTATATATATATAACAAGAGGTTTTTATAATACTTTGCCCCTCTCAGAGGCCAAAAAATTAACTGTTAAACTGTACAAACTTATAAAGGCAGAGCTGGAGATGGATATTTATATTTTATATTGGGCGTTTTAACCACAGAAGTGTTGGGGCGATGAGTCCAGGTCGGAGGTGGTCCACGTCCAACAGTCTGGTCCGGAGTTGTGTGGAGATTCACAGATACACAACCTTGAATTGTTTCCTGTTTCCTTTCCCTCCACCACGCTGTGTTAAAACAGACTGTTGTGGTCGACAGTAGTTGTATCAGCGGCGAAGCTTCAGTCTGTGCTGCTTCAAACCAACAAAGGTATCGGTGGTGAACGTGGCTTAATGGCTCAGTGTCGTGGTAACCTGCCAAAACGCCCAAAGTCACTTAAGATGTGAGCAGAGGAGCTCAAGTCTGACAGACAGAAGCTCGTGTGAGATTGTCTGCTCGATTGAGATTTTATTCTCTGCCTCTTGATATCTGATCGACGTTACCACAGAGCTCTTTTTTAGGCAGCAGGTTTATTTATTGAATATCCTTTTTCCTTTATCCTCTATCATTTTTACAAAAGGTGGCAACACATGCAGCCCTGTCAACCACCTGAAGCACAGTGTTCAGCAGTTTGTTTAACGAGGATATACAGGGCTGCTATTAATAATTATTTTCATTATTGATTAATCTGTTGAGAATTTGTTCGTTTAATAGATGAGTTTTTTAATCCATAAAATGTTATGCTAGTTTTCCCAAAAGTCCAAGGTGATGTGCTACAACTCAGAGATATTTAGTTTACTGAAATAAACCAGAAAATTTTCACATTTCAGAAGCTGAAATAAGACAATTAATTGACTGTCAAAACTGGGGAGGAAATCGATCAACACACCTTAAAATCGAACTAAACACAAACAGATATCAGATTTGAAAACACGTTCTTAACCTACGAACAAATATGAGAATAGTTGAATACTCGGGTGCAGCTCTAAATGCAGTGTAGCATGCAGTATGAAGGAGGAAGCTTTTTACTTGCTGCCCACGTGAATCAGTTTAATTCAGTCTGATTTTCATGTGAGGTCAGTCGACATATAATTGTTATTTTCCCTCCAAAGAAAAAAATCTGACAACAGGAGTTGTTGTTTTTGTGGATTCTGGACTCATCTCTGCTCTTTTTGTGTTTTTCAGACGAGAACTCTTGTACAAGCGTCTCTCCTCCCTCTACCTCGCTGCATGACCGCAGACAGTGGATCAACCCACGAGGGGGACGCGACCCGCTTCCTCAACCCAGGACCCCCCTCACCCCCACCTCCCCAACCCATCTCCCCACCACCACGACCTCTGGACTCCTGACACCACCTCATCTCATCTTTCACCTCCACTTTGGCCTGTGGAGGTGTTGAAGAGCTGCCCCCTTCCCCTCTCCCTCCCCCTCACCCCCTCCCTTGAACATTTAATTTTTTTTCTTCTCCTGGTTGATTTGGGTCCGGTTCTGCCGGCCGCGTGACTTTTCAAAACTGGGGCGCGATTCATGGGATGCAACCATGTCGGATCTCAGTGAGCGCAGGCCGGTCAACACGGACTACGCTGTCTCCCTGCTGGAGCAGCTCAAGTTCTTTTACGAACAGAAATTACTGACTGACGTTGTGCTGCTGGTGGAGGACACGGAGTTCCCGTGTCACAAGATGGTCCTGGCCACATGTAGCTCCTATTTCAGGTGAGTGCCACCCTGCCGTTGTCAGCCCAGCGCCGCCGGGGATTTCTGTTGTGACCATGTCTTCATCTCCTACAGTTTCAATAAATAATGCACCACAGAGCGATGGGCTTTTATGCTTCAAGACCTCAATTATTCCCCTTGGTCTGATAGCGACGAGGTGTAGGTGCGCCGCTATTTACGCGGCACTGTTGTCATGCCTCCAAAATGCTCGCCTCCTACGGTTACGATGAATAATGCACTGTGTCGTAGAGCAAGTGTTGCCATACATGGAGGATGGAAAACACGGAGATGGTGTTTCCTTGAAAGCTCTGCACCAGTCGCTGATTATATATATATATTTCCGAGAGCAGCAAACAAAGCGACCTCTAACCTGCAGATCCTACAGACGTTTCCCTGGCGGCCCTCGGGGAGGCCTCATTTGTACAGCATTGCATAATGAAGTGTGTGTGCACTGCAGCGAATATGACAGAGCAGCAGCCTCGACTCTGGGAATAGTCCCATCTGTACATGACAGGAGCTCATGCTGCATTTGAACACCCTCCCTCGCCTGTCCCCCCCCCCGCTGCCCCTCCCTGCACACTCACACATGCATTCCAAGAAAAGGTCCCGACAACTTGATGCCCCTCTCGCACCGCCCACTCCGCGATCTTCCCCCACCGTTTCCCACACACTCGTTATCTGGTGCGAACATGCAAAGCATTTCCCCTGCAGGGTTCAGAGGTGTCGCGGCGTTTCTTCCTTCCTCCTCGTTCTCCTGCCGCCGCCGCTGCCTCACTTTGAGACAGAGCGCTCGTGTTTGGAGGGGAAATTCTGATCACGTAGAGATGGTGAAGAAAAGAGAGGGAAAAGAGGTGTGGGGGGGTAATGCCTGCAGGGTTGCGTAATACAGCCTGGCAGGTTTAGCCCCCACTGCCAGCAACACACACTCTTACAACCCTTACAACCCCTGGTTAAATGATCATTTAAGAGTGGAGTTTTAAGTTAAATTATCATTGACTAATCTATGAGTTATTTAGTTGATCATTTATTATCATCAATAAAATGTCAGAAATCATCAGTGTAACATCTATGAAATATTTTGCTTTGAGCTGGTAATAACAGTTATTTTCATTATTGATTGATCTGCCTGATTAATCATTTATATATTCTTTATTGTTGACATAATGTTAGGAAATTAAAAAAAAACATGACGTCTACAAATGTCTTAAATTCCTCAAAGGATTATTCAATTATCTAAATTATTGCTGGTTCTTTTCCTGGTTACCAACTAAAAGTTTCATTGATCGTTTTAGCTTTTATTGTTTTTTTTTTTTTTGTTTGTTTTTTTCTAACAAAGGTACTTGATTTTAATAAGATTTACAAGAATATTAAAGAGAAAGTGGCAGCAAATCCTCACATTTGTTGAGCTGGAAGCAGCATTTTGTAGTTCATTAAATGATTCATTGATTATTGAACTATTTGTAGGTTAATCGCCTATCAGTTGAGAAGTTGGACGAAACTGTTTCAGCACTAAAGCACTTTTAGAGGTTTTATTTAAGGATATTCCTGCAAATAAATTCATTTGGTTTGTACTTTTTTTTTTTTTTTGTCCAAAACATTTCCCTTGAACCTGGAAAAATGACTCAGGGAGTGTTTGTACATTCCTCAGCAGCAACTGTGTCTTCTGTGGAATAAACAGAATAACAGAGACGGTTAAACTCAGAAAATCTGACAGCAGACAACCAAAAACAATTTTATTTCTCATGTTGTTAACAAGTATTTGCAGTCACTCTTTCGTACGTTATTTTTATCATTTAAGTGTAACGTTTAGAGTCGGTTTCATTAATTGACATTCATTTTGATAATGAATTTATCATTAGTAAGAGTCACTAAGTGTTAGTAAATTTTTAAAAGTTAAAAGGCCAAAAACTCACTTGGTGCAAGTTACTCAAAAGTAAATATTCACTATTTTTCTTCATTGTCTGTGTCTAATGTTTGAGTTTTTCACTTTCACTCTATTTTCTGATATTTTATTGACCGAGCAAAATGAATCAATAGTGAAAATGAAAATGAATGCCTTTGCCTTTTCGAGGATTTTTGGGAATTCATTGCAGCAGCAGTCGGTTACAGGTACACTGAATCTGTTTGGTATCCTCGTCTGTTTTTACAGTCTCTTTGGCGAGTGGCCAGCTGTCATTAGGAGGGTCTGTTTATTTAAAAGAAAAACCTTTGGGTAGAAAAACAGCCACTAAGACTGAATTAGGAGTTTCTTCACCCTCTGTGCACTAAAAAATTGACCCCTCGTTGGGTTTTATCATAAAGCAAAGTCTGTGTTGATCACAAAAAGCTGACTAGAAAGCTCAATTATTCACAGATAAGAAGAAACTGGTGTTAATGTAATTTAAAATTAGGTTTTTGTGGATAAAACGGAGTGAAAACAAATACTGGTGCAGGTTTAAAACCCTCGATTCTCCTGGTAAAACATATTTTTGGCACATATCTTCACCGATCTGCCTCACAACAACGATCATGATGAGACTTTTACTGGTTTGCTTTCTTATTTTCACTTATTTTCACCACTGGCTTTTATCTCATTCAGTCTGCAGCACTGAAACATATCTGAAGCGATATTACAGTTAGCATGGATCCAGTTTCGTTTGTAAAAACTGCCTGGTGTTTTACAGCAGTAGAAATCTGATATTACAACACAGTTCAGGCCGATGTGTTTCTAAAAAGATGCAGGTCAAGCTTGAGTTATTCGAGCTGCTGATAAAATCTTTTATCTTTGTGGACACATGATGTGTGTGAGATCTACTTCACTTCCTCCTTCAGTGCTTATTATGTCGTCGTGTTGCCTGATGGTTTTTTGTCGTCTTTTTTTCCCCGCAGGGCGATGTTCATGAGCGGCCTCAGCGAGAGCAAACAGACCCACGTCCACCTGAGGAACGTGGACCCAGCCACCCTGCAGATCATCATCACCTACGCCTACACAGGAAACCTGGCCATCAGCGACAGCACCGTGGAGCCGCTCTACGAGACCGCCTGCTTCCTACAGGTCTGTGGGGGCTTCTCGTCAGTGCCCGTTTACAGTGAAAACACCAGAACAAACACCGAATTTATATGCTAACAAGTATTTTGTGTGATTGTGTCGAAGCCTGATTCCTCCTCGTCCTCCAAAAACAATTAAAAAGGCATCAATCTGCTGTTCGTTCATCACCGCAAACACACCTCATAGTTTATTTTGACTCAATCCCAAATACTCACTAGAGCACTAAGTGTGGATTAATCCGCTGCTGAAAATAGTCCCAAACTAATGCACTATTTCCTCCTGTTTGTCTGATTAAAAACTACACTTAGCAGCTGTTAAAACAAATTACTGAGTCTATTTGTGGCACAGACAGGAAGTCATGAAAGTACTGAGAGATGGACTAACATACATATAGAGACTTATCCTTTAAAATAATTAAAAAGTCAATAAACCCCTTATTGATTGCCATATGTTTTATTATTGGCTCAAGTCTGTCCTGTGTGCCATCTGTAACGTGGTGTTTATTTAATTAAAACGTGATAAAGCTGCATTATATATTATTTTCATTCAGTTAGTTAATCTTTGAATTGCTGTGATCATGTAAATGTACATAAAGTGATAAATGATGTTTTAATAATTCACTTATATTAATCAAGTAGTGTGATGACAGTCCTTTTTACATGACAATGTGAGGAAAAAGTATAAAACTACGGCAAATCATGAGAGGGAAAAAGTCATCATCTCTCAATGAAAAATATAGTCTCACAAAGGTGACAACAAAAACAAACAAGACAAAGTAGCCACAGTTTTTGTTTCTCGTGTCGTTGACTTTAACAATCAGAAACAGTCAGCTCATAGTGATGGAGTGAATCTGCCCGTTTCATTATTTTATATTCATGTGATAAATACATAAATGTGTCTTGCATGGTAAATATCATCCGCTTATAGTGATCAATTAGCTCTTATAAGAGGTTTCCACTGTATAAATAAATCAGTATTTCTACATACTGGTGGTGTTTCACGTTTGAAACTCTGTCCTCTGATGCTAAAAGTGTTTTTGTCTGTCAGACCTCTGACTGTCGTGTCCTCTGTCCCACTCAGGTGGAGGACGTCTTGCTGCAGTGCAGAGACTACCTGGTGAAGAAGATAAATGCTGAGAACTGCGTCCGCATGCTGAGCATCGGCGACTTGTTCAGCTGTAGCGAGCTGAAGCAGAGCGCCAAGCGGATGGTGGAGCACAAGTTCCCGGTAGTCTACAGGCAGGAGGCCTTCCTTCAGCTCTCCCACGAGCTGTTGATAGACGTCCTGAGCAGCGACAACCTCAACGTGGAGAAGGAGGAGACGGTACGCGAGGCCGCCATGCTGTGGTTGGAGTATAACATGGAGGCGCGCTCGCAGCACCTGTCCTCCGTGCTCAGTCAGATCCGCATCGACGCGCTGTCCGAGGTGACTCAGCGCGCCTGGTTTCAGGGCCTGCCGCCCAACGACAAGTCCGTGGTGGTGCAGGGCCTCTACAAGTCCATGCCCAAGTTCTTCAAACCTCGGTTAGGCATGACCAAGGAGGAGATGCTGATCTTCATGGAGGCCATGTCAGAAACGCAAGGCGAGGGGTACGTCATGTCCGGGTCCTTGCCCACTACGGTAGTGTGTTACAGCCCGCAGGCGGAGAAAGTGTACAAGCTCAGCAACCCACCGGGAGACCTGCAGAAGGTGGGAACGCTTGTTACACCGGACAACGACGTGTTCATCGCCGGTGGGCAGATCCCTCTGAAAAACTCTATCACCAACCACGGAAAGAGCGGAAAGCTACAAGCGGTCTTCCGCTCGGTCGATAGCTTCTTCTGGTTTGACGCCCAGCAGAACGCCTGGGTGCCCAAAACGCCGATGCTGTGTGCCCGAATCAAGCCCTCGCTGGTGTACTGCGAGGGCTACATCTATGCAATCGGGGGAGATAACGTCGGGGGAGAGCTGAACAAGCGCACGGTGGAGCGCTACGACTGCGAGAAGGACGAGTGGAGCATGATGAGCCCGCTGCCCTTCGCCTGGAACTGGAGCACCTCTGTGGTGGCGCACGACTGCATCTATGTGATGACCCACGATCTGATGTACTGCTACTTCCCCCGGGCTGACACCTGGGTGGAGATGGCCATGCGCAAGACCAGCCGCTGTTTCGCCTCCGCCGCCGCCTTCGGTGACCTCATTTTCTACATCGGCGGCCTCCACGTGGTCAGCAACTCTGGCATCCGCATGCCCACGAGCACCATCGACGGCTCCTCCGTCACCGTGGAGATCTACGATGTCAACAAGAACGAGTGGCGCCTGGCCGCCAACATCCCCGCCAAGCGTTACTCGGACCCGTGCGTGCGGGCGGTGGTGCTGCTCAACTCGCTTTGCATATTCATGCGCGAAACCCACATGAACGAAGCGCGCCAAGTATGCTATCTATCAGTACGACATGGAGCTGGACCGCTGGTACCTGCGGCAGCCCGTGTCCGAACGCGTGCTCTGGGACCTGGGGAAGGACTTTCGCTGTGCGGTGGGGAAGCTGTACCCCTCCTGCCTGGAGGAGTCCCCCTGGAAACCCCCAACCTACCTCTTCTCCCCCGACGGAGCCGAGGAGTTCGAGGTGGACGGGGAGCTGGTGACGCTCCCGTATAGCTCTTAAGCTCCCCTCCCCTACCTCGCTGACTGAACCGGGGATCTGTAACGCCGAGGGATGAACATGAAGGGGGGGGGATCAGATCTCTGAGGTACGAAAGGGTTTGACGTTATCTGTGTCGCGGCGGGATCTCCGGACTTTGCAGGCTCGCATTAGCTACAGACGAACAGCGCGGCCTCGAACAAACTTGGAGAGAAAAAGAAGCCCCTCAAAAATATTAGTAATCTGAAAATTTGTTTTGTTTTTGGTTCTTTTTTTTTTTTCTTTCTTATTTTGTCCGTTGTGACATCTGTTAGATATTATTACAAGTCTGTCATACTGTTTCTACAATGTGATAATCTAAACGTCAACTGATTTTTGTGATGATGATGATGAGGGTGATGATGCACTAAACTGGTAAAAACTTTCTTGGAATGACAATGGCAAGCAACTGTACCAAAATCCCCCCCCCACCACCACCACAGCCCCGCCTCCAATCGTGGCTCTTCCCTCCTCTCCTCGTCCTCTTCTCTCTCTTCTCTCACTGCTGATAAAGGAAAATCTATCCGTGGAGTATCAAAAACATTCCCGGCAGCAGGGTGGGACGTTAACTCGAACACCTACCAGCCGCTCGCTCACGTTCGCTCGATAGTAAATCGTCATTCTGTGTGAAACCTACCAGCCTCCTTCATATTTTACCAGCATTTCGCTGCTTTATTTCCCACCCTGCCCTGTAGGCTTTAAAATGGATGCTCTGAAAGAGTTAAGACACCAAATCAGCCATCTTTGATTCACAGCAGTTCCCAAGAATACAAAATAAAAGTGTCAAAATAATCTGTAGAAACGTCTTATCAGCTTCTCGCCTTGCAAATAAATCGTGTTCTGCTTTCTGGAGGAGCTTGAGAAATTATTTATTAGTTATTTGAAGATACTGAACACACATACACCCGAGAAATCGATAATGTAGCAGGAGAAGTTTTTGTGTTAAGAAAAAAGGAAATAACACTTATAAAAATGTAAAAAGGGCCTCAAACTAATTTAGATTTATTGTTCAGCAAGGGAAATTTATTTCATGTGGAAAACTTAGAGATAAACACTATAAATCTGATTTCTAGAGTCAATACCATCCTCTGATGAAGGCTTGTACGGAGGATCAATCTGGCAACAATTTTCTAGTTAAGTTATTAATCTGTTTGTCAGGAAACAGTCCTCCCACAAGTTCCCAAAGCTGAAGTTTACATCGTTTTTAAGAACTGAGTCTGACCAACAGTCCAGGATCCAAAATGGTTTCAATTTATAATAATCGAAAACAAATTCTCACATTTATCGTTTTTAAAAACAAAACTATAAAACATGTTGAAGTCTCTCAGATGTGAAGATTTGATGATTTTCTCAGTTTTTCTGTATTTGTAAATGAAATATTTTTGAATTTTGAACTATTGTTTGGGTGAAACAACTAATCTGCACCAGTTCAGACATGTTTTGTTCAGTCTCTATTTCCATACTCCACAAATGAGCAAACATCTCAGAGATGCCTTTTTAAAGCTTACAGGAAGTGTTTGATACTCCAGAGCAGGATGGGAAATTAACTTTTTATTTAAAAACAAAAACATCTACCAGCCGCTGACACATAAACGATCGGACTCACCAGCCACTTGATAGAAAATCATTGTTTTGTTCGCGTATTTGTTGCTGATTTCCCACCCTGCTCCAACGATAGATGTGTGCTGCTTTTATTTTTGAAAAACAGGATCTATGTGGTTCTTCAAAAACGGCTGCCGAGGACGAGTGGAGCTTCATCGGGTGGGGTGGGAGGGCAGGCGGGGGGAAACACGTGGGAGGCGGAGAGGGTTTAAAAGAGGGCGACTGCAGGTCCGGTCCGCCTTCGGCCTCTCCGCCCTCACCGCCCGGCCCTCCACCCCGACTCCGCCTCCCGTCTGTCCGTCGGTCTGTCTGCACACAGGTCTTCCACACAGCTCGCAGTTTACGCCTCGCTCCATCCATCCACCCATCGCCACGTGATCATCACACCTCCCTTTCCCACGACGGTCTCTGCAAACACACTCAGCCTCCACTCAAAACAAATAGGTTTCGGGCTCATGCATTTTTTTTTTTTTTTTTTATTTCCAAGCTGCTGAAATATATATATAATAAAATATATATTTTTCATACAACTGTTTTAGTGTGGGGGAAAATAACCAGGTCTATTTTGTATTAGTATCTTTTTTAATTTAATATCAGACATTACTGTAGTGTGATTGTGGGTAGATATCCATTTTCCTATCAGATTTAATTTTTCTGGAGTAAATATTGAGGAATCTTGCTGCTGATTGGTCGAGAGAGGAGAGGGCTGGCCCACGGCTGGTGCTATGGAAATCGCCCTGGCAACCGCAGCAGCAGTAGTGGAGACGGGCGGGATGGCGAGGGGGAGGGCGAGGGGATGGGATGGGATGGGGAAGGGAGGGGTCTTCCTCCTACCTTAAAAACATGAGCACAGGTGCTTCATGACGAACCTTACTAGCATGTTTGGCTGCATCATATTCCTTTGGCACTGTATTTTGAATGAACGTTAATTTATTAAAAAACATACCAAAAACGTTCCTGAAAACGACTCCATGGGTCTTTTGTTGTTGCTGCTGTTTTACTTTGTCTTTGTAAGCAGATAGTTTAATTTAATTGTCAAAATTGCTTTTAAGGGTTTTTTACAGCTGCTACGTGTGAGTTTGGCCTCTTTTGTTAAATATAATTTGAACAGGTCATCAGCCGTCATTAACTGATTTTCTCCTACAAAAACTGGATTATTTATGATTTATGCATGAAATTACCAGTTATATGTTCTTTCCATCTCTAAATACATAAAATCGTAGTAAATAATAATTCATCTGAGAGTTAAAAGGATTTCCCTGTTGCACATACGTAACTTAATTGAACTACTGAAATGATCAATTTTTCTATTTAAAAAGTGAACTGGTATGAGGCAGTGACTAATTTTTTTGTTAACCACTCATTAAATGGTAGTTAGCTGTTTATAACATGTTATTACTGTACGTTTACCATTTTTTCAGATGTTATCTGAGGTGAGAAGGTGTTATAATCAAAGATAAATCTGAGGAAAAACTATCAATTTATTGACGGAAATAATCAACTTTTTTTGGTCTTTTTTAACATTTTAATGTGTCCTATGGAGAATAAGAATACAGAATAACTGCCTCCTTTAAGAAAATACCAATAAATACTAAGTAAAGTACTATAAGTCATATAAGTACTTATAAAATTTTAAAAATACATTTGGTTGTAGAATGTAGAATTAAATTTTTCTAGCACAAAATAAAGTTTGAAGGCCTCTCGCTTATTGGTCTGAAAACAAAAAATTATCCTGTCACACCTTATTATTATTATTATTTCACACTATTATATCTCACTATAATGAATAACAGGCTTTGAGACAGTACTGCTGAAAAGGTTAATTGATTAACAGTTTTATAATCTATCAGTCGGAGGAGACTGCTAGATTTGCTGACATCATGATGATCACTTTTCACCCACTAATGAGACAAAAATAAGAAAATAAAGGTCATTTAAGGATCTTTAAATGATGAGTAAGGATAAATAAAAAGTGGGTGTGTGAGTTAAAAGATGGAAACAATCAATCTGTGCTGTCAGAGGATCTTTGGGTGCGAACGTCGCAGAGGTCGCCGGGTTCACGTGTCCCAGCGATGCGGCCGAATTGTTGTTGGACAACACCCGGGTGTGTTTTTGTCTGACCACGCGCTGCCACCACAACAACAACCCCGTCTGCAAACACACACTCGCCACCACTTTGTTTGGCTGACCTACATTTGTACTCAGACACAAACCCGGAGGGATAAAAGACACAAATTGTTCCTCTATCAGGCGACTAAAAACACGAGTCCGCTGTGTTCTTTAATCCTTTTTTTAATACAGGAATAATACATTAACTAATAACATCTGTCAAGAAAATATTCTGTGAATTTTACTTCACAATACATTCAAATCTTTTAAATACAAAATGAAAATATATCATCATCAGAGGAGGAGGATTTTAAAAAAAGAAACGAAAAGTAGCTTTTAAACAGCTGATATTTTCTCACGCTCAATCCAGAAATCAGAAGACGAATCAGAATCAGGTTTAAAATCATGAAGGAAATTAACAACAACAAAAAAAAAAGAGGAACAAATGTTAAAAGAGATTTAAAAGACAGGATGACACTGATTACAGCTGTAAAACTGGACTGGACAGAGCATGCTCACTGGACCACGTTTAACCCAACTTTAGTCGGATATTAGTTGCATGGAGGGAAAACGATCTCGTAAGCACCTCAAAAAGACAGTTATACAAGATAAAGATTCACATAAATAGAATATAATGGCTGCTTTGTGCAAATACACACAATGGTCCACACATCCGGGGACTTGTTCCAGTGTTGTCATGATGAAACATGGATATTTATGAGACTACAAGTCCATACACAACAAATAAATAAGATATCTGATTTTTAACTATCTTCAGATTTACTAAATATACTCCCCCCCAATATATATATTCTGACAGCAAAGTAGAAAAAAAGGCCTGGGTGAGGGTTGATAACGCCCCGTCAAACACACAGCTGGGTGCAGGTTCCTTCATATTTAAGGGAGGGTTTCATCACGTTTATCAGATTCAGGCATCAGGTACACGATGATTCAAGCGATAACGTGGTGGTTGTCGCAGTAACAGCGTTAAAATTCGTGCTTTTGTAGTGTTGCTCAAGAGTCGGAGCAATTCGATTTAAAACAGGAAATGTGATAAAGTTTAGAGTTGAATTAATTGTTAAATATCCAACTAACTGTTTCATTTTCAAGTTTTGAGAATAAATTTATGTTATCTGTCAAGAAAAATGCCTAAAAAATGTTCTGTTTCATCACAAAATGTCCGATTTTGATGCGTTTATCCATTTCATATCATCTTGATTTTAGGTGTTTTGGACTGTTTACCTAACAAAAGGCAGACAAGTAAAAAATATACCTGAATGCATTAATAATGTTAAAATAAAGTGTAAAAGACAATATAAAGCTCTCTACTTTTCCTTAAAGGTCCGATCAGAAAAAAACAACAACAAAAAACATTTAAATTTCTTTTACTTCTCCACAAACAAGTTAATAAAAAAGATAAAAGATTCATTTATTCAACTCTAAACCTTATTTGTAACTCACACATTTTATTAATTAGCTATTTTGTTGACATTTCTCGTTTTCCTCGTCACATTTTTATCACTAGTTGAAAGTTGTCTTCTTCTTTCAGTTCATTTAACTTAACTGTTTATTTTTCATCCTTGTCCTTTTGTAGATGTGTATGACAAATAATTTACTTAATTTTTAACCAAATAATCAGAGCTTAAAGGAAAAGGATGAAGTTGTATATATCTTTTTCCACTAATTATTTAGCTAATATGTTTTCTGTTGTTATATTTTACTTGTCTGGTAACCTTTTTTTTTTAGTTTTAGGGATCAACATATTTGAAATCGTGACATTTTTCACTATTCTCTGACATGTCTTAGATAATAATTATGTAAAGTTTATAATTGCTAGTCGAATTTAGCGTAAATTTAGGAATTAACGCCGTTACCGTGACAACCACGTCGGACTGCATTTAAAATCTAAACCGTTCAGGAGGAGCCATGCTGCCATGCCAAATCCTGTCACACAAGATTTTATTCATTTATTTTAATTTTTTTTTTTTTTTTTTTTTAAATTAACATAATTTCTCAGCAAAATATTCGGCTAAATAGACAAACTCTAGAAATATGCAGCAATAAGAGTGAACACCGCAAAACCCGACGACAGCATCTTTAGCGGGGACGAGCAGGGCGGCCGGCTGACGTTTGGGGGGTTTTGATTGACAGTTTCTGCCTCACAGTGGATGTGTACTGGACAGGTTTCACGGCAGCTTCCTGTCTGATGGCGTCCGAAGGGCGGCCATTTTTTTTCTCCCCACCCGCTCACGCTCTTCATTAAAAAGCAGCTCTCGACGAGGAGACGCTCAGAGATGGACAACTGCTGGGTTTTTTTTTCAGGTTTTCAGGGCTTCACCTCAGTGGCGGGTTCGGGACAGGCCGGGCTGCTCACGGCGGCGGGCTGGGCCAGCGTGGAGAACCAGGATGACATGGCCGACTTGGCGCTGGTCAAAGCTCCGCCCACTGACTGACCTGATGGAGAGAGACGCAAATACTTCAACACTTTTACAAATAAATGACGATATAATCACTATTTCTGTCTCACTGATCAACCATAACGTGTCCGCAGCCAAACATAACTGTGCTTTTATTGTTTTAATTTGACTTTTTTAGCCTTTTATCTGAAAGTTTCTGATTTAATTCATCAATTTTATTTAGTCAGTGTACTGCCGCAACATCTGACATTTGAGAAAATGAGCTTCTTTTTGTTCAATATTAGAAAAAACGTGAGGAATTATAAGTAGTTTGTTTGGTATGAATACTGGTAATGGCAACTTTTATACTGAAAAGTTTTCAGGAAGTGATGCTGTTTACATATTTGGTTTGTTTTTAATAAAGAGAAGAAGAACTGGCTGATTAGCGTTAGCGCTGATTTCCACCACGAGAAAAAATCAGCAGGAAAAACTTTTAATGTTTGATTAAAAAAAAGCTTCTGGTGACTTGTTGGCACCAAAATAAAAATAGAAAAAAAAAACAAAATGTACTTGTATGCGGTCAGAATCAGCATAATAATACTGTATTTTGGTTGCAAAGCAAGAGCAGCATCATGTATTAGTGATGAAACAAATAATAAACTTAATCAATTAACTGATCGGCATGAAATGAATCAACATTGATTATCATTTAAATCAATAAAAATACACCAAATATTTGTCTTTTCTCTGTTTTATGTTACAGTAAAATGGAGTTTTAAACTGTTGGGTGGGCATTTTTAACTATTTTCTTCATTTTATTCTTAAAATAATAAATCACAATGAGGATGATGGAGAGCTACGGTCATATTTGACATGATGGGAGGAAATCAGTCCAATCATATTGTCTTACAGTTTCTTTATTATCATCATCAGACATCACTCTCTTTCTTACCGACCACCTTCCCCGTCTGGACCACGCTGCGACTGGTGGTGATCATGGCGTTTCCGATCTTCTTCCCTCTCTCGCTGTTTTGCACCGAGCTGCAGAGGACATAAAGGAAAAGGATGTGAAACAAAAACAACAAAAGGTTCACAAACCATGTATGAAAGCAGATTCAGCGGGAATCTCAGCTCAGTTTTATGAAAGAGGAATTATATCACATTAAAGAAGTACTGACACCATTTTATTGGGCTTTTAAAGCTAAAATCCATCAATTATTTTCCTAAAATGACGAATTACATCATCCACGTGGTTTAATGTTGTGTCAGAAATTAAAAATACTGCAACTGTTTTGGGAAATTAACTCACTTTTTGAGAGGGAGATTTCTGTGTGATCAGTGTGGAGCCAGAGCACGGAGGTGATTAGCCTAGCTCAGCATAAAAACTGGAAGTAAGGGGAAAATTTAATTTAATTTAAAACTTGGTGCTACTTGGTGGATGTGTTACCTATTAGCGACAGGCTAGCTGTTTCCCTCTACTTCCAGTCTTTATGCTAAGCTACACTAACTGCCTCGAGACTCTAATAATCTGTTATGAACACACAGATATAAGATTGGTGTTGATCTTCTCCTTTAACTCCCATAAAGAAAGAAAATTAGTCCAATTCTCAAAATGTCAGTTGCTGTCATTTTTGCCGTTACATGAGTGGAGGAAAACATTTAAAGCTGAAGCTAAATTTAACGTTACCTAAATATTATGGGTAGTTTTAGTGATAGTATTTGCATTATAACCATTGTTAAATATATTTATTTAGAGCATTTCTTGGAAAACAATGAGAATTACAAGGTAGAAAATCTGAATGTTGCATTAAAAACAATAGGAAGAGACGACAGAAATAAAAGAGAGATTTAAAAACAAAGTAAAATCAGGATTTCAGCTGCAACACGGTGCCGTCTCCCTCTCAATTAGTGAACAGAAACAAGTGTGAGTGCCAAGATTAATCTAACGGAGACCTTCAGCATGTGTGAAACCTAAAACCAAAGAGAAAGTGAGACCTGTGTGTGTGTGTGTTGGCGGCAGAGCTGCTGTCATTCCTACACACAGATACAGTGTTTATCTGACGACGGCGTCAACACGACACGACGACGAGCCCGGCAGAGCGTGAACTGGCACCGCTGCCTCCGCGGCGTCTCGGGAGTCAGACGGACGTCCTGTGGCGCCGTCACTCACGGGGATCCAACCAAACAAGCTGCGGTTGCTAGGCGCCTGTTGCTAGGATCGATAATCCATCTCCTCGCGGCTGCTCATCCACCAGGAATCCGTCCTCGCTGTGCCAACTTCCTTTTGTCTTTATTTTTTTTCGAGTAAGAGCTTTTTGTTGAGCTTTCCCAGCAGCGAGGAGCGTTTTTGTCAGTCAATTTTAACTAGATGTTCAATTCTGGATTTATTCTCATGGCATTCATTCAGTTATTGGGAAAATGACACCATCCCTCTGAATGTAAATATATGTATTTTTGGACACGGCCAATCGGAGGTGCCAAAGTCAGACATTTTTAATTTCTAAAATTCTCACATAGTGTCAGTAAAAAGAGGCTTTAAAATATAATTTTATATTTTACAGAGTGAATTTGGGATCTACACATTTTTCTCTAGATCTTTAAGGAAAAAAATATATTAGTTTTAAATGTATTCAGTTTGTTTGAGCAAATATTCAGATATTTGTACACTTAAAAAAGTTGTATTTAAGCCAAGTTAGTTTTAATAATAAAGCGTATCTCATGACACTTTACATACAGAGCAGGTTTAGACTGTACTTTATAATATTACTAACAGAGATCCAACAGGATCAGCGAGGAAAAACATTTAAGAAGCAGAGACTCGAGAAACCTCGAGAGACTGACAGCGATGCAGCAATAATTGAAATTTGACTAATAATTTATTGTTGCTTGTCTGTCTGTCTATTATTCAACTTATAAATTAAGAATGGGCATTACATTTCTACTGAAGATCTCAACTCTTCCAAATGCATAAAGTACAGGGATACTGAAACATATTTAATGTTTTAAAAGAAAGAAGGCAAAAACTGAGTGGAAAGTAGCTGTTTTGAGCAATGCTCCTAAAGATGCTATTTTTTCTCCAATATTGTGTCATATTACCAAATAAAAAAGCTGTAATTTAATGAGTCTGTGTAAAAATCAGTGTTTGGATCCAGACTTATGAATGATAAACTCGACTTTACTCTTTTTTGATGCCGTAAGGTAAAGCCTCCTCACAAAGACGACTCCAGAAGTTACTTTATTGTGTGTTTATGTGTGTATTTTTATGAAAATCTAGTCTGTACATAGTTTTCCTGACACAGATTCACAGCGATCTCCAACCTGCAGGCTGCTCTTTCAGCGTCTTTCTCAGCGACAAACTCTCACGTGGAAAAATGTTAATAACTGAAGCTGTTGAGGGAAAATGTGGGCTGAAAAACGGAAATTCCCTGGTAAAATGATGATGTTTAAACTTTTTTCAGATGCCACCCAGGCTCAAAATAAAAAAAAATGTGTGGAAACAGAAAGCAGGATTTCCCCCGAGCCTCTGTTCGCTCACAAACCGACTCTCCATCTCGCCGGCTGACCCAAATAAATATCTCCTTCTGCAGCTCGGCGTGGTGAGCCGACAATAAAGAAAGAGCCGCTAACAGTGAACGTCCGCCTGCAGCGCGTCACATGACTCCTGTTTTCTGAGAACATCTCTGCCACCGGCCGCTCTTTGTCCGACAGCTGTGACGGGGGGACGGCAGGCCCCAGCGCCTCCATAATACACATGCAACACAGCACATTCACAAGGAAGTCATGCGTAGGGCCCAGTTTTTATTTTTTCCAACGGAGTATAAATAGAGAGGAGGCGACGGGGCAGCGGCAGTGGGACAAAGAGCGAGCCGAGCCGAGCCAAGCTGAGCGGATGGACTCGGCTTCTCCTCTGTTTTTTTTTTTTTTAATTTCTCAAGCAGCTCCCTGACAAGACGCGAACATTAGCCCCGTCACCATCTGCCCCGCTGACCCCAGCTTTTACCCCCCGAACTGTCACCCAGACTCGAGTTGCAGCAAAACAGTTCAAAGTTTACTGATGTGGGAGGTTTCTGTCTCAAAATATGTCTTAAAAAACACAATAAACAAGTCTAAACAGAGGAGGAGGGGGAGTCAGTAAGGAACAGCTGATACGTGATACAGCTGATGTGTAGAAATAAATCTATATATATGTAGGAGGTCAATTAGAAATAGTGTCACCATCGTTTTATAGGTTTTGTCCACCACAGAGCAAGAAAAGTAGATTTTTTTAAAATGTATCTTGATTCTAATTCCAACGACATGATAAACAGTAACAGATTTTCTCAGATGTCGTCCCAGAGGCCGATGTTATAATTAAGTTATTCAAATTGTCACAGATGTAGATATTGATGAAAAACAAAATCAGTATCACAAAGACAGTGAATATAACATCTGGGGAAGTTTATCTGTGATGTGACTGTGATGGTGAAGAGCATCATGGGTAAACATACTTTGTTGTCAAGGGGTCGCATAGACGACCGTTAATTTCCAGGATAAACGACTGCTCCTCATCGTTTTCTGTTTTTAGAAAATGATTTACAACATGTGCTGAAAAAGTTCTTTATAATGTGTAAACAGCGCTGACGCCTGTGGAGCAGAATCATCTGTAAAAGTTAAAGGCTCCCGGTGGAGTTTTTGAGCTCTGGTAGCACTTTGGAGCTGTTTTTCTACGAGCGGGCTCCTCATTTTCAACACATGAGCCAAAATATGAAGCAACAAAGAAAAGATAGTGAACGCTGACGTGAACAATACAGGAATAAAAACACTTAAAAATAAATGTGTATATGGAAGGAAATGCACTCAACTTATATTTTAGAGCACACGGATACAGAAGCAGCACACCTTTAAATGTGTTTTGTGGTATGAATATGTCACAATAACTATTACGCAAATATATTGGCAGCTAGCTAAGACCCTTCTTTTTTTTGTTTTTAATGACGATTTCATGAAAGTTTAATTAATTATTTTAGATGACAATAAGATAATAAGGTCTATCTATGAGCGTGTGATCAAATCATCCAATAACACAATAATACTGTTTTTAGTACTGTTATTTGCCATAAATATGTTTATTTTTTGTATATTTTGGAATAAGCCTGTTAGTTTTCCTTCATAATGCAGCTGTCATGTTTGCAGTATATTTTAATCTGTGTGTGAAAGCTGAACTTGTATTTAAATGCACTGACTCTTGGAAAACTCAGATGTGTATTTTCAGATTTGTGTGGAAAACTGTGATATTTAAAGTCTTTGTTATCGACTCGGTGTTGTTGTGTTTCCGTTTAGTTTCGACATCCTTCAGAGATCCTCCTGACAGCCAATAAACACTCGTCTGTGATGTTGAAGGTCGCGGCGGAGACACCGAGCTGTTTATCCGCCGCCGCCGGAAAACCACACACACACAAAGCTGAGACAGGAAATGAGACAAATTTATTCCAGAGAAGCTCCGCTGAGTGCCAAACTTCCTGCTTGCATCCAGTTACCCCCCCCTCCCTGCTGCCACCATGTTGGCTATATTCAGAGTTTTACAGCCCCCCCCGGCCCATCAACACACCACAGAGGAGGCAGCTCTGAACAAGTCACCACTTTCTACTTTTTCTACGTTAAAACACAATCAGAGCTTCTTATTTCTTTACTTCCTTTATCTGTCCTTACTTCCCTCTTTGACTCCTTCCTTCCTTTCCTTCACCCACACTTATTTCCTTCCTTCCTTCCACTCTTCATTCCTTCCTTCCTTCCACTCTTCATTCCTTCCTTCTTACCTCCCTTCCTTCTCTACAAACTTTATTCCTTCCTTTCTTACGCTCTTTATTCATTCCTTCCTTCCACTCTTCCTTCCTTCCTTGTAACAGCCTCTCAACATGAGTAACTTCCATTATTAACAAAGTAAACTCTGAACGCAGTCTAAGGTTCCTCCACAGTTTGTTTGTCTACTGAGAATTTACGACGAAGTTCACGGCAGCAAAGTCACCAAACACCCGAAGGTAAAGTGAGAGCTCAGATCTACCTGTACAAGTTAAGGGTGTGTGTGTGTGTGTGTGTGTTTTTTAAAGGGGGGGGAGGCGTTTATCCGTCTCGTAACAGTAGAAGCGGCGCTCCAGCTGTGGATGGAATCGCCTTTCAATCCACGCTTTCTGGCATGAAACCAGAGACGCGGGCCGAAGGAGTCTCCGTCTCTGTTTTTGAGAATGAAACTCGCTCATAATTAATGACTTCAGGCAACATGAGACCCCAGCTGCCCCCAAAACGAACCCCCCCCAACCCAACCCACCTTAAACCTCCACCCACAAACACAGCAGGAGGTAACACACCGCCTGCACACAGCGTTCATACAGTATAAAAAAAGAGCAAGAGCAGCAGGAGGCATTAAAAAAACATCTTAAATAAATTCTTATTATTTTATCTTCACTTATTTACTTTTATAAATAACTGGAGACTTAACAAACACCACTGAGGTAAAACTTATTTAGAGCGAGGGTCTCAAATTAATGTTAATAATTTAATTTTAAATCCAGACAACAAGTTTTTTTCTAGTATAGATTTAATTTTTCAGTAGCCCAATCAGAGTCAAGAGGAGGACAAAAACAAATTTATGCTTTTAAAATGGCGTAATTCCTGCTCTTAAAACAATAATGTGTGCGCACAAATAAAAGAAATTAATGTTAAACTGTTTTGTTGACATTTTAAAAGATGTTTGTGGTTGTAAAAGATGTCAAAAGATGAATGTTTTATTGGGGAAAATTTAAAAAAATGTGTCCAAAATCAAAACTCAAACTCTTCTCACATCTACACTGCCAGCTCCTTCAAAGTAAAAGCATGTGTCTGACAGCAAAACAGTGAGCAAATGTCGGGAAAAATGTTCTTAAATGACTGAATAAAGTTGATTTTTGAAAGACACTGGATTCACGACGAACGAGTTTCACTGTAAAATTTACTTTGTCTTTTTAAAGGAATAAATGTTCTGTTTTACTGCTGAACCTGTCAAATGTCTCATCTTTCCAGTCATTTTTACTCTCACCTCATCACCACATGAGGGCAGCAACACGCAAGTTTTGGTGATCTCAACTGGATGACGGTGAATCATGTGATGTGATGAACGAAAAAGAAATGGGTCACAGCTCAGCGCCTGTGTGTCTGTCGCCTTGTCTGTTACTCCTGTTTTGCGTTTTGTTATGTCCAACGTTCAGCAGCAGGATTTTAACCTGCTGATGTTTTTAAAGACGGGTTTCTGCTGCAGTCACTAATAACATGCAAAGCAGGAGGTGAAAGAAATGAGTGCAAACACAGCAGAGGAACCGAAGAAAACTCACTGTGAGAGTCGAAGTTTCATATCAGCGACACTGTACTGGCCCTGAAACGGGTGTCTGCAGCAGAGAGGAAACAAAGAGGTGAATATTTAGAAATGATAAGAAGCACACACATTTCCAACATAAGAAAAGGGAAAATTATAACAGAACAACAACAACAATAACAAATATCACAATTGGGACTTTGTGCACATTTATACACATTTCAAGACCTTAAAAATGATCTTGGGTCTATTATCATCATTATAATTTTTATTATTATTATCATTACTATTATTATAATTATGTTGCAGGTTTTAAATGTTGGATGGTACAAATTCAGATCCATATAAACCAGTCAGTCAAAGTCAGGAACAGTTAGTAAAGAAAATTTACATAAGAAATGAATACCTACTATTAAAGAATATGTCATTTACTACTTTCAAACTCATTTAAAAAGCAGCTGTAACTTGGTATGTTTTTGCTTTTGCTGATCATTTGTCATTTTTACATGCCATCATCTGTTATTTTCAAGCTTCACATCTGCACGTGAAGATCAGAGAAACTAAGTGTCTGTCAACTTCCCTTTGTGACTGGCTGCTGTCAGGTCTTTTGTAAAGAAAATGACGAGTTTGTTTGCTGCGCATTTCTTTAATGTCATTTCTCTTTGGGTTTGGGAAGGTCATCAAAGTCTTTTTTAATTTTGTATATTTAAAGTCCGTATATTTTCATTGGGGTGTCGGCGTCCCTCCTGTCCACCTACCCCGGGGTGATGGCGGCCATGGCGGGGTGCTTGTTGCTGTACCATACTCTGTAGTTGTGGGTGATCTTCCAGGCGGCGATGAAAGGCACGCCATAATCCGCCAGCAGCCTCTCGTTATCTGAACAAAGAAACACAGCAGAAGCTCGGAGTCAGAGCGTAACTACAGAGGTTAATCTCCACATAGTCAGTTTACACGATCGAAGGTGACGTTATCTTCACCGCAGAAAATATATCTGCAGTCAACTCATCATAACTTAAATGAAAAAGAGAGCGAGCTGCATGTTGTGAAAGGTGTCTTTGGTTCAGTTTGTTCAGTTTCTGTTGGATTTCTTTATTAGTCACCATCTTTCATGATTATCAGAACAGCATGCATTTAATTTGTCTTCATGTCACAACTTTAGTTTTGGATTAAACAAACAACTGTTCATGCTGACGGCGAGTTTCCTCTCGACTTCTGTAGCTTTTCTTCTGTTTGTCGAGCACTATTTTATCTTAGAGGGCAAAACTGGAGAGCGAGATGATTATAAAGATCTCCAAGAATTACAAGACCACTTCACTTTCAATTTGAGTTTATCATGTTGTTTCTATAATGAAAGGATCATTTTATGAATAAAAAGGTTGGTGTCCAGCAGCAGACAGTCACATACTGGAGCTTACTGAATGAACCTACAAGTCCAGTTTTAGAGTTAATCAAATGTTCACTGTGATCGACTGTCTGTCTGAAAAGTGTTGATGTTCAAATGATCGCGACAGTAATGGACATCGGTTAGCAGCTGCATGATGAAACATCAATCTAAAAACACATTAATGCTTTTCAAAATGATCTCAGCTCTTGAAGTTATAAAAAAACTGTATATGTACTTTGTATGTGTGGTCTTTTAAATGACAAGAAGTGAAGCCATTATGAGGAGAAGAACAAACAAGACTTTACTTCCAACAGTTAAATTTAGGTTAAATGTATTTAAAGACTTATTGCACAGTGTTTATAGCCTGCGGACACTTTTGATTAAAGTAATCTATTAATGAGCAAGTAAGTAAGTAAAACGAGCTCCTAACGAAGAAGTGAAATCCTCTGAAAGAGTCCTCCCACCTTGCTGTAACGCGGAGGACAGTAAGGAGTGGAGGTAGAGGGTGAACTGAGCTCTGATCCACTCGTCTCCGCCCTCCCAGCCCGTCCCGTCCAGGAAAACGTCGTCCCGGTTCTCCGTCACGTGTTTGACCAGGTAGTCGGCAAAGCGCAGGTCCGCCGTCGTCAGGCTCAGGATCTTGCGGAGCTCGGGGTCCTGGATCTGGATAGCAGCTTCTTCCACCTGCAAACACACAAAAAAAATTAAGGTTAAATTTAAACCCAGAACGTCCACAGTTTTCTATCAAAATAAAACATTTCATACGTGCAGGACTTACATCGATGACGGCGTCACTGAGGTGCCTCTGCTGGCGGAAGAGGATGTTGGTCGCCCCGGCAACGAAGCCGCGCACCGTCACGTCTGACAGCAGGTGATGCTGCTGCAGGGCCATGTAGGGCAGACACAGGTAACCCTGGCAACGAGAGGCAAAAGGTCACGCGGCCATCAGACGGGAGCTTATCTGCAACGAGCAGAGGAAGACACGCCCAGAAACACACGGCGAGAACAAAAGCTGTTTGAAATCTGTGCTGGAGCTCAAAAAACACGCAGGTGGGGTGTTTGATGAGCGAGATATTGGCTGAAAGAATGATTTCATTGGTTACTCATCAACTCGTATTGATCTTTGTGGAACTGTGGAACCAAAAGTGCGAGGAGGCACAGAAATCGTTGAAGCACGAGGTGAAATGATCAAGAAAGATCACCAAAATGAGGCGAATCTTTCTTTTTACCCACCTTGTTCCTGAATCGGTGCTGACAAATTGAATTATTCTTTTCATTTTTATTGATTAGACGCTTAGACAAACGTTTGTGATTCATCACCACAATGGAAAAAAGCCTCTGAAATTTAGAGATGAATGTGACGTCTCTCCTCCTAAAAATCGAGTGGTGGATCTGTCTGGACATCCCTCACACCTGAACCACATGCACCACCTTACAATCAATGTGTTACCTTGGTGAAGATCGGGAGCGGCAGGCCGTACTGATCCTCCTCCAGGCCCGACACCAGACCCTGGGTGACGCCGCCCTGCCCGCCGACGGACTGCGGCTGCACGGTGATGGGCGTCCCCGAATTGGAGTCGAAGGCGTCCTGGAGCTCCGGCGCCGTCTCCTTCCCCTCGGCCGCCTCTTTGGCGCTCTCCTCCAGCACACTGGGGTCCAGAGTCTCCCAGTCGCTCTCCGAGGAGTCTGGCGAGGTGCGAGACGGCGGTTTGAGGAGGTGGTTGTCGCTCTCCGTGCTGTTCCCGGAAGACAGAGACTCGGCGGCGGGCTGCTCCTCCAGCACTGTGTTGGCGATGTCGGTGACGGACACGGAGACGAACTCCTCGGCGCCGGAGACGCTCTCCACCAGGCTGAGGTCCTCCGACACGCTGCTCTTGGGCCTGTAGTGGGACGAGTCCACCAGGCCGTGCTCGATCATGCCTGGACCAATCAGATCAAACCAAAATGTAATTTCAGCCTCCTCAATCATCACTAATCCATTTTACTTTTCGTGCAGGTTAAAGTTTTCTGTTTGAGGTTTCTACATTTTCTGGATTTTTCCAGAACTAAACAACTTAAACACGTTCTTCCTTTTGCAGATGAAACATTATATTCACAATCAATAAAATACTCGCAGGTTTTGCTGCTGCAGCCTCACAAGATTTAAATGTTTTCTCCTTTTCTCAAAATGTTAGGTACAGATTATTGGGGATTTTTTTTTACACTTGTACAACGTTGCTGTCGATGAAGTCAAACTGCTCAGTAGATATATTTTTGCAAAGTTATATTTCCATAATTTTGAACTTCATCTTATTTGAAACTTTGCTGTGTCCGAATTTAACCACATTTGTTTTTAATGCCTTCTGACCTGATCATGATTTGGCAATTTTCATGTTAACATATTTTTTTCCACGTTTTATCTTAGTCAAAGAAAACCGTGACTATTTTCAAAGTTTAGTCAATGAAAACTACTTTAGTTTTTGTCTTCTTAGTCATTATGTCATTAGTATTATTGTTATATTGAACATTTCAGTCAATCTAGTCAAACCAAAACCAATCATTTTCATTTTAGTCAAACTTATTTTATGCCAGATTTTTTTTCTTATCATTATCTGAAGAAAAACTTTAAACATGTGCAGCACAGGAAACAGAACTGCTGCATTTTTTGTCACCGAAAATAAAGAGAGATTTTGGTAAAGTTTTTATTTCATTATTGCTTTTTTTTAAGATGTTGACTTGTCACAGTCGGTGTCTAACGACGTCAGCGCATCTCGTCGTGGCAAAAAAAAAAAAAAGTCGCTGATGAACAAATTGTCATAGTTTTCGTTAAAGAAACAAACATTCGGACAGCAGACATGCAGAAAAACATCTCATCCTTTGAAAGGCCTGATTTAATGAGGAAGAAGAGAGCAGACTGCTGACCTGGGAACAGTGATAAAACCGTCATCAGAGCTCCAACAAGTCTGTTGACAGGAGACACGTAGAAAAGGACCTGAGGACAACAATGAAATTCAATCAGACACCAAGTACCGTAAAAGATGTAAATTTCTAAAAAGGATCAGTTTGTGTTTTTACCTTCTTCTCCAGCAGAATAAGCTTGAAGAGGATGAGAACCTGCGAGGATCAAATAAAAAGAATTTCTGATATTTCTTTTATCATTTTTTAAACTATTACACGACCGGCGTTCACATTTTCATTCAGTCTGTTCCTACCTTGTGTCGAAAGTGCAGTATTAAATCTCTTGGCGATAACCCTGAAAGAGGAAAAAAAACAACAAGAGCGTCAACAAACGAGGAATTTACCCTCAGAGAGAAACGTGTGAACGTTTTTGTGCGGTCGAAGACGATCACGTGGTTTCGTCTGTTCTGTTTATAGACCGTCTGCATCTCTGGAACAACAAAGCTATTTTACATCACTGCTGTTCATTCATTTTACTCCTTTACAGACTAAGATTTGCTGTAAATTATGGAGAAGTGAGTGTTTATGCGTTGTAAGAAGTTGTACTAATGTTTTATTTTACAAAATGACACAGACTTGCAACCCTTATTTTCCTTTTTTCTAATTCTGTCCTAAGTTTAAATGATTAAAAGCGGAAAATAAAAACACGTCTTGCGTGCTGCGACATGAAATATTTAAAGAAAACATGACGTGAACATGAAAACAGAGTTTGACCCACCGAGGTAAACCTGCGATCCCTCCAGAGCTGAGCCCCTCAGAGAGCCGTTCATGTGGTCGTACAGCTCCTGCAGAGAAATTAAAAAATAAAAAAAGGTGAGCGGAGGTGACGACAGAGAGGTGAGACGTTAACGGATGGATGCTCGCGTCCTCACCTTTAAAATGGAGATCTGCGAGAAGTCTTTTTCCTCGAAGTAGGCGTGCGTGATGAGCTGCAGTTTGGCTTGAAGCAGCCCGTACAGAGGCTGCACACCAAAACAAACACAGATCGTATGTGAGTCATTTTACAGCATGACCCATAAAAGAAACATACACAAACTCCTCACAGCAAAACAACACGCGCTTCTGTATCTACTTTTAACAGGAAGTGATGAGATCTTTTGTTTTCAGTGAACATATGACCTGAAGCAGCTCCTGTATTTTTGTTTTTTTCAGGATAAAAACGTCTGCTACATCTCTAAAATGTGTTTTTTTTTTCTTTTTTCCCCACATCAGAGCTCTCCAGAAATAGCAGCGATGTGGCAGCAGACTTTCTAAGAGGATCAACAGAGCAGCTGGACGCTCCTCAAAAGCTTCATACAGTCTGCATCCAAGAAGAGTAATCAGCTACTTTACTCGAGTGTTTTAATTTCAGGCAACTCCACTACATCTCAGACGTCTGACTCTTTACTACACCAGCTTCTGGTTAACCACTTAAAATGAGCATATAAAATATTATGTGTTGTTATACAGTAAATTAAACCTCCCAACAGTGTAAAAAAATCTGCAGCCAGCTACGATAATAGGAATCGTCTTACTTAGTGCATAAAGAATAATATATGATAATAAACTAAAAATAATTTTAAGATTTTGGATGCAGGATTTTCACTTGTAATAATATTTCTAGAGTATGTTGTGTTATTTTTAATATTGAGCTGCTCTCGACTCCTTTCAGACGTCCAGTTATGTCGTAAAAGTTTCAGGAGGCATTTTTAAATTTCTTGTTTTGTCTAAAAAACTAGAACCAGAATATATTTAATTTATAAGTAAATCAAACAGAGAAACGCTGCAAAATATCCACATCGAAGAAGCTGGAAGCAGAGTTTCATTTTCTATAAAACTTTCCTATAAACTGTGAAATACATGAACACACCACGTCAGCGATGTCGTATCTTTAAAATCTGCAGCTCCTGAGAACAAAATTTACTCTTTACAGCTACAAGAGCCTGCCTTTTGAAATGATGTAAAAACTATAAATTACATCAGCTTTTACAAATAATGTCAACTCTCTTTCCTAAAAGTGACACTAATAATCTCCTGAATGCTGAAAACTATTTAATCCAAAAGCTCAGAATAAAACTGAAGACAGCTCATCCAGCGTCAAGCCTTAAAATAACCACTTAATTTCATTACTTTGCACCTCATTAAATTCAACAGTATTTCCATACTCTATTGTATATAACCTATATTTATACTGACTATGTATTTAGACTTACTTATACTTAAGTTTATTATTTATTTTTAGTTCTATATCTCTTTTTTCTTTTTCACGTGTCATCTTTCTTCTAAATATTTTTGAGCTTTTTGTTTTTTAAGGGAGTCAAAGATTCAAAAAAAACTTCATTGCCAGCGACTCTCCATGTTATTTTTGTGCACATGATGCTTAAAATCTTGAATCTTAAAGTCTCCCTGTTGAAACATTAAACCATTTACTGTCATCGTGTCGTGAGAGGAGAGACGGCAGCTTTGGATTAATTCTTGAACATCAGAAGAAGAAATCAGGAGACAAAAAGCCTTTACAGACGTCTCTTCATTTAAAGCTCCCACACTGAATCCCAATTTCCTCCTCCCTCCGTGTTTTCATGATCTCGCTGAGGTCACGCTGACTGACTGTTGGATCCTGAGCGCTGCAGAGACTGAAATTAAAGCAGTTATATGATTAGATAACAGCATCATCTTCTGCCTGACTCACCACCCGGCTGAGGACGCAGACGCTCTTCTGAACCGTCTCTCTGGTGACGTCGGCCTGTCGGACCTTCAGGGCCTGAAGGGGGTTAAAAACATCAGAAACACATGTACTTATTTATATATATATATAAATATATAAGACCACAAAGCGAACACCGTGAGGCCGCAGCGTGACTCATCGCTCTGCACGATGACGACCTCGTGACAACATAAAACTGATGTCACGGCAGACAAAAATAGAGATGTTGTCATTTTACTTCCTGTTTCTTTCTAATAACATCAAGAACAAAGACAAAGAAGAGAAAAAACACTATGTGGCCAAAAGTATGTGGACACCTGAACCACAGAAATAATCTGCTGCTACGACTCGAAGCTATTTAAGTTAAAAATATACAAAATACAAGAAAACATTTGATATGTTTGTATAATTACACACATATCTACTTTTAATTATCTTCAACAGTTGAGAGTTGTAGTTATATTAACAAATATTTTCATTTATGTAATAACTTTTTGTTTTAATGACTTAATTGCCTATAAAATACCCTGTTTTTAGTGTGTTTCATTCAACAAATCAACGACCTGTCGGGGTTTTCTGGTGGAAAATGTTCTCAGTATTTATGTGTGTTTACACATTTACATATTTTCCAAACTCAAATTCAACCATTTTCAACTTATTTCTAGTGTTTTTTTTAATAAATTCAATAAGAAATTCAAGCATTTTCAAGGTACATTTTTTTGGTTTTCCAGCACCTTACAGCTGTGGAAAATTATACTCAAATTAATCAGGCTCTCTCTGAAGTATTTATAGTGATTTTTTAAAAAATTAAATGAGAATTTCAAGCAGTTAATTCAAAATTCAAGGGCTTTTCAAACCTTGACATTTACTTATGTACTGTAATATACTTAAGTATAATTTTGAGGTACTTGAACTTGACTTGAGTATTTTTATTTTATGCTACTTTATACAAACACTTTAAATTTCTACCCCATTTTGGAGGCAAATATTTGACTTTATATTATATTTATTTTATGTGTTTACACTGACCTGACTGTTACTCTACAGATTATGATTATTAATACAAAATATCAATTAATCAATAAATTGTGATGTAATATCATACATTAATCTACCCTGCAGAATATTAATTAAATCCATTAATGAATTAAAATTAGCTCCCCATTCACCAGCTTCAACATCAAATTAATGCATCATCCAATAATTCTGCTTCATAAGTCCTTTTAATTTTGGTGCTTTAAGTCAATTTTGATGACAAAACTTTTGACTTAACACAGTATTTCAGCACTGATGTGCTGCAACTTTTACTTAACTAAAATAGTTAAATTAAATATCCTGAGTACATTTTCAGCCACTGGTGTCTACATACTTTTGGCCACAGAGTAAATCACACATTAATTACCTTTGCTTCTATTTGGCGATAACAGGAAACTCCATAAACACACTTCATGTCTCCACTTAGAGGCGGCAGGTGAAAATACACAGTATCTGCAAAACAACAGGACACATCACAACTACAATACACATTAATACAAATGTGTGAACGTGCTGCACAACCATCAAAATACGTGAAAAACTCGTGTTGTAGAACAAATTTAAGTATTTTCTACATCTCAGAGATAAATATTGTACTTTTTACTTCCACTACATTTATCTGACAGCTTTAGTTACTTTATATTTTTTTACTTTTGCACACAAAACATATAAAATATTGTTTAGTTTAAAGCAAAAGGAGCCAACAGTATTATAATTACAGCTGAAATGTCTTTTTATAATGTAAAAACTTTTCTTGGTTGCAGATTTTTCTCGTTTTCCTCTAAAGGATGTGAATGGCTGCTACTTTTAACAGAGTATTTTCAGTATTTATTTAAGTAAAAGATCTGAATACTTCCTCCAACACTGACTACAACTCATGTCATGAACTTCAGAGCATTTTCCGCTTTACATTCAACATTTTTAAATGTTCACATTTTTGATTTTCCAAGCAGCCAATGATTTCAGTTCATTTCAGTAAACAATCGACAGAAAATTAATCTGCGACTTTTGTGGTAATCGATCATCATTTTTCAAGCAAAAATACCAAACGCCTGTTTCACATCACTGCAAGCTGAACATCTTTGGGTTTGGTCTGATTACATCACCAAGGACTCTGGATAATAAAATTGATCGTTATCTGCAGCCCTCGTTCGCTAAATTTGGTTTGAGAGTGATGTCAGCCTGCAGTTTGGTGCATTCAAAGACATCTGAGATAAAAACATCTGAGAAAAGAACGTTTTTGCTGCAATAAATCAAAGTCAAAGTCAAATCCACATCATCCTTTTAGACATCTCAAAGTCTGCTTAATGTCGCCAGGCTTTTATTTCTCAAAGACAATAAATAAAAATAATATTCTCCTTCATCAGCTGGCTCCCACATTTCAGATATCAGAGCTTTCTAAAACAGAAAAGGAAGGATGCCAGAATAAAAGCCCTCCCATGTCTTTAATACTTTATTAAACGATGCAAATCTCACAAAAGCTGTGATTTGGGAAATGGATGTTTATGAATCCACGTACAGAAAAATAAAGACTCTCTGTGGACGATCGCTAACCAAAGGTAGAAACATCACAGATCGCCTGCAGCTCCTTTAACAGGAAAAACAAGTTAACGGTAGGAAATATCACAGCGATCAGCCTCTGCTCCCTCCGAGGAGGAGGAGGAGGATGAAGAGCGTTTTCTGATGTGCTTCAGAGTCACAGAGGTTAGTCTGCGGACGTCAGAGATTAAACTGAGCTCGGTGGGGACATTTGGGGGGGCGACGGAGGCAGCTGGACCGAGGCCACAGCTGCAGGACGGCAAAAACAAAAACACAGCCTGCGACTCTTTAAATTCACGTTTCTGAAAGGGAAGCTGACTCTGCTTTTCATGAGGCTGTGAGGACGAGTCTGCAGAAAGGAAGGAAGGAAAAATCTATTTGGTTTTTATATGTTGTAGATTTAATCTTTTCTTTTGTGTCTTATTATTACTGGATATTTCTGCTGTGTCATGCCCCTTTACATGCAGCTAAACAGGTCAATCTGAGAGGGATGAATCACTTTTAAAACACCAAACACCCAGAAAAAAGAAAAGAAGAAAATAAAAAAAGATTTTAAAAAAGGGTCTCACAACCCCAAAAAAACCCAAAATCATTCATTCACTCTGAGCTGTGTTTTGTTTACAAAAGGTGCCAAATAAATAAATAAAGTTCATTCATTCATTCATCATGTAGTCTACTTATGTTGGAGTAAAGCCTTAAATTCACATCACCTCACTGTTTGGAAATTTCAGTATATGATTATTAAATTATGTTGCAGTAATTTCTAATACATTTTGAGTAATTTTAAGACCATACTCACTTATTATCACCTACTTCCCATGAAATTTGCAGACCACTAAAATGAAGTGTTTTCTGCATTTTGGTATTTCTGCTGCTGTGATGCCTGAATTTCCTCTCTGGGGATCAATAAACCTTTATCTCATCTCACTCTGCAGCGCTGAGCAGCTCCTCTGTTTCCTCTGAACGATAAAACACATCAACAGCACACTAAAAAGACAAAAAAAAATCACTACTTTTAGCACTTTTCCGTCGTGTGAATGCAACAGATTTTGGAGTTCCGAGTCCGACGTGCCCCACGAAAATTCAAAATAAGAAAATGCACATCAGGTTTTTTTACTGCAGGATGTTAAAGAGTCCTTCAGAGCAGTTTTTTATGACCAAATATAAGCTGTCTGTTAATGTTTAGTCGTCTTCCTTCAACAAAGAGAGAGTCGGCCACATCGATCAGCGAAGGAAACACCCTGCAGGGATCGATTTGGGTCTTTTAACACATCTCTACATGTAGAAATGTCTGTGATAGAGATCCTGAGGAGCTGCAGCATCTTTAAAAACAAAGATTTCCTCCTGTGCTGATGGATTTATCTTCTTCATCTTTAAATTTTACAGCATGAAAACAAACAGCACACACACTCTTTGTCACGTCGGTACGATAAGAGGCTGTTCGCCTCTTATCGTGAACTTTGACTCGGTTCCTGCTGTATTTGCCTTTTGCAGGAGAGCTTCTGGACGTCAGCGGTGAAAAAAAAAAAAAAAAAAAACACAGGACGGTCACGTGACGGCAGCCACAACACGGGACGGTCTGCCAGGAATCAGCTCGCTATCACACACACTCACTTTCTTTCTCTTTTCACAGCCCGGAGACTCAACAAATGGACAAAACAGGCCAAAAGTAAAACAGAATCACAGTTTGGTCTGCTCATCGTCAGCTGCCACACGAGGAGCTAAAAAAAAACACCTTCTGCCTCCATTTTAAAACTCACTAAGGGACTCAAAGTGGCTTTTTTACACCAAACAGACGCCAAAAATGTTTAAATAAAGATTATATGAGGGTTTAATTTCCACTGGGATGGAGGGAGGTCTTGATTTATTCACTAAAATCTCTCTGAATGGCATCGTCTCATCGTCCATCGTCCGATAAAAACGTTGATACACACATTTATTATTACATAAAACAAAGCCCTGAGTTTTGTCTGTCAGGCTGTACACAGTTTGTGATCAAATGTGCAGTTTGAGCAACAGATGAATGCTTTTAAAAAGGTTTATGAGATACCACAACACTCTGTAAAGGTTTAAAACATCTACACATGATGTATTTTATCTTTTATCACGTTGATCACAAAGTAAAGAGTAGAAATATGAAGTTCATGTTAAAAAAAATTATTGTCTATTTGCATATTTGTGCGATTCATCAGGGCAAAAACTGCTTTTGTGTAGTTGATAATCTCTTAAAAAGACACCAGAATTGAACATAAAGAAGTAAATAAACAAGCTTCTTGTAAAAAAGCTGCAAAAAAACCCCAATTATTTCATAATCAATTAATCTAATTATTATTATCAATTATTTTCTAAATTCAATGATTAATTGTGGGGTTCATAAAAAGCCAGAGAGGGGTAAAAAAAATGTCTATATTTGCAAAAAGTTTATATATTTATGATGTTTTTGCTTTGAAAAGTTGACGAAAAGCAGCAAATATTCACATATGAAAGAAAAAAAAATATCAAGAGTTTTTATGATTTAATATTTCAATTAAATCTACACACACTTTAATGTTATTAATACAATGAGAGCATTAATAAGAGAGAGATTTATCACATCCGTCACATGATCACAGTTTTTATCATGTGTAGAAATAGAGGATGTAGAAGCTGCGACCAACCTTCCTGGTAGTTGTGCGCCCCGTCAGGAAGAGCCAGGAAGGGGAGGTACTTCCACTCCTCGGGCAGCAGGTTACTGTCGTGACCTTCATCGGGCATCAGCGGCGGGTACGAGAACTCCACCTGACGGGCGAGAGACGAGACGACGTCAGAAACCCGAGAGAGGAGGAGGAGGAGTGAAACAAGATGAAATTACTTTCTTCTGTTTCTACATTCAGACAGTGTCTGTTTATTATTCCTTCTTCTCCTCCTTTCCTTCCTCTATTCTTGTTCTCTTCTTATTCCTTCCTTCCTTCTGTCATTAGCATCCTTTGTCATTTCCTCCTTCATTCCTCCTGTCCTTGCTTCCTTCCTTCAACCCATGCATCCTTTGTTACTTCTCCATTCCTTCCGCACTTCCTACCTTCCTTCCTTAGTTATATCTCCCTTCCTTCCCTCTACCCTTTCATCCCTCCTTCTCTCTTTGCTTCCTTTTATCCTATCCTTGCTTCCTTCTTTCCACCAATGGATCCTTTGTTTAATCTTCCTTCTATCCTTGCTTCCTTAGCCCTGTTTTTGTTTCCTTCCCTTAGTTTTTTCTATCCCTTTTGTCCTTCCTTTCTTCTATCCTTGCTTCATTCAGCCTTCAGGATTGTTGTTTATTTCCTCCTTCCTTCTGTCTTTACTTCCTTTCTCCTTCTCTTGCTTCCTATTGTCCTTCCATCCATCGTTCCTTCCTTCCTTCGTTCCTTCCTTTGCAATTTCTTCCTTCCTTTGTGTCCTTCCTACCTCCTTTCCTTTGTTCTATCCTTGCTTCCTTCCCCCTGTTCTCATCTCCTTCCTTCTGTCTTTACTTTCTCTTTCCTTCTCTTGTTTCCTTTGCTATATCTCCCTTCCTTCTATCCTTCCTCCTCTCTTTGTTTCCTTTTATCCTGTCTTTCCTTCCTTCTGTCCTTGCATCCATTAATTTAATAATCTAATTAATTTAACAGAAATTCACCCGTTAACTGTGGAGATACGAGTGATTTACTGTCACAACTTTCTTTAAAACTTCAGCTCAGTTAAGCAGCTTCTTGGTGACAAACGGGAGCATCCAACAGCGCAGAAACATTTAAAATCTGACACACGATTTGTTTTTTTGTCTTCAGATTCACAGATAACGATGAAGCCTGACCCGGCCAGACTAACCTGAAACCTGCTGGTCCTGAACGCCCACACACACACACACACACACACACGGCATGATACGAGTGATGCTCTTCATAAAAACATACCCGCGTCTCTTTGGCGAGCTTCCTGCCAGAGAGACAGACGGGTGGCAGGTGAATTTAAAAAAGAAAAAAAGAAGAAAAAAGAAAGGGGGTGTTGACTGTAAGAGAAGACGGATAAAAGATCTGATATCCAGCAGGAGACGGCTGACCCGTATCAGATAACCACCAGAGGCAACAGGCCCTGAAACAAACACCGCCTTGTTTCTACATTTAAAAAAAGCTTCTTTGTTATTTCCTTCTTTTTTATAATCTTTCGCCTCAGACAGCAGCTGCTTGCAGGGTCGGCGAGTCGAGCGAGCATGTTTGCAGACAGATGGAGAGCAGCGACGGACAGACAGGCTCAGTGTTCGCCTCTTCACGGCTGAGAGTTTAATGAATTTTGCAGAAGAGTGGCGTTTTGCGAGGAGACGCATCAGAGGCACTTACGTTGAAAGCTTTGTGTGCACTTTCACTAATTAGCATGCGAGAGGCCAGAAAAAACTAAACACACAAAAAAGAAAAAGGTGAAGAAAAAGAAGAAGAAATGTGAGTGTTTGTGAAACAAAGGCCGAGTTTCTGTTCACTTTGGTTCAAAAAGAAACGAAACTGAAGCTCTGTGCATTAAAATGGCGAAGAAAAGTCACATCAGTCGACTGGTGTTTGGAAAAATGCAGCTCAGAGATATTTGTGCATCATAAATGTGATATAAGTCAACATAACGAGCATCTTAAACATCTGCAGGATCTAAAACTGGCTCTGAACACTTCCTCTGATTTATACTTTACTGATTTTCCATCACAAAACTTACGATTTAAATAGAAATTTCCCAAAGTTTTATTTGTGTTTTGCTTCTAGTCATGAATAAAAAAACTTTTTAATGAAGAACATTTTAAATTCCTCCACAAGGTTTGGTTATAACAGATATAACAGACAGACAAAATAATATAATATATAAAAAAGCTCATAAACGTTGTATGTTGATGATTGATAGTATTTTTCTTTCTTTCCATCTTCTGTGTGTAAATCTGTTGATCTCGGTGGGGATTTTCTGCAAACAGACGCTCTAACAGAAGATAAATAAAGTTGGATTGGTCGATTAATCAAGCCTAACAAAACGAATCGGCAACTATTTTGATAATCGACTCATCGTTTAAGTTATTTTTCCAGCAAAAAATCCAAAAATTTGATTGTTCCAAGTTGTAAAATGTGAAAATTTTTAACTTTTCTTGGTCTTGCATTATAATAAATTGAATGTTTTTCTGATTTAGTTGCTGCTCACTTATCAGGAGGAGCATTTTTCACAGTTTTTTAATGTTTTATAAAGGAAACGATTAAACAAGAAAATAATATGCAGATTTTCTGATAACAAAAATAATCATTAGATGAACCCCGGTGTGAAAGGAGGAAAATTCAGCTCCTATCAAAGCACATTAATGAAGTGAACACAGTTTTTCCTGCTCTTATAGTTGAACAATATGATTTTTTTATTTATCAGGTAGCAAAGCTCACAACATTGAGGAGTCGTGATGTGATTATGAGATTATATGATTCTCCTGATGTTTCTCTACAAACCTGCAGTTCTTGTTTGAACTTTGCCAGTCTGTGTCTTCATTTTAGGAGGTCCCCTCACACCACATCCACACAAAACTACGACCTCAAATCAATTATGTGAAGATTATTTTCTCAGTTCATTCATTGAAATTATTTGAGTCTACAAAATGTCCAAAAACAGTAAAAAAAAAAAAAAAAAAAGACAAGCTGACGTCTTTAAATGACTCAATTTGTACAAAAGATATAAATATATTCACTTAATAAAGATGAACAGTTTAAGAGACGCAGCTCGGGAACGTTTGTACAAAAAATTATTAACGTTTCTTTTTAACGTGGCTTCTAATTTGAGTAATGTTATCGCTGTAGTTGTTTTGTCTTTTGAGTTTTAATCATTTGTTTTTTGAATTTTTGCTTTTCTTGGTATTTTATTACATTTTATCGACTTTTATTTTGTGATTTTATTGTTAAATTGTATTTTTCAGTCTCGCAAAACTTTATTTTTCTATTTTTTGCTTTTACTGTTGTCTGTGATACTTAAATTTACTCTGTGAGCCTGTATCACTACAGGATCTCATATATTGATTATCCTGATAAAAACATCTTAATCTGGGACTAATAATCTTCTCTTCTCCTGCGCTGATCAGCTTCATCACAGTTACACAACATCATTCATGAAAAAAAAGTTCATAAAGCTTCATTTGATCAGGAAGTTTCACTGAGATCAGAATCTCTTTTAAAGTTGATGAGTAATTACACAACCAGATCAGCAGTGGTGGAAAGTAACTAAGTACATTTACTCAAGTACTATATTATACTCAAGTAATAATTAAACATACTTGAGTAATTTTACACTTTGCAGTACATTTTACTGAGAAAACTTATTTACTTTTATCTAAGTAACATTTTGAACTCAGGGCTTTTATTTGTAATGTAATGTAATGTAAATAATTTTGAGTCACTCTGTGAAACAGTAATCAACATTTTTCATCATTTTCTGCATTAAACAACCAATCAATTAATGGAGAAAATGATCCACACATGAATAAGTAATGGAAATAATTGTTAATTGCAGCCTGAGATGTGAAATACTGAACATCACACATAAATATTATCATAAAAACACAAGTAAAAAAGGCTTTTAAGTGTCTGAAATGTCATTTTTTGCTGCACAAATTCACAGAAAAACAAAGAAATGCAGTCCCAACTCAGATGAAACACTGTGTGGAGGCTTTGAGGCACCAAATCAACCAAAAAAACACCACTCAGGTGAGTCTGGAGGAGGTAAACACACACAGAGCTGAGCATGCAGGAGATGAGGAGTTGTTGCATGTTGGCAGCAGCACATGTTATATAAGCAAACAGCTGCAGTGGAAACCAGAAAAACACACGAGAGCTGGAAGTTTGAGCCCCATCATGCACATTTAGAGGATTTAATATCAGTATCATGTGTGTGTGTGTGTGTGTGTGTGTGTGGACATACCTGACAGCCCTTTTTGTGGTGAAATCCAACCACCACAATGTTCAGCACCGGGCCCTTCTGCTCGTCTCTGCCGTGAAGCTCCATCCCTGCTCTCAGAGTGTGTGTGTGTGTGTGTGTGTGTAAAGGTCCGGTTGTTCGGTAGTTCGGGTGTAAACACCGCCGAGGAGGCCCCAAATGTCTGCCCGGGCTCGGTGCGCTGCGGGCGGCCAGGAGAGCTGCAGGAGCGCCGCAGAGACGGAGCTTCCGCCTCCACCGCGCCAAGACGAAGAGCGGGGCGAGATGAGTCCCCGCACTTCCGCTTTCGTCATCTAAACGCGTCCGGCGTACATAACATGAGAAAATATTTTTATTAAAAATTAGAGATGTGCAGTAGCAAGAGGCGTTAATTATAAAAAGAAAGACAAAAAATAAGAACAATAAATACTATAACAATGATAAAAGCAATTAAAAACAACTGATATAATTTACAAATGTACATCTTGTCAGTATAAAAATCTAAATGGATATGAATTTTACTGTATTGTACATATAGATGGGTATTGTATTTATGGGATACTAATACTACACCATCTGTGATGCAAACAAGGAAAGACAAGAAAATAAGCATTATGGTAACAAAAAACAAACAAAGACAGCAAAAGACAAATAAACAAACTAGTATTATGGTAAAAAACAAACAAACAAACAATGAAAACAAAATCAATAAACACATAAATATATGGTGACATAATGAAGCAAACAAAGAAAACAAAAAACAAATATACAGAAGACTACTTGAACAACAAACACATACACAACAAATACAACAAATACACAACATAATGTATCAGAGAATATATAACAAACCTTGTTTCCAATAAATACAAACATAAATGAATGATAAAAGATAAATAAATCACTGTAATACAAAAAAGATGTTCAAATAGATATGATTACTGCAACAGGCAGCTTCATGACACTCCACTTTCTGGCAGTGTGTATTTAAATAATGAGAACACAAAAGCAGATGAGGTGAAAATAAACAAAAGCAATAAGCAAATATAACAAATATGAACCAAAATAAAATCCTGATCAAACATTTTGTTGCTCCCTTCTGAAAAGGGGAAATGAAATACTCAACATTAGGAGAGAGGTGGACAAGGTGGGGGAACTATCTTGACTTGGACTGTTTTCTCTTTGTTACAGTCAAAGAATGACGTAATGTATTGACCCTCAATTTAAACTCTTTTAAATTTCTGTGTGTCTGCTAAATGTTACTCAAATACACAAATATAGAGATATATAAATAATATGTATTTATTTCTAAGTGAGTTTTTGTTGTCTCATTTGATCTCCGGCTGGTGCTCGGGGATGATCTCGGGGCTCGATTGTTCCGCCTGGCTGCTGTCTGTTCCTGCATCGATCGCTCCTGCCTGCCTGTTCATCCAACATGGCGGCGACTCCCGCGACGAATCCGTCTCAGCTGCTGCCACTCGGTCAGTAAACCACAAAAAAACACTGAATTTGTGCTTAAAATGATTAAAATAAAGAAATATCATTTAGCATTAAATGTCAGAATGCGGTGGCTTCTGTTTGAGACAGTATGGGGAGTATTAGTGGTGTTTTATTAGTCTCATTGTCGCCATGCAGTCAGTACAAGCTAATGTTGCTAATTTGGTTTTATTCATTTTATTAGAAATTTAGTTTTAACATTTGTCATTTATTTAGTTCGTCCTTTATATTGTGAGTTATAGAACCGTTTTATTAAAAAGAAATTATTTAAGTGTTATCTGCTCTACGTTAAATTGTTTTATAATATATAAGAAAATTCAATTTAATTTTACTAAGTGAAAGTACTTAAGTGTAATTCTTAGTTATTTGAATTTCACTTTACTTCTATTTCACAACATTTATTTGATAACTGTAGTTCGTTTACTGATTTAAACGAAACAAAAAAAAATTACAATAAATAATTATAATAATTATTAGAGTAAAGTCAGTGTGTATTGGTTCCTGATGGAAACTCACAACAGCATATAAAGTAAATTAGAAGTTTATCAGCTGGAACATTAAAGTGATGAATACATAAATATCAATAATTATAATCCAATAGTATAATATACATTATTCTGGAACGAGTAATCCTGTTTGATGAGTACTTTTACTTTTGGTACTTTAAGGATATTTTCATGTCAGTACTAAATCTGCAACTAACTATTATTTCCATTATCTATTCATCTGACGATCATTTCCTCGATTTATTGATTAGTTGTTTGGCCCATAAAAAAAACTGTATTGTATATAATGTAGAATGTCTACAACAAAGTCGCAGTAGTGGAAGAAAATGCTACACAAGTAAAAGTACACAAGTATTATCAGTAAAATGCACTTTGACTATCCAAAGTAAAATCACTCCTTTCAAAGCCTTATATTGTCATAGAATATGATGTTTTTCTTTTTTCATCACTAATAATACATGTAGTATTTAATGATGAACTTTGGATACTTTGTGTAGTAATGGGTAAATTAGTACTGCATCATATCATGAGTTTTATTCACGTAAATAATGACATTAGGTGGCAAGTAAATGTTGTGAAAGTGCAACATTTACCTCTAAGATTTGGAGTTCCAGTATAAAGTAGCATAAAATGGATTTCATAACTGTACATGGATAAAATACTTGAGTAAATGTACATTTTTACATTGCATGATCGATCTGTGATTATCTATATTGTCTATAAAATGATTCAACAGTCCAAAATACCAAATTTATTAAATCCACTGTTATTTATGAAAAAGAGGCATTTTAAAAAGCAGAAATCAGAAGCAAAGATTTGGTATTTTTGCTTGAACTGGATTTAAATAATTAACTATATTTAGAAATGTTGCTAAGTTCAATTTCTGCCCATCAGGATCTCTGATTTCACTGTTTTCCTCCTCTCAGAGCTGGTGGACAAATGTATCGGCTCCCGGATCCACATCGTCATGAAGACGGACAAAGAGATCGTCGGCACCCTGCTGGGCTTCGACGACTTTGTCAGTATCCTTTTTGTTTAACGTTCGCTGTGACTGATCTCACCGCTCGCTCTGAAAATCGATTTCATCCTTAACCATGTTTTAGACATGGTCCTGGAAGATGTGACAGAATTGTGAGTATGCCTCTTATGTTTTTTTGTTTTAGCAGTTTTTTCACTTTACCTGCAGGTTTAATGAACTTGTTTCTGTGTTTCAGTGAAATCACACCGGAGGGAAGGAGGATAACCAAACTGGACCAGATCCTTCTCAATGGCAACAACATCACCATGGTACGTAAACATCCTGCTGCACGTTCGGTACGTTTCCTCTCATTTCCAGGCTCACAGGTGAATCTTACGCCTCCACGTCTGTTTTCTGTCTGTGCAGCTCATACCTGGAGGAGAAGGTCCCGAAGTTTGAGAATCGTCTTTGTGTTGTGGATTCGAGCCTTTCCTACGTTGTGTTCCTTAGTTGATCACGTCATTTATTGTCGTTACCGACCTTCCCTCTTTATCTCGAGGGAGGAGAATATTTTTGTAATAAGATTCCTAATGGAGTATTTGTTTTAGAAAATGTTAAACTAGAAGTGTGTCACGTGACAAATGAGTCTTTTTTCTTTTTTACAAATAAATGAGAAATACAAATTGAAAAAAACAACAAGCTTTCTTTTTCTTTCATTTTTTTATTTTTATTTTATTCACTAACTCAAACTTAAATTTAGTGCAAATGTTGGTACAAAACTGAAGTGTTCTCATACAACAGCAGTGATAAAACTATGATCCAGTTGTTTTTTTATGTTTATTGGGAAGAATAAGCAAAAGTTGAGGACTTGCAGCATGACTGAACAGAGTTGACTGATTTTTGATAAACCCGGTGATCAAAACAACAGAGGACTGTAAATCTGTTGTCCCTTCCTTTCAGCTTCAGTACATTGAAGATTTCTCCTCTCCTTTTGGGTTTGTCACCTTTTCCAGGTTCTTGTTGATGATGTCGTATAGCTCGGCCTGTTTTTAATGGGCAGGAAAAAAAAGGGTTTAAATATTCGTCTACAGCAGTACAGCGGAAAACGTGTCAGTTCAGCCTCACTTACGTAGAAGCCGCGGATGTCGAGAATGATGACTCTGATCTCAGAGTAGATGGACTCGTCCTTCTCATGGACCAGCGAGCGGTAGTCCATCTGAAAATAGAAATATTTATTTTAAAATATAATTATATCAAAGCTTTGAAGAGTAAAGCTGGAGTTATTCTGTATTTCCCTTCCTGTCAGCAAATTCAAAAAAAATTGCACAAATGTACTGAACTGCATCTTTAAAAGAAAAAAAAAACCACCTACCACATGAGTCTCTTTGGAAGCTTTTGCGACAGCGTCTCCTCTCTCTGAAAAGTACCTGGATAATTCAGCAGAAAAGGTTTGATGAGTCACAGTTGAGCAAAGTCAGGAGGTAAATCTGCGTTGGTACCAACTCCAGGACAAAGATATCGGCTATCTGCAAGTCCATCGGCACATGATTTTTTTGGATGGAGATTTAGAGTTTATTTCTCCTGTAACCAGGACAACTGTATTCGTCGGCGCCCAAAACAAGGTCATTTCTCTTTTTATGGCCTCTGGAACAGCAGAGATTTGAGACATCTGCTGTACCGGAGCTGTTCGACATGTTCCCGAAAGAATGAAAAGGAGAAAGTGAAAGAAATCTGGGATTATTTTGCTTTTTACTCAGTCTCTGTTGGCTCCATATTATTAAAAACAAAATCCTTTTCTCTGCAACTTGCTCTTCCATAATTATCAAGCTGAAAATGGCATGTAGGTAGAGGGGATTTCCCATTTAAGCTGACATCAGCCAGTTGGAAAGTTTTAACATCACCAAACGATATCAAGAAAAATCTGCTTAAAAATGATGTTTCCTGATTTTAGAAGTGCTGTAAATTGTCAAAGCAGCTGGTAAACTAGACAGCACGAATAAAATGGTAAAATGGATTATTATTTATTTACCATTACATTAAACTTGATCAACATTTATCTCCAACCTACTTGTTGATGTTGGTCTGAAAACCGTCAACTTTGGTCTTCACTGCGGCGATTCTCTCCAAGATCTTCTCCTGCGGTGGAAAAAAAATAATTTTTTTATGATGACTTCAGTTTTTTAAAACTTTGCATAATGTGACTAAACTGCGTCACTGTGAGAACGTGATGCACACGGAAAAGTACCTGAATGGCGACACCAAAGTCGTTTCCATCTTCTATCTTTGGGATGAGGTGCTGAATCCAGCAGGAGACCTGCAGCAACAGAAGAGTTTACCTTAAACACCAGGAAATATGAAGAAAAAACACATCTCTAGCTCAGGGTTCATGTTTAAAAAAAAAAAGAGACCGGTTCACTCACAACGATGATGGTCTCTCTGAGAGCGATGATCTCTGGTTTCACTCTGTCCAGAAGCACCTGAATCTTCTCGTTCCCTTTGATGAAGCCACATTTTGGAGCTGCAGGAGGAAAGATGGGGAACTTTTACCATCATGTACACTGAGTTCACGTTATTCCTGATAATTAAATAAAATAAAAACAAACAAAAAACACTTCACTACCTTTCTTCTTTTTCTTCTCATCGTCTTCATTCTTATCTGTCTCCATTTCCTGAAAAATCAATTTCACACAGTCAGAAACAGATCGATCATTACGGGACCTTTTCTGTTACGTATGTGAGTTTACGTGTGATAAAAAAAGTGACAGAGGATCCAGTTTCAGACCTAATTAACCTTTTTAGGCGCCTAAATGAGGATAGTCTTTTTATCAGAGTTGTTATTGTGTTAAAAGATGCTGATTGAACTTTCTGATCATTTCAGAGGCCGTGTGTAGTTTGTGTTGAACAGCGTTACACGACAAGGTGTTTCTGATATTTATTCCTCCCTCATTAATATAAATGTGGTGAACAAAAGCTAAACATGATTTACATAAAAAGAGGATTTATTACAGGACTGTTGCATTAGACTAAACCTACAACTTTTTGATTATTAAGTTGAAAGTAAATTAATCATCAAATATTCTGATAATCGAGTCATGAAGTCATTTTTCAAGCAGAAATGCCTAAATAAGATACTTCCAGATTATCAAAAGTGATGATTAGCTGCTTCTCTTTGTCTTAGATTAGAGCACATTTAATATTTTTGGGTTTGTAAAAGTTTGATGGACAAAACATGAAGTCACTTTATGCTCTTTAATAATATAACAGGTCTTTTTTCACTATTTTCTAATGTTTTGTAGACCAGCGATATTAACCATGAGCTGCCGCCTCACATTAGCCTGAATTAGTTTAATTAGTTTATCTTGGTGAACCTAATAAACCTGAGTTTATGTCAGAACATGGACCTAGTAAGCATATATGTAATATTAAATGTGTTAAAACAAGGCCATGACAGTCGGTAAAAGTGCAGAAGCATAAATATTTCTGTCAATTTTCCTTTTATTTTTTATATTAAATATATTGTGTATTTTATCTTATTTTATTTTATAATATTCTAATTTACCAAATGTTTTTGTATTTTCTTGTATTTTTATGTTCTTCGCTGCTATGACAACTGAATTTCCCTCCGAGGATCAATAAAGTCATCTATCTATCTATCTATCTATCTATCTATCTATCTAATTATCTAACAGAGGATCTGCTTTGTAATCCAGCCTCGTCTGACCAAAAAGGACAAGTCTGATAAAAAATTCAGATCCTACTTTTTAAAGTCTCATTTTATGATCTTTATAGCGTCATAAAAACAATAAATGGCACATTTCTGTTGGCCAAGGCTCAATATTTCAATTTTTTTTTTAATGTGAAGAACAAGCTAAATAAGAGTGCACGGCGACATGTCGGAGCGGATAACAGATCAGTACTGGTTTGACTGGTTCAAGCCTTGTTGGGAAGCTGGAAAACCACATGAGACCAGATGAATTATTTCAGGACGCATCAGCTTGTGCACACGTGTGTTTAAAGGTGCTGCGGCCTCACCTCCTCCTCCGGGGCTGGGGGGTCGGGTATGGGGATGTCCAGGGGGGCCTGCAGGGAGCTCATGTCCGTGATGCTGAAGGCGTCATCCTGCAAACACACACAGAAAGAGAGATAATGATGAGCAGGAGGAGCAAACAGGTGATGAAGAGCTGCTGATTTGTGAGTGGTGGACTCGCTGACCCGGAGCAGACCGTCCAGCTGAAGGATCTTCAGCGGGATGTAGTTGGAGAACAAATTCTCTGCCTGAAAAACACAAAGAAACAGAAAATTTCCAAATTAAAGCTGCTGATTTTAGATTAAATGTGTCATTTAATTTGATAAAAATCAAACAAACCTCATGATAGAGAGACTGGCGGAAGTTTTCCACCTGTAGAGGATAAAAAAATAACAAGAAAAGAAGCTAAAGTGAGTAAAAATCTTGATATTTCAGCTGCTGAGTCATGTTAGGAGAAAGAGCTTTTTGGATTTACTTTCGTTTTCCTCTCTCGGAGGGACTTTCCGCAGCTTCACCTGACAACAACTGGCTCTGTTTCAACACGTTTTTGCTCTCGACGTTTGCAGAAAGCTTCATCATGAAAACGAGCCGCCGCGTTTTAAAGCGTTTTAAAGCGTGAAGCTCACCTGCACATCAGACTCACCTTCACAGAGCTGGAGCTGCTTATCTTCAGGGCGGCTGTCTTTGACATGATGAGCAGACTCTTCACAGCTGAACTCTGATAAATAAGAAGGATTTTTTTTAAGCTGAATCCTGTTTTTAAGAGATCGGAGACGTGCAGGAGAGGCTGAGCTGCGTCCCGAGGTGACTCTTTATTTCCTCATTCAGTTTACTTTCGATTTCAAGTCGGATGATGAAGGTCGCGCCTCCTCCTGTCTCCCTCCTCCCCTTAAAGTAGATCCTCTCTGCAGTTTATGATGTAATGAGGCAAACGTGTCCACAAAAGGTGGAGGAAGTAAAAGTACAAATACCACACACCATAAAAATATTCTTACAAGTAAAAGTCCTGCATCAAAGTGTAACTTGAATAAAAATATGTACTAACTACCACTACTAAAAATGTATAATGTAATGTAGAAAAATGCTAATTTAGTATACGTCATTGAGTTAAGTATATGAGAGTGAAGTTTTAAGATTACTCAAGTACTCAGTTACAAGTAAAAATAATTTCTTAAGTTAAAGGCTGTAGGTATAATCAGGAAAATGTATTTAAAGTATGTTAGGTAAAAGCCCTGTGTGCAAATGTCCCAAAACAGACTGTTAATATTGATGTTTAATAAGGAAGATAAACCATTAACCAATTATCAAAGCTGTTGTTGTTGATATGTTTTTATTTTATTAATAAAACAGCGAAGGGGGATAGTGTAATAGTAAGAACCATGAGTAAGAAATATAATATATTAAAAATACAATAAAAAAGAGAAAACAATAAAGAGAGTAAGAATAATAAAATAATAAAAAACAACTACTATGCTTTATAAATTTATAAATTTACATCTCAACAGTATATAAAAACACAAAAAAGAAACAAAAAGAAAACCAGGACACAAATTATTATGGTTATTATTTACATAGGATATAATAGTTTTGTCTTTTGTGTGCTTTTGTACTTTTACTGAAATATAATTTAAACGCATAACTTTTACCTGTAACAGAGTATTTTTATTTTTACTGAAGTGCAACATCTTCTTCCACCTCTGATAAAAAAACTTCTAAGTTGTTTCATTTCCGCTTTTATTTTGAAAAATAAACCCGCACGCAGGTAGAACCGGAAGTTTATACGTCAAATTGTAGTTCCGCATTTGAAGCTAACGGCTAACAGTTAGCTCCGGATCCACAGACAGCAGCAGGTAAAAAACTAACAGCCGATTATTGACTTACAGACACGATGTTTGAAATGATTTACGACATAAATACTTCCAGCTGACTCTCAGAAAACCGGACAAACTTTCGAAGCTCGATAGCATCGTGATTTATCAGCAGGTTTGTAGTTTTAACGCTGTTTTTAAAACAAAGTTTCGGTTTGTAATGACGTAATTTGTTGTTTGTTTGTTTGTTTGTTTGTTTGTTTGTTTGTTTGTTTGCTTCAAAAGTGACAACAGACGCATTTTATCTAACTCCTGTTCAGAGTTAATGTGGAATAAACTGCAGAGATACTGACATGTTTCACACAGCTAGCACAACAGAGAGTGAAACTGAAGTCGTCATGTGGTGAATTAAAAGTGAAATCATTGTTATTATATAATTTATTCCTCAATTTAATGCTGAACATTTACATTAAAACCTGCTCTTATTTTACACATAAAAGCTGAAGTCTTACAGTAGGTAGTTTCCTGGTTTCTCCCCCCTCTGATCACTGATATTGATTGATTATTAATAGATTTATGTCACTTTTATATTCTAATATCTTTACAGCTGAATAATGTCATCTCTCTAATCTATTTTAATTTAACAGTATATTGTTATATAGTTGTATAAATTGCTTTCTTATCTATGTGAATTCATCTTTAATCTTAAATTTATTATGTTTTATTATAAACTGCAGATTTATTTAATCTAGAGGATGTTTTTTAGTATTTTTTTATATTTATTGTAACGCTGCAGCAATTAATTGATTAGTTGTCAACTTCTGAATTAATCACAATTATTATTCTGATAATAACTTTATTTGTTTTGGGTAATTTTTTTTAAAAGAAAAAGTGTCCAAATTCTCTGATTTCAGCTTCTTCAAATGTGAATATTTTCTGGTTTCTTTCGTCTTTGGCTTTGGGAAACTGTTTTTATTAATCAAATAACTAATCGATTTATCGAGGAAATGATTAATAGATGAGTTGTTAATGGAAATAATTGTTAGTTGCAGCCTTAGTATGAACATGAAAATACCAAAAGAAGTAAAAGTGCTCATTATACAGGATGTTTACTGTCACAGAGGAGGAAAGGAAACTGAAAGTGGGGACACTTAAAAAGCAACAATTAATCATTTAATCAATTAGTTGTCAAGTATTTACTTAATTGACAGCTACTTTGATAATAAATGAATTGTTTTGAGTTGTTTTTTTGTGTCTAAAGTGTCTAAATTCTTCATGAACGATTGTTTTATCCACAACCTGAAGATATTCAGTTTACAGTGATGTTTCCATCGAAGCTTTTAAAATATCCACTGATGATCAATACTTCCCCTTCCTGACAGCGATGAGCGGCAGCCCTGCGTCTGTGGAGATGGACGAGGTGAGGAGGCGAGCCCAGTCGCTCCTCTCCTCCTCGGGTTCGGCCCAGGACGTGAAGGCGGAGGTGCAGATGATGGCGAGGATCCCCCTGCCGCTGTCGGAGAAGTACCGTCACTTCGGAGTGGAGGCCATGTTGAGGGACAACACGACCGGACGCAGCAGACAGGAGGTGAACTTTCCTCTGTCTGAGCAACAGTTCAACAAGTTTTTATTGACAACTTTAACCAAAAACACTAATGTGCAATGACTTTTACATGTAAAAGTATTTGTAAGAGTATTTTTAGTATTTGTACTTAATTAAAGAATCTGAAAACTTCCTCCACTGCAGCCAGAAAGTAGGAATGAACATGAAAAGATCTGTGGAGGAGAGACGCCATAAAACGTGAATTTTTTTGGCGAACTATGAAAAGGAAACAAAGCAAATGAATAAGAAACAAATCGATCATCAAAGTGTCTTTCAACAGAAGAGAATAAACAAAGCTTCAGTTTATCTTTTACAGACATGTCATCCTTTGTGTCGGAGGTATTTTTGACCACTGGGGGGCAGAAAAACTCCAAAAAAAGACAAATAGCAACACTGAGCCTCAAAACTCACACATGAAATGACACAAATGAAGTTGTTTCATTTCACTGTTAATTTCCAAAATATTAAAAAAAAAAAAAAAAAAACACTCTAATTCAAGAATCTGTGCTGTTGTTCTTTCAGATTTTTCTTAAAATTCGAACAAGTATGATGATGATGATTATGAGATGAGATTAAAAAAAAACTCTGTCATAAAATAAGTGAATTTTTACTAATTAAATGAAACATAAGAATAAAATCTTCACAAAAATATGAAATCTGTGTATCTTCTGTAAAAATCGGCACTTTTCTGTTGTGTTTTGTGAACGTAAATATTCATTAATAACTCTGCTGCCTCTGCTTCAGGTTCTGGAGTCCTTGAGCCGACTGGTCAAGGCCTTGAGTATCCTGGAGAAGTACGGCTGTAACCTGACGAGCCCCACCAGGCCCAGATACTGGAGGAGCGTCAAGCACAACAACCCCGTCTTCAGAACGACGGTGGACGCCATCCAGGTGAGGAAAAAGTTAGATACTCCTGAAACAGTCATTTGGTGCAGATTTTTAATGTCATTCTGCTTTTACTGCAGATTTAAGGAGGTTTTTGGATGAATTATAGCTTCTTGGTGTGAATAAGTGTGAATTCTTTGCAGAAAATAATAAAAGGAGGACTTTTAACATGTAGAGAAAATATTTAAATCTATGTTTTCTTTCACAGGGAGGCCGGAGAGTCCTCTATCTGTACGGCTACACCAACCAGCAGATCGACGGCCTCAGTTTCCCCGATGAAGTCGCCGAACCGGACGCCGATAACGTCGCCGCGGTGACGCTGGAGGTCATGACCTTACGCACAGAGGTGGACATGCTCATTAAGGTTCGTGCTTGTTCTTTAAACATTCACCTGAACGCTGTAAAACATCTGTGTGTGTGTTAGAAATTCACTGTCTGTCATCTCTGTTTGCTTTAGGGCATTCATCCTCACCTTCAGTACTTCAAAGACATCATCCCATTCATCATCCAGCAGGTCTGATTTACACTCAATCTGTGTCAGTTTTGTCACAATACTTCAGTCTTTTTTGATTCACTTGCTGCCTTTCTTGTTAAATTTGATATTTTACAGTGTACAGTTGGTGCTTTTATATCGTCATTTTTTACTGTAGGACTAAAATACTGTTGTTTTTATATCTCTAAATGAGATACAAGCTCTGACATTAAACATATAAGATGTTACCAAATATCTACATGGATGCTGGAAAAACTACAGGAAATAAATCTGTAAAAATAAGGTGTCCATTTCCATTTTATTTATTCCACCACATGTTAAAAATAAAGGTGTTTGCTGTGTTGCTGCTTTCTTCAGGATCAGCAGGTGACTGATGCCGTGGTCGTCTCGCCCAGAGAGGCGCAGCAGGAAGACAAAGTCCAGGTTGTGTCTCCGCCATCAAAACCCACTCAGGCCCCCGTAGGACAACCTGTGAAACCAGCAACAGGTGAACGACGCAGCCTCACAGCCTTTTCCGCCATCAGTCTGATCTATGATTGCAAATGTCTTATTTTTTTTTACATATGTCATTGGATTGTAGTTTAAAAGGTTATTGTTGTTACTGTAATCACCTCTTTTTATATTGATGGTTTTCCTCTTTCCTTCACTAATAATATTAATGATATTTTAACATGGATTAAAAAAAACTTTTGAGTTCAGACACTAAATGTATTATTTACATTTGAAATAGTTTTGGCACCCGAAAGAAGAATAATTATTAAATTATATTATTATATTATTAAAACCTCCATTTTGTTGATTAGTGAAGAAAGAATGCTGTTTTATTTCTTTTTCCATCAGGTACTTTTGATTTTAAATTAGTTTTCCTGGCCAGAAAAGCGTCAGTGACCCTCGATCATTACTGAACCACAGTGGAGCAGTCAGGATCTAAATATCAGTTTTTCTTTCTCTTTATTTTTCTCTTTCTGTGTCGACTCAGTGGTTTGGTTGAACAGGTTTGCACTGTAATCTGTCAGTCCACAGTATGTTCAGATGATAATCCAGCAGTGCTAACCACAGACCAAACTTCTGTTTCTATTTCAAAGTTTTAAGAATAACTTTGCCTGTTAATTCAGCGTGTTTGAGGCATTATTGTGCACTTTACACTGAAACCTGTTCCTATTTAAATCTAAAAAAAAATGTTTGCTAATCTTCCAGTTCCCTTTACCAACGAATGATGAAGTTTTATGTTCTTATTTTGCTGTTCTCATTCATATAACATATTTGTAAAGAGGACTTCGTAAAACCTGGTCAAGCTTTTGTAGCAGGTGATTCTGAACTCTTGAGGATACTTTATGCACCTTAAAGATAAAGATTAAAAGAAACTATAATCTATCTTTCCTTTGTTGTTTTTTGTTTTCAGGCTCTCCTGCAGCGGGGGAGTGTAATCTGTGCGGTGGCCCTTCGTCCGTGCTTTGCCCGTCCTGTGACAGTCAACCTTTCTGTGACGCCTGCGACGACCTCTTTCACCGCCACCCCTCCAGAGCCAATCACAAGAGAGACAAAATACAGCAAACTAAACAGGGTGAGAAGAAGTAATGGAAATAAGAACAATGAAAAAACAAGATAAACGTCTGTTTTCTGTTTTATTTAAATCCTTTTTTTCTCTCGGTGTGGCTACAGATTCCTGCAGCATCTGTGGGATTTCCTCCGTCTACGCTCAGTGCTCCACATGTGTCCAGAGGTTGTGTCTGAACTGTGACAGACTTTTCCACTCACACCCTGACCGCAAAGGACATAACAGAACTTTTACCATGCCGGCCAAAACATCCAGGTGAGCAGAAAAAGGAAGACGATGACATTAAAACCCTTTGACTGTCAGCTTCACTTCCTCCTTTGGCAGCAGTGTGGTCTAATGATCAGAGCGGTGTTAAGACCGAGAAGTTTACCGCAGGTTGAATATGCCTGACATCCAATTATCCTGCTGTCAGAGTGGTGAATAAGAGTTTCGGCTAAAATGAGAAAACTATGAACTTTAGTAAAGGTGGCTGCATGAAAAATATCTTCTTGTTCGGGATGAATGAACTCATTCGCTTCAGTAAAATCTCACAGAGAAGTAAAGAGAAGAGATTTACAAGTTAAAATAAAGGAATAAAATATAATATGCATCTAAAATAAATTATAATACTGTGACAGGCTCATACGATTTATAAACAGGACAGGTAAGAACAGGATTGTAGACAGACACTGCACTATTAAATATATAGACTGTGATGATTAAACAGGTGGTAAAATATATACACGATACACCTGGCTACTGTGACTTAAACAGGTATAAACAGTGGTAATAAATATATATGAACAGAGATGTAAACAGGCAGTTTCCAGTCAGTAACAGTCGTATAAAGATAATGTGACGTCCATCCAACTGAGGTAACTAAACCGTAAGTGAAATAGAGTAAATGAAATACATCAATATGAGATAAATGAAGCTGCTGGGGAATCGAATCAGTTAGAGCACAATAATGACTTTTCTCCTGTTCTTCAGTCCCTCTCAGTCGCCGTGGGAGTGCGCTCATTGCACCACGGTGAACGAGATGCGAGCCGTCCTCTGCACAACCTGCGAGCGGCCTCGACTCGCCACGGCCGCCTCCACCGTTCAGGAGAGCCCAGGGTCAGTTCCCACATCACCCAACACAGGTGAGACTAACACATGTGCAGTCTGTAAAAATAATTTAAAACAAAGTGCTATAAAGGAGGGAAAGATTAAAAGTCTTCTACAAATATAATCGGGCAAATAAAGAAAAAAAAAAGGATAAAATAAACATAAAAAATAGAAACACAAGATTTTGTACTAAGTCTAATCCTAATTTATACAGAAACATTTTCATTCATGCAGGAGAAAATAGATTTAACAGAAAGGAAGAGGTAAAGTACACACACATACACACAGATACACAAAATGTACTTGTAGAAAAAAGGACAATTAAAAGAAAGTATACTACCTTCCCTATTTTTCTGAATAAAGTCTAATCTCACATCAAATTTGCACACTTTGGATTCTCCCTCATCCTCTCTATTACACCTGTTTTCTCATTCACAAATGGAAATGTTTACATGTTTCAGCTGCAGTGTAAAGCGAGCGTCTTTCAATGAAACAAAAAAAGTCTGTCTCGATCCCTCAGAGTGGCAGTGTAAGAGCTGCACCGTCGTGAATCAGGGCAGCAGCATCCTCTGTGAGGTGTGTGAGCGCCCCCGTCTGGCCACTCGCCCTCCTGCCGCTCCGGCGCTGTCTAGCCCAGGATCCCCATCTGAGTCCGGGACAAAGGTTCGTCTTGCCGCCACTTCTGACGACACTTCCTTCTCCTTTTTAAATCTTTATGTTTTTTTACAGGCACTGTGTTATAGTGGAGGGATTATCAGGCGATTCTGCAGCACTTAGAGAGCAGCCGGTGAACGTCGTGGAGCGTTTAGCAGCTAGTCAGATATTTCCCTCAGGAGGTGGTGGAGACCAAAACAGAGCTGAAAGAGAACAAAAACATGACTCTGAGTCACTAATTACGTAATTAATTATGTTACAATAATGTAACTCCATAACAGCTGGATGTGCAAATAACATATGATGAAATGAAAATAGCGGATTAATCAATAATGCAAATGATCAGTCATAGAGCCTCCCTGCCTTATAAATGTAAACACGTTTTTACACCCCAACCTCCCAGTGAGTACCTCTGGCTTTCAGATGAGAGCACTTGTGTATAGTTTAATTTACTGTAAATCACTGAGATAACTTTTTAATCGTCACTGATGCCTTTCTTCTTCTAATTTTGTGCATATTTATGGATTTGTATAAAACCCTGGAGTGAGAAATAGAAATGTATTACAGATACAGTTGACTGATGGGTGGCTCACTTTTAGATTTCATTTATTCTTTTCATTCTTCTCTTACATAATTTTGTCTGTTTTTCTCAACTTGACGTTTATAATTTTGTCTTTTTTTCTTTCTCTTTCACAGTGGATGTGTCAGTTCTGCACCTACATAAACACAAAGCCCACCGCGGTCTGTGAGATGTGCAACCAGTCGTGTAAAGACTCTTTAGGATTTTCTCTGCCCGAGTCTCTCCAGCCGTCCTTTTCCGGCGTCAAAGATCCACCGCCGCCGAGCGCGAAGCCTCAGCCGAGGCCCCGAGTCAACCTGGAGCTGAAGAGACAGAAGATGATGAAGGAGGACGGGCTCTTTCTCATCCACCAGATTAGAGTAGGTCGATAACTGTGGACTGTTGTCAAGACTGAGACACATCAGATATTATCAGGGCTCAGCATCCATTTGTAGATAGATTTGAAATCACTGTTTGGTCTATAAAACATCATAAAACAGTAAAAACTACCTCTTCAAATTGGCTTTTTATGCAACCAACAGCCCAAACACCAGGGGTATTTCATTAACTTTAATTTATGACACATGAGAAGCCTGAACCAAGAAATATTTGGTACTTCTGCTGGAAAAAATGACAGAAATTTGTATTCTAATATGGTCTATTTGTCAGTTTGCTTAGATTTGCTAAGAGATGTAAGTTGAATATCTTTGGACAATTTGAATGGTCCTTTTCCACAATTTTCTGGCTTTCTTATAGAATAAATAATGACTCCATTAATCTGAAAAATAACCAATAGATTAACTAATTTATTTGGAGTGGTCAACCCAGAAGATTGATTGTATTGTGGGGTTGTTCGTGTGCTGGTGGGAAGTGGAAGAGTTGCAGTCCTAGAAGTTACTAAAGTTGTCCAGCTTTACCCTAAAACTGCTAACAATTATCTTTATTTTTGATTAATCTGCTGATGATTGTCTTGATTTCCCATCTATAAAATGTCAGATAAAAGAAAAAATTACCACAAATTACTCAAAATGTCTTGTTTTGAGCAACAGCTTAAAACCCAAAAATGTTCAGTTCACAAAAGACAAAAAAAAAAATCAGCAAATCTTCAAAACTGAAAAATTATCAAAATAGTTGCAGATTAATTGCAGATCCATTAATTGTCTAATAATTTCAGCTCTATCTGTAAGTGACAGTATCTCAGCATTAAAATGTTAAACAGAGATCATTACAATGGAAGTAAACGTGAGTAAAAGATTCACCCTGTTTGTTCTTTCCAGGAAGCAGAAAAGTGCGGCGTCAGTCCTGAGGAGGTGTACGCCGCCATTGGCATGTGCGGCGGCAGCAACAACAACCCCTGCGACTGGCTGACGTCCGAGCTGCCTCACCTGCTGGACGAAATCTGCGCCATGGCGGCCTCCGTCCAGCTGAACTACAGAGCAGGGGATTCTGGGACGCAGCCCGCCGTGGAGAGAGACGGGGAGCCGGAGCAGAGCGGGCCGGACGTGAACGGCGAAGGCGTGAAACTCTCCAGAGCCGAGGCCAAGCTGGCCTGGCTGTCTGCGGGCGGAGACACAGAACGAGCAGTGAGACAGCTGCTGAGAGACAGACACGTCAAGGTAGGAGAATCAAAAGTCTAACACACTTCACTTAAAACATTTTCCTGATAGAGGTGCAGGAGTTTATCAATGGTATTTCAATTTTTTGCATCTTCATCTTCCACCTTACTCGCTGCTTTTCCTTTCAAAAGATAAAGTTTGAGACAGTTGATATTTCAGAAAGACAGACAAATAAAAGATTTTTTTTAAGTAATATTTTCTACCAAACTCCTCTTTTCGGGAAACCAAAGTTCACACTTGACAGATGTAAAGACCAGCAGACAAATAGAGAAATGTTCTTTTTAAATCTGGAGCTGATCAACAAAAATGCAAAAACGATTGTTTTCATCATCGATTAGTTTGCTGGTTATTTTCTTTATTGTTTAGCCTCTATAAAGATTGAGAGAATAATGACAAATTATCATCAAGTTTGTTAAAATAACGTGTTTTCCTTCACCAGCAATTAAGACATAAAATCTTTTTGTTTTGCACATTTCAGTACATCCCTTCTTCCAGTTATCAGTTCACTGTCACACAACTTAATAAAAAAGCAATACTTTGATAACATTTGCAGCCACTGCAGAATAATGTGATTGATCTCTTGGTTTATTGGTGTTGAGTGTATTTGACTTTTATTCCTGCGTGTACAGAAGAGGGAGTCTGATCTCAACAAGTGACAGTGGCGAGGTTGATTTCAACATGTGAAAGAAATATGTGAGCAAACAGGACGTTTCTCGAGTGTCTCCAGACTTTCTGACCCTGACAGATAACTCCGAACAAAGACGGTCTGTGGTCTGTTCTGTGACCCTGTTTTAATGAGCACAGTGTAGAAACTCCAGACTGCTGCGAGGACACAAAGAAACTTGTGTCACACTTGAGCGTAGGAGAAGTATGTCCTCTGTTGAGACAAATATATTCATGTTTTATAGGCTTTTGCTGGGTTATGATGTTCATAAAAAGCTTCTTTAGGACAACCTCCTCCAAATGAACCTGTCGGTGGACGGCTACCAATAAATAATCTGTTAATTATTTTCACATTAATGTGTTGATTATTTAGTCTATAAGATGTCAAATTGTGATAGAAGACTGTTAAAATTGCCTGAAACTCAAAAATGTTCAACTTACAATCAGATAAAACTGAGAAAAACAGCAAATTCTCACATATGAAAAGTTGAAACAAGTGAATTTTTGGCAATTCTGCTTCAAAAATTAATTATTCAAAGTTTAAAATAAATATTTGATTATCAACCTAATTGTCAATAAACATTTTGTTGACTGATTTATCTGCAGAGATTAGATAATTAGCAAACAAAAACAACTATAATAACAATAACAATAATAATAATAATAATAATTTGAGGGCATAAATGAAAAAGTAATCTAAAAATATATGTTAAATGAAACTATTTTGATATTTGATGTGTAGTTTGGGTCATTTTTTTCTGTGAGATCTAAACTCAAAGCAGAATCAGAGTATTGATACGAACATGTATGCTCTTTTTTATTTCACATTTAAAACCTGTGTGAGTCACTTGAAGAAACTCATCATTGTACCTCTCTTGATACTGCCAATGCTGCTTGATTGAATACTTGTATTCTGCTTCATCAATTTAATTTCCCTGCCGATCAACAGATCAATAGCCCTGATCTTATTGAGCAGAATTACACGCTATTTTTTACCCTTTTTTCACCACTTCTAGTTTTAGTTGAAATTGTTAAAAAATTATTCAAAATCAGGTGCGTGAACGAGAAACAGTTCAATTTTGGTGAAAAAGGGGTATTTTTGCGTCGTTATGGCGACCCAATCAAGATGTGAGCATCAAAATGAGCTGGCATTCAGTAACTTTTAAAATGATAAATATTCCTTGACCCCCTTTGTTTGGCCACTCCTTCTCACAGATTACACTCCTTAGTTATTGCTGTGGTTTTTCATCCTGGTTCTATAAATGAACTAACACTGAGATCCTTTGATAAAAAGTGTTTTACTCTTCAGACTGCAGACAGATCGAGTCGACTCCCACATTCCTGTGAAGCGTCGCTCCCAGTTCAGAGACCTTAAGAGACAAATAACTGGACCTGAAAGGGTTAAACGTGCTTACTGTCACCCAATAATTTATTTTTCATTAGTAGCTGTACCAGGATAAAATATTCATCTAGCTCAGTAATCAAGTAAACGTTTATGTGGTCAAACTCCAAAAAACATGTTAATAAACTCCTACAGGGCCTGAAAAAATCAGAGTAGAGGCTTATCTATTGTAGTAAAGATAATCCAAACCAAAGTTCTTTATAAGTTTGTGCATTGTAAACAAAATATAAATATGCATTTTTAAGAATTTCCACCTTTTAACAAGTGTCAGAGAAACTGTGGATCTTTGACGTCTCACAGAAACCGCTTAAATATTCATTTTTCATGAGTGTTTAAGTAACGTTAATTTTAGAAAAAGTATCACATCTGTATTATGAATCAGGTTGTTCCAGCTCTTTTATGTCAGGTGAAAATATTCAGAACAATTATTCTTTACTTTTTTTAAATATTCACACCAATTATTCAATTTTTGACGCCTCATTACCAAAATTCAGCAAATAAATTTAGTGCCTCTGCAAACTTTGAGATCTAAACTGAATCTTTGAACAGTGTTTATGGTCTGAAAAAGTACTTTAATTAAAGTACTGAACTTATGGCACATTTTTGAGGTACTTGTACTTGTGTGTTGTAGTTATATGCTGTTTCCCACTTCACACTAGCATTATAAACTATAAACTATATTATTATTATAAGTTCATCTATCCAGAAGTTTATAAAGTCATTAAAAGCAGCTCAAGTTTTATCAGCTGCAACATTAAAGGTATTGATGATGATGATGAAATGGGTACATTAAGTATATTTTTATGACAATACTTTTGTACTTTTATCTGTAACTGAGTATTTTTGCTGCTGTGAGTTCTTCCTCCTCAGTACTGACACATGAAGAGTTTATTAATGTGTCCCTGTGTGTGTCTGCAGATGAGGGAGCTGACCTCTCTGGGCTTCAGGGACGCGTCTCAGTGCGAGGAGGCTCTTCGGCTGAGCGGGGGGGAGGTGAAGGGGGCTCTGTCCCTGCTGCAGCGCCCCCTCCTGGAGCCCTTCCACCAGCGCATCTGGACTGACCAGCCGGAGCCACCGATCGATCCCAAACACCCAGACAAACAGGTCAGGCTGCTCGCGGCGCTCCCGAGGACTTCGCCGTGCTCTCGTGCTGACGTCAGAGAGCTTTCTCTTCCTCGCTCGTTTCTATTTTTAGGTGTTTTTGCTTTTTTCCCCCTTTTGCTTCCTTCTTTAATTTTACAGTAAGTCCTCGTTGTCCTTGTGCGCTCTCTGCAGAGGATGTGCAGGCGTCTGCTGGCGCTGTACGACCTGCCCAGCTGGGGTCGCTGCGAGCTCGTCCTGTCGCTGCTGCAGGAGCCCGACGTCACCTACTCTCTGGAGGACGTCGTGCAAGCCGTCAAAGAGTCGCACGACAAGGACTTCATCAGGCGCCTCCTCAACAACGAGTGCCCCTGCTGCCTGTGCATCTTCCCCCGCAGCAAGGTGGGTCAGAGACTTTATACCACCGAGCTCAAATAAGAGTTTAAAATGTTATTTATCTCAAACATAGTCCACTTTCCAGCTACATAAAAAATGTATGAGGGATGAAGTTAGTGTGCGTTTTAAATAATGGAAAAAAAGCATGTGGACTCATTATATCCACAAATACATGGAAAACTAGCTAACCAAGTGAGTTTGAAATAATAAACATAAAAAAATGTGGGGAGACGTTGAACTCATAAACTTGAGGAGCATTTATTTGCATTTTGGACAGCTTCCTCGTGTTTTGCTATGTGTTAAATAACCATCAGTCATCACAAGGATAATACGGTTTATAAATTTGAGTTTATAAAGTTGTGAGGAACGTGCTTTTTTTTTCCCATGTCATAAAATTTTACTTTTTTTTTTTCTATGAATTATGAGATTTTAGGCAGCTGCTGCTTCTAACTGGATTTGTAGCATCATTCATTCTGCACAGCATTTATAAATAAATAATCAATAAAGTATAATGTTATTATATCAATAAGGCTTTATTAGGAAGTGGAATAAGTAATATACAAGTAATATATAAAATATGTGTAAACAAAGTAAACTGAACTCCACATTTTCCACATTTATAATCTGATATTTATTATTCTGAAACAGGGCAGTCTGCATAATTAGTACTTTTATAATCAAAACGTAATAAAAAATATTTGTTTTAGAAGATTTTGTCATCTTGTATCTCGAAACGCTCCAAAAGGCTTCTTTTGCAGTTTTGAATCACTCGTTCTTCATTTTCATTTGATATGTTGTCACCTTTTTTACTGCTCTACAGTTTGCAGGTCTGATTATTTGGTAAAGATGGATCGTTTCAGACAGGACAGTTAAAGTATTTATTCCTTAAAGACACGTAAGACAGCAATATGAACATAAAGTTTGGTTTGACACTGAGGTGATCTTTAAAGTTCAGATTCATAATCGTTGATCCTCACTGTTGAGTTAAACATTTACTGCACATCTTTTAATTTCTTCTTCTTCTTCTCGTGTTTCAGATGCAGTCTTTGACTTCCTGTCAGTGCTCCGTGTGTCTCGAGTGCTTCCGGCAGCACTTCACCATCGCCGTCAGAGACAAACACATCCGGGACATGGTGTGTCCCGTCTGCAGCGGACCAGACATCAACGACCCCGAACAGCTGGACAGCTATTTCTCCACGCTGGACATACAGGTACCCAGAGAGAGGGAGGAAACATCATCGGTTTGTAACAGGAGATCTAACTGAGAGCTTAAAAACTGATTTAAATGAGGGTTAGTTATGATGATGCATCAGTTATGATGAAGTCATCAATTTCATCTTAATCTTAGCATGTTCTTAAAGAAATATAATCATTTTAGTAAAAAAAAAATGCAATAAAAAACCTCATAACGTCTCATGAATTCAATTTTAAATTTGTAAGTTTACAATTGTTGTTGTTTTTTTCCTCAAAAATTTCATTGTCTCACTTTAAAATTATATCACAAATTATGTTAACATAAAAGAGGAAAGTAAGATATCAAAAAGAGACTGTGTTGTTGCCAGTACATGCAAAGTGTCTTACTAACACTAATTTAGAGAAGGAGTAGCAGAAGTTTGCTTCAACTAATTACACTCAAGTATGAAGGAAACTAAGCTAAATTTATGCAGCTGCATTAGTTTAGTTGAAATCTGCCCTAAATCATAAAATGAGCAGCTTAAAGCAAATGTCATTTCTTTAAACGTGCTTATTTCCTTTTTGTAATCTTGGTATTGAACTTATCTTAAAACCATCAAACGTGTCCTGAGTACACATATTCCTCTTTCATCTTTAAACTGTAAACTGCTTGGAGGGAGGTGAAGCAGAGTATTTTTGTCATCAACACACACAGTAAGCTCAGTTAAACATATAGAGATGAAAATGAAAAGAACTCAAATTACAGAAAATAATGATCCAAATAGTTTCACAGTAAAGTTTTCCGTGTTGTGTTTTTTTTCTTCCAGCTGCGGGACTGCGTGGAGCCCGATGTGTACGACCTGTTTCATAAAAAACTGACCGAACACGCCCTGATGAAGGACCCCAAGTTCCTGTGGTGCTGCCACGTGAGTCCTTCAGGCCGCTTGTTGTTCCCCGGCGCTCTATCGGCGCTCGAGATCTGATTTCCCCCCCCCTCGGCCTGTAGTTTGCATAACCCTGCTTCACTTCCCTGTAACGAGGTTTGGTTGTTATTCCTATCATTATGACCTCTTATTGAGTGGCCTGACGCCGGCATAGTTTATTCACGCTGTGTTGAAACACAAAGGGAGAAGTGATGGAAAAACCAAGATGCATAAAATGATAAAGAGCAGCCTCCTTTCTTCCTCCTCTCCTGTTTTTCTTTATTTTAAGCTCCCTCTCTTCCTCCGTTCTTTCCTCTTTCTTGACCTTTGCCTGTCTGGTCTTTGCTTTCTTTTTCATTTTCTCTGCCTTTTCTCTCCTAATGGTTTCCTTCCTTCCTTCAGAAGTTTTATTCCTGTCTCTAAACTCTTTGCTTTCATGTCCAGGTCATCGTGTCCTTTCACCACTTTTTATCCAGTTTTCCTTCCTGTCCTCCTCCAGTTTCCTTTTGGCCTTCAAGCTTTGTGTCTCTCGACCAGTTTTTTATTTTCTCCTTCCACCACTTCTACTCTGATCTCCAAATTTTATCAAGTTTCTTCTTCCTCTCTCTCTGTTTTACTCCGGTGCCCTTTTTGGGCAGCTCCTTCCCGAATTTCTCCTTCAGAAGGTTTTATTTGTCTTTCCTTCCTCTGGAGAAATCTTGAGGGGGAAAATAAATAAATGGTCTAAAAACTGAGCTCAGCTGTCTTCTCAGGAACTGCGAAAGAAGAAACTCTAAACATGATGAAATGTGTTTTTAGGAGCGCTGCCTGAAACAGACACTTTTTCATCACACTTGTTTGAAATGGTCATTTTCAAGAAAGGTTAAGTAGGAATTTAGTAAAAAATCCACGTTGCCTTGAAATAGATAAATGTATATGTTTCTTTAAAAGTAGGGCTGCAACTATTTATTTGTTGTGTTTATTTCTTTATCTCTTTTGTCTATAAAATTTCAGAGAATAATGTCACTTTAGAGTTTCCCGGAGCTCAAAGCGATGCCTTTAAACGTCTTTGTTCAACCAGCACATAAAAAAACAGCAAATAATCTTAAAAATGACTGAATTCATTATTAAATTTGTTTGGTTTTTTTATTGATTGACTTATGGATGTAAATGTTTCATACCTCTTCTTTTTATTGATTTTTAAAGACAGGATGAAGACGAAGAAAATAAAAACCGTATGAACATTTTAAACCTGAGGGGAGAATATTAAAACATAAATAAAATAACATACAGAAACAAGTAAAATGAAGCTAGAAATGATGCAGATTTACATAAAGTCTGGTCGAAAACATGTCTCCTCTTTCTTTTGGTGACTCTGTCTTTAATGACTTTTAAAGAGAAGATGAACATAAATAAAACAAAATAAAAACTGAACATGAAACTTTTTGAACTTAAGGGGGGATTATGGAAACATAAATAAGATAACATACAGAAACAACTAAAAATGAGCAAAGAAATGACGCGGCGTGTCTCCTTTTTATCCTCCTCAGTGCACCTCCGGGTTCATCAACGACGGAGACCAGCTGAAGGTCACCTGTCCGTCCTGCCACAAGAGTTTCTGCGCTCGGTGTAAGAAACCTGTGAGTATCCGACGTGTCCGAAGACGAGAATAACGAACGTCCTCGCACAGTTTCGGCCTTTACGTCACTCACTCTTCCTCTCTGTCCGGCCTCAGTGGGAGGCTCAGCACCAGGATCTGTCCTGTGAGCAGTTCCAGCAGTGGAAGAGGGACAACGACCCGGAGTACCAGAAACAAGGCCTCGCCGGCTACCTGAGAGAAAACGGCATCAGTGAGGCCGCCAGCTTCACACACACACCACCAGTTTCATTTCAGTTTATTAACCGCCTCACCGCACACACCGCAGGCTTTTTTTAGCTTCGTTTCTCCACCAGCTTTTCTTTTTTTTTTTTTTTACTGTTTAGAAGTCACACGATTAAAAAAAAAAAAAAAGCTTTTTCCTACTTGCACAAAAGATATAAAGCATCTTTCTGTGTATTGTTTTCTGATTAACTGTGCAAAGAAAATGATGCTTTACTAGATTAATTAAATTCACATTTAGCTGAGATGGAAAGTAATTTTACTCTCTGGGTACAACTTTAGCTGTTTGTATTTAACATATTTCTATTTTATACCACTTTATTTTCACATTATTTCAGAGGGAAATATACTTTTTACTTCACAACATTCATTTTACAGCATGAACTATAAAGCACTGATAGATTACAGCATGTTAAGAGTTTCAGTACCTGCAGTAATTAGCTTCATCTCGAGCAGCACAACATTGCGCCTACAAGTTAAACATAAATTATAATAACGAGCCCAGAGTATGATTGTCTAGGGAGGTGAACCGATCGATAGACGAATCGATTAGCTGATCGACCACCAGTAATTTCCAGTCAATTCCGGCCTTTACATTAATATTACCAGTTAAATTAAACTGTACTGATAGTAAACTGAGTATTTGGGGGACAAAACAAGATGTTTTAGCACTTTGTAAATTGTAGTTCTGTTGTTTTCTGACATTTTACGACTAAAGTTTGGGTAAGCAGTTTATTTTTGTGATATCTGTTGAAATTCTCCTCACATTACTCGACAGCAATCAATAAATCAAATGCTCTTGACAAAGCATCTGTGACTGTAATAAGCTCGTCCAATAATTTAATTTGGACTAAAAGCAAATAGATAATTTCAAAATCTAACTTACCCGAGCGTAAATTGATGAATTATAATGAAATAATCGGCATCTACATTCTACATAAAGATTACTTTTGATCGTTAAAGTACATTTCATTGTGTATACTTCTGTTCTTTTAAAGTTAAAGGATGTGCAGAAGTATCATCATCACTGTCAGAAGACCGTTTTTATATTCTCTTTATGGTCTCAAAGATCAATGATGCTCTTGTCTTAACAGACATTTATGAATTGAACTGACGCGCCGTGCGTATAAATGTCTGAACAAATGGATTCACCAGTGTTTGTTGTTGTGTTGCAGCCTGTCCGAACTGCAGGTTTCAGTACGCTCTGACGAAAGGCGGCTGCATGCACTTCAGCTGCTCCCAGTGCCGCTATCAGTTCTGCAGCGGCTGCAACAACCCGTACCACAAGGTGAGACCAGGTTATCATCGAGAGAGAGGTCACAGTTTGACGAAAATAACACATTCTTACAGGAAGCTTTATGTGCTTTAGTTTAAGCTTTGGAAAAAGGCTCTGTTTTTCTTTTTTTGTACATTTCTATCTGGAAATGTTAACAGAGTCTGATTTCAGCGATTAGACACCACCACTGCTGCTCAAAAGTTTGCAACCTCCTGCTGCAAAAGCTTTGATTTGGTGAAGTTATACGGCCGAAAGGACTATTTTCTATCTCTGAATGGTCTTTTATACTTTTAGGTTATAGAGAGTCTGTTATTTTGTATGAAGCATCAACCAAATTCACAACTGAAACGTCAGAAAGAGAGACAAAAAAAAATAAAAATCTGTCTGAGCGACAGTTCAGGCAGAAGATAAGAAATCACCTGCCGTCAGTAAAAGGAAGCAGAAGCAAATAAATCTGTGCAGGCTGAAACAGGAACAGATTCATTTATTTCCTCTTCCTGTCCGGGTCAAAACTATTTCAGATGTAGATAAAACATTTAGCGTCTGAATTATAAAGTTCTTATCGAAGGAAGGAAAGAATAAAACCTTCAATACGACGGGTGATTTTAAACTTTTGAACTTTTTGTCGTGTGTGAATTATCTGCGGATTCATGCATGTTTATTAATCCCTTAAATATTCTATGAAATGTCTGCAGGTCTATCATTTGTCATTTTAACGGGGGAACTTGAACAGCAGCTTGTTGTCTCTTGCAGAAAGCTTGTAAGATGCCTCAGTGCAGTTACCCCGGCCTCCACGCTCACCACCCCCGCGACTGTCTCTTCTACCTCAGAGACTGGGAGCCGCCCCGACTACAGGCCCTGCTGCAGGTACACGTTTATTTTATGCTGAGAGAAACTACTGGAAATGTTTGGATTTATCACAGCTGTGCCAAAGTTATACAGGTCAGGACTGACCAACTAATCCTCCTCGTTAAAAGATTAAACTCTCTCCGGATGAGAAGATTTAAATACAATGTACGATACAATGTGCAGATGCGCATACAGTGATACATTTGACTCATTTAAATTGTATGTAAATTAATAATATACCTCTTCATTTTCCTGTTCTCTCCACAGAGGAGCGGCGTGGAGTTCAACACAGATCCTTCAACGGGAACCCTAACTGGTAAAAACAGCTTTAGTTCACCAGCTGAAAACAACAATTTCTCTTCATTTCAACGTGTAAAGCAACACAAAATATTTATGTTTACATTTAAACACTTCACATTTGTCGCCTCTGTGTTCAAACACATCCTGGAAAACCCAAAAAAAGTTAGATGAGGTTTAGGAAAGTTGATTTATGGAGTAGAAATGCAGATTTTTAAGCTTAAAAATCAACTTTAAGTTAATCTTTTCTGAAATATTTAAAAAAATGTAATCTCTTGAGTCGATGAATGTTGAAATATCATTTCTTTAAAGTGATTTTGCCTCCTTGTGTTAACCCTCCCCTGAAAAAGACGTTTTATGTGTGTGTTTTTAATTCCTTTATTTGTGTATAAAACTTAAACATCTGACGTGTCGTCGTCTTGTCGCCGTCCTTGCTGTGACAGACGCTTGCTGTGTGATGGAGCAGAAAGACGAAGGAGGTCTGCCCATCGATTCTCCGTGTGGCCTCCAAACTCAGCCGGGACAAGCCGGACTCTGCGAGTGAGTGTTTCTGTCATTGGGAAAAAAGATAAAGCAGTAAAATTTATTTCTGTTTCACTTACAGTTAAAAAAAACCCTGATAAAGTCAAAGAGTTCACTGCCAAAGCTTGAATGTGTTTCCTGATGTTAACCTGTCTGACAAGTTTCAAGCTTTTAAAAACATAAAGCTCTTTTGTTTTGTCAATTTTACAGGTTATAAGTTTGGCATGAGAACAAATTCAGCATCAATCTTACCCTGCTCTCTTTTTATTTTCTGCTACAAAGCGAACAGTGTACGGAGTAAACAAACCTGCGGCAGACTAAAAGCTCTTATCACATGTTCTTATTGACTTTTTTTTTGCTCAGTTAGTTAAAGTTAAACAAACATTTTTTTATCCACAACTTGTAGACTTTAGGCTTTATTCGGGCAAAGTTATTGTCCAGTTTGTATTCAGACATTTAACATGTGGGAACTTTTTATTTTTTTCTGATTAAGATGTTGCAAACAGCAGCTTTTTGTAAACAAAACGTCTTTACATCAAATGTGAATTATATTTACCCACTTACAGCAGCTTAGTTTTACACCAAAGTCTCTTTAATGTGATCTTGAAATCTGAGTAAAAAAGAGTTTAAAACACTAGCAGAGTAAACTTTTCTTTGCACCTCCTGTTGGTTTTCTGTCTCTTTAAGGGCGTCCGAATTCTCAAAAAACAAGCAGTTTTTTATTTTCCGGTCATTTTATTTAGTTTTCACTGATTCGGAGAGAAAGTTTGAGTCTCTCTAAATTACACGTTAAATAACATCATAGCTTCATTTGATCAAATCTCTCACAGATAACCCTTAGTCATTTCTAATCTGCAGTTTAAAGTTGTAATCTTGAAGATTTTCAATTAAATAAACATCTTTTAAGTCACTTTTCATCACTGACAGCCTGCAGCGTTGGCAGAATTATGGCCTGCTGTGTCTTTCCTGGAAAACTGTCTGACTTTGAACACGCCTGCTCTTTAACTCGCCCGTTTGTGAAGCTGCGTTCTGGTTTTTCTGGTTTCTGTTGATGTCGTGAGTAAACAGTTAGCATGGCGACCAGACAAAGGAAAGACAAGAAGACTGCAGGCGACGAAAGTTGAAACTGAAACTCCAGCAGCTGTTGATTATCCTCCAAGAAAGAAATCTTTTGAGATTATAAATTTAAAAATGTAATCTGCTGAAAAATGTCTTGAAATCCAGTTCTTCTGTGTACTTTCTCGGGTTTAAAGTGGATATAATTTATATTTTTATAATAAAAATGTAACTGAGAGTTATCAGCCTTGACGTTACAGAACTTCAGAGCGAATTTCACCTTTTCGTTTAACCGTCTGTCCACAACTTTACTTTTTACTTTACACGACCTCCGGAGCTGCACACGGACACAATTAGAGAGCAGGCGGTGAACAAAGTGGAGTGTTTAGCAGCTAAAAAGAGAGATATTTCTCAGATAAGGAAGTGGTGGAGACCAAAAACAGAGCTAAAAGAGAGACAGTATCGGACTCATCAGATGACACAAACACGACTCCAGATAAACGATAATGTCGCTGCTGTACGTGGAAAAAAAGCAGCTAAAATGGTAGAAACATCAGTTATTGAAGGTTTAAAGTGGAAATTCTGTAAGTAAGACATCTTGACGTGAGCGCAGAGTTTGAACTTCGCTCTTTAAGTTATTTTTATACAACTTTATAAAGTGAACAATAAGTGTGACTCTGTAAAAGTCTCCCCGTCTCTCTAACGTGTTTTCGGTCTTTTTGCAGGAAGCACTACAGGGAGTACCTGGTGAGCCTGATCAACGCTCACTCTCTGGACCCGGCGACGCTCTACGACCTCCAGGAGCTGACCCGGGCCTGCGAGAGGTACCAGGTGGACGCGCAGAGAGGCGAGAACGAGGACGACAACGCCCTCCACGCTCGGCTGCTCAAGGTGAGACGCGCCCGAGGTTACTGCAGGAGGATGAAGAAATAAACCCGTCAACTCGCTTCACCTTCACAAGAAGTGGAAAAGAGAAACAAACTAATCCCTCAGTCTGTGATGATTCCTCCTTAAAAACTCGGCTGATTTCTCTCCCACCGTTCTCTCCTGCTCAGTCAACTAGAAAAGATTTAAAGTTTTACTCTCACAGATTTTATTTGCTGCACGTTGTACCGGAGAGAACGAGATTGCAGATACGAGCAGCAGAAATCAGTTTCCTGGACTCAGATAAGGAGGATCGGACGTCGGATCCTCCCTTCGGCTGTTTTCCAGCTGTGAGGAGACCTCGGACTGAACCCAGGACTGAGAGAGGTTTCTTACATTATGAGCACCTCATGTTGGACTAAAAATTAGAAAAACACCTCTCAGTATAAAACAGTCAAGTAGAACAGCACCTTTAACTGTGACTTCAGAGAGAAAACATGTAGATGAATTTACACATTTCAGACAGACAGACTGATAGATTTAAAAATACAAGAAAATCCAAAATAAGTAGAATAAAATACAATAAAATAAAATAAAAAGTTGTACCTAATAAAGTGGCCTCAGGAGGAAAATGCTGCTGGAGAGATGACGTCTGGACTTCATTGACTCTTTAAAATGGACAAATGGAAAGAGATAAAGAGATTTGAAATTAAAATCAGATTTTAAAACATTACAATCGAGCTTTTTCTTTTGTTTGTCTTCATGTTCTGTGTTCGTTTCAATAAACGTAAGTTAAACTTTATCTCGACAGTCAAGTTTTAACAGGCTGTTTGTTGTTGTTGTTTCTTTAAAGTTGAAGATAAATAAATTGACGTTGTTTTTCTTTTTGTTTCCCCTCACAGAAACTGATGGAGGTCCCTCTCGGAGAAAAAGTTCCTCGAAACAAATAAAGAAAAAAGTTCCTGAACAAACGTCACCAGCCTGTCTGGAGATTTAAGTGAAGTGCTTCATCTACATATTTTAAATTTCAAATATATTTGGTTTCCTTCTTGTGTATTTCTCCCTGTTAAAGGACCTTTTCTCTCCTCGTTGATCATCTTGATAAATCGATTGATTGATTGAGGATTGAAGCGGTTTATAATGGACGTACCTGCTTCTCTTTGGTATTGAATAAATATTTCACTTTGTCTTTGAGTCGCACATAAACTGTCTTTATGTGAACTTTAAAAACAAAAGTACTTATTTGTGGGATGAATGTACAAATGAAACAGTTGTTTATTGATCTTTTTGCACTTGAAAGAGGAAAGTCTGTCTGGGCAGAAAGGTAAATTATATTCTAAATAAATATGCAGAAATTAAAACACATTTATATCTGAAGAGCAAATGTGTCAAAGATGCCGAGTTTTTTTTGTTTTGATTGAAATATATGATGTATGACTCAAAGTCAATAAATAATGATTATTTTTTTAATGTGGTCTTATTGATGTACTGGAGACATAAATATTAATAAATGGGATGATGCTGAAGTCTGTGATGTCTGTTGAAATAAATAAAATATTTAATATCAGATTTATTGAGGTTTTTATCAGTTTTATTAGTGGAAGGTCCAGATCCAGATACATGAACAAAATAAAGTCCTTGTACTAGAGTATTTTCATTTTCTGCCTCCACTATTATTTAGAGTGAAATGTTAATAATAAAGTCTTTAATAATAAAATCTATGATAAAATATTTCATAAAATCTCCAAAAATGAAATATTTAATAAAATCTTTAATAATAAAGTCTTAAGTAATAAAATCTTTAATACCCTTTAACCTTTAATAATAACATCTTTAATAATTAAATCTTTATTAATAAAGACTAATAATATTCTTTAATATTTAAATATTTAATACTAAAGTCTTTAATGATAGCTACCATAATAATAATAATAACGTCTAATAATAATAATAATAATAATAAAATAAAATTTCTTATCTAATAATAAATTTAATAAAGTATTTAATAATAAAATAATGAATAATAAAATTTATGATATGAAGTCTTTAATAATAAATAATTTAATAAAGTATTTAATAATAAATAATTTGAGAATAAAACATTTAATAAAGTCTTTAATAATAAATAATTTAATAACGTAATAAATAATTTGAGAATAAAACATTTAATAAAGACTTTTATAATTTAATAAAGTCTTTAATAATAAATAATTTAACAATAAAACCTTTAATAATAAAATCTTTGATGATGAAGTCTTTAATAATAAATAATTTAATAAAGTATTTAATAATAAATAATTTGAGAATAAAACATTTAATAAAGTTTTTAATAATAAATAATTTAACAATAAAACCTTTAATAATAAAATCTTTGATGATGAAGTCTATAATAATACATAATTTAATAAAGTCTTTAATAATAAATAATTTGAGAATAAAACATTTAATAAACTTTTATACTAATAAAGTAATAAATAATCTAACAATAAAACCTTTAATAATAAAATCTTTGATGATGAAGTCTATAATAATAAATAATTTAGCAATAAAACCTTTGATAATAAAATCTTTGATGATGAAGTCTATAATAATACATAATTTAATAAAGTCTTTAATAATAAATAATTTAACAATAAAACCTTTAATAATAAAATATTTGATGATGAAGTCTTTAATAATAAATAATTTAACAATAAAACCTTTAATAATAAAATATTTGATGATGAAGTCTATAATAATACATCATTTAATAATAATAAAAACCTTTAATAAAAATAGTAATAATAATAATAACAGGGCTCTGCTCGCTGTCGCCCCCTGGCGGCCGCCTCGGTATCTGCGCAGTTCCCTAAAGTCACGTGACTTCGGGGAAAAGGAGCGGCGGCCGTGCGGCGGCGGAGAGACGCCGCCAGAGCAGCACCGGAGCGCGGCCAGAGAGCAGCGACACGACCCGGAGCCACCGGAGGAAACAAAACCGAGGTAAACGAAAGTACGCACACTTCCTCCATCCGAGAGCACCGCAGGCTTCACCTGGAGACCCGGAGAGAGATTTACACCTGGAGTTATATTTATATTTACATTTAGAGTTTTATTTATGATGTGAGTCTGAGCTGTGAAACAAAGTGTGTGTGTGTGTGTGTGTGTGTGTGTGTGAGAGATCTGCATTAAAGAAAGTTCACATTTAAATGTTTACATCCGAGTTTTTATGTTTATTATCGATGTTTTTATTGTGATTGTTGTTGTTTGTATGTTCTGATTATTATTATAGAGAGTTGTTTTGTATTTATATGTATGTTTATGATGGAGATGAGTGTGTGTGTGTGTGTGTGTGTGTTGTGACGCGGCTCTGCTGCTGTTTTGCAGCCGGACACAGTGATGGCAGCAGCGGGCAGGATGCGCTCCACACGCCGCCTGCGCTCCTGGATCGTCGAGCAGGTGTGTGTGTTTTACAGTGTGTGTGTGTGTGTGTGTTTCAAAGTGTGTGTGAGGCAGAGAGAGAGAAAGAAAGGGTGAGGGAGGGGGAGAAGGAAAGGGAAAGAGAGCTCCAGGGACATTAAACAAATAAACTGCACATCGAGATGGAAAATGATCTCAGATGATTCATTTATATAAAAATATGAATAACGCACCGTGAAAATACTCTATTACTGCATTCAAATCATACTAAAGTAAAAGTATGTAAGTATAATCATGAAAATGTACTTTAAGAATTGAAAATAAAAGTAAAATGTCCCAAAACAGCCATTTATTCACACTCAATTAATATTAATGCTGAATAAATACGATAAAGTATTACAATAGCTGTTGCAGGTACATTTTCAGTTGATTAATTCACATTAATTATAGAAATAATACTAACACCACACTAAAAATACTCAGTTACTCCTGTTTTGTGCTAAAATCTACACGCAGTGAAGTAAAAAGTGAAATAAGTTGAGTGACAAATGTTCAATTAAAGTATAAATACCTCAAATTTTATCTGTGTCGCACCTTTATTACAGGTTAGTTCGTTTTAAAGTGAAAGTGGACACGTGAAAAATAAAATTAATCAAATATAATGAAATAAATATTGATAAATAATCAATCAATCTTCTTTTGTCCGAGCAGCATCAGAAACTCAAAAACTTTTACTTTAAAGCAGCAAATTTTCACATTTGAAAAAAACTTTTGGCGGCTTTACTTTAATAAAAAAAAAAAAAGAGGTCTGTTGATCTATAAATCTGTTTTATTTGCATCTTTTTCTTTGCAAATTTCATCATGGTTCAGTTGTTTTTTTTATAAATATCTTTTGATGTTTGTTTTTTTTTTACAGGAGGTGTGGTGGTTTTGTCGCCCTGAGTTTTGTCTGCAGGTGTTTGTTTTTGTGTGAATTAAATGAAAGTGTTTGTGTTTCGTGCAGGTCAGCAGTGGGAAGTATCCGGGCCTGGTTTGGGACGACGAGGCCAAAACGATGTTTCGCATCCCGTGGAAACACGCGGGGAAGCAGGACTTCCGCAAAGACGAGGACGCCGCCATCTTCAAGGTCACGATGAATTTTTTTTTGTGTGTGTTTCCAAACTAAAGGTGGAGTTTGTTTTGTTTTTTTTTATCTGACAAAAACTTTCCCTCCTCCTCCTCTGCAGGCGTGGGCAGAGTTCAAAGGTAAGCTGACGGACGGGAGTCAGGACAACCCGGCGTCCTGGAAGACCCGCCTGCGCTGCGCCCTCAACAAGAGCCCCGAGTTCACCGAGGTGATAGAGCGAGCGCAGCTGGACATCTCGGAGCCCTACAAAGTGTACCGGCTGGTCCCCATCAGCGAGCAGGGTGAGACTCGGGTTTATAACAAAGCTTATTACTCAGTCTCTGCTGGTCTGACTGACTCTGTGGAAAAACATCATCAGGGCTTTGTTGGCTCACCGTTATAAAATGAGCAAAATATAATAATGTGCAGCAGATGTTGTGAAGTTAAAAACACTGTGGGGCCTCCGACGACAACGTCAGAGGGGAGGAGTAAAGTTTCGTGATGCGTTTAACATCCGGGAACTCCAAACTTTGAAAAGAGACACGTAAAAACTCAGCTTGTATCTGCAGTTTAGTCAGGCTGCTAAATAATAACACCGAATAAGACCTACTTTTCATCATATTTTAGCTGTTCTGATGGAAATTTTAATTTTGCAGACACAGAGAAGGAGTCTCATTAATTATAAGTAATTCATCTGAACAGTGGCTGTATAAATTACACAGAATAAAGCACGACGGCCCACAGATGGGTTTTGTTTTGTTGTGCAAGTCAATCAACTAAAAACTATTTCAATAAAATTATTTATATATTCATGCAAAAATGCAAATTTCCCAAGTTAAGCTGCTTTTCTTTGTCACATATGAACTTTATATTGAATATATGTGGCTTTGGGCCTTTTGAATTTGCACATTTAGCCTGAAAAATGCTAAAAGTATGTAAGTAAACTCCAACATGATTTAGAGTGAAGTGTACTTTTATTATTCACTTTTAAAAGGAGATTTTAAAATGATGATTTGATAAAATAACGGTGATGAAAATAATTGTTAATAATTGCTAGTCAGCTTATTCCATTTAGCCGTCAAACATATCAAACATTTTCAAAGTTATGTCAAAGTTTTTTAAATGTTGGTCAAACAAAACAAACAGCCCTTTGGCTGTTTTTGTCTTCTTTTTTTTAACTACTTTCTGAGATTTTACAGGCAAATTAATGATGATAAAATAAACAAAACACCCGGATCACCTGTGAGTCGACGCCTGCAGACTGACTAAAGACACGACAACAACGTGAGAACAGCTCATAAAGATTCACAACATCAGACTGACGAAGCTTTCGAGTACAACGAGTGTCCAGAAACAACTGCTTTGTCTTCTTTACGTTCTTCATGTGGGAGCGTTAACCTAAATGACAGAAGTGTTTACGCGCTGCAGTTTCATAATGACTTGTTGTGTTTGACACGTCTAAGTAAAAAGTCTGTCGAACGTTTCCGGGTGATAAAAACTCGTCATCCAGCAGAGTTGAACAGTTCAGGTTTGGCGGGACGGAGCAGAAGTTTAACGTGAATCATCATTAATTTCTCGTGTGTTTGCCTGCAATTTTCTGAAGACTATTGACAAGCTTCAGATCTAATGTGGGCGCAGAAAGACAGTTTAGCCAATGATGAAATGATTAAAAATGGCTTCATGTGAGGTTTTTAATGTGGTTTTAATATATCAAACATATAGGCAACACTTAGCACTAAAATTATCTAAATGTTTTATTTTAACTGCATTTTAAGAGACAAAACCTCAAAAACCTTTAACGCATTTTATAATTTTTAATACAGTTTTCTTGGATTGGAGTTAGTTTGGACATAAAAATGATGTAAAATAACACAACAACAATAAAATCTCTCCTTAAACAAACTACTTTTCCGAGATTATCATCAAAACTTACTGGAATTAGAGCTGAAACAACCAGTCAACTTGGAGGAAAATAATTAACCGTGTGATCAGAAAGTGAAATTTTTTTTTTTAAATTGTTGGTCGGACAAAACGAGACATTTAAAGACATCACCTTCTATATTTCGTGAGATTTTCTTTCTTTCGTTAACTAAATGTCACATAAAGTCACCGCCAACATCGCTCGAATTTACACTTTATTTTGAGATTAAGGACAATTAAAACTGGCTTTGTAGTCACTCCAGCTGCTCGGCAGGTAGGAAGCATCGTTTGTTTTTTTCTGTAAAGATTTCTCAAAAGAACTAATCTGCAGCCACTTCCTCAGCGAGAAGCAACCGATTCTCAGTATTTTAACCACACAGGCTCGCTGTGAGGTGGAAAACGTCAGCGCACTGATCGAAAAACGTTTCACAATGCGACTTTAGAAACCTCCGTCTTGTGTCGCAACGAACTTCCTTCGTTTATTATTGTACGTTTCTTAGAACACTTCTCCACCTTTTACACACATCCACGCTCTTATTTCCAGCAATACTCCTCTTCTTTTGCTTTAACTGTTTGTCTTGATATATAATCAACATTTCATGAATACATCTTGAATAATTCAGTTTTCTATTGATTTCAGTCAGTTTTTCTTTCTTGTAAGTTGACTTGTCAAAGTCAAAAGTAACTCCCTAAAATGTCAAATATCTGCAGACCCAACCGTGCGGTATCAGCTGGCAGGTATTTACAAGCTCTCTGCTTCCTAGATGTGTATTTATTGTGCTCTTACATAAGGCGCTTTGCATCGCCCTGCTGTTTCAAGCTGCTGTACAACACCCACGCCCGCCTGTGCACGGTGACCCAGTGAGAGGAGGGCAAAGTGCGACTCTGTCAGAGCTGCTGATGTTTAATTGGGCCTTTTATTAGTCATTACTCCGGCTTTAAACCTTATCGTCTCTTTTTAAACGTGTATAACAAACCCTCCAGTACATGCTGGAAATAACTACCATGATTCATTAAAACCACACGACTAAAAACAAATAACAGGTCAGGTGACTTTTTGCGGTTTTGGTGAGTCAGAGTCGATAATGAGGCCACAAACATGTTTACTTTTCTATGAGATGTTCTCGTGTCTTAAACCCCACAGGTGTCACGTTACAATTATTGGTTGTTTTAACTGATAAGCGATCGGTTCGTCTGTTCAGGTGTGGTGGTTCCTGTGAAGAAATGCAGAGCGAAAGCCACCAGCAAGAGGCCAAAAAGGAGGCGGAGCAGCAGCAGCGAGTCAGAGAGCGATGACGCCGTCGGGCGGGTGAAGCAGATAAAGACGGAGGAGGTTAGCTCGCAGCAGGTGAGGCCAGCTTTTTTTTTTTTAATATAAAACAGAGCAACGTGATCTAGATTATATTAAAATGGCAGCTGAACAGTTTCTTCCTCTGGCGCCAACTTCAGGCCAAACGTTTGCCTCAGTGGAAGTAAAAATACTTTTAAAAATCCACACTGGAGAAAAGTAAGAGGGTACATAATGTAATGCAAGATAATTTAAAAGCCCTTTTACTTTACTTAAGTATTCAAACTTTATGCTTCTTTATACTTTTTTAAAAAGGAGATTTTGTTCTTTCTGGCAGCTGGAGTTACTTTTTTTCCCAAGTATTTATACACTTAAATAAAAATATACAAGTACTTCCTCCACCACTGTAAATTCATACTTTATAATAACTTCATACAGTACTAAATATTGAATAATATTTATACTTTTATACTACTATACTTTTATACACTTTATACTAACATGAAATTATACAATCCTGATGTCACCTTTTAATTTCTTTTTGTCATTTTAATGCCATTTTGTCATTGTTGTATTTTATATTTTGTTTGAACTGCACAGCAGGTAATTATGGTTAAAACAAAGGTTGGAAAATGTGAATCTGAAAAGAGTTTGACCTGCTGGTGACACTGAATGAAAGATAATTCATCATTAGGATTCATCCTGGAATTTATCTTTCAAATACTTACTACAGACTATCAAGTTAATCAAGTTAACCAACTCTGAGATTAAAACTGAAGAAACAGAAGAAGTCGACTGATAATCTCTTTAAATTTCGGCTTTATTTAAAGCATTGAAACTTTTCTGGTCCTCAGATTGTGGAGGAGGTCCTGCAGAGTGAATTCACCATCCTGACCGATGAGCCCGCTCAGCTCGACACCGCCGTGCAGAGAGACAGTGAGTTTACCGGCCGGGCTGATCAATAAAACTTATCTGTGACAGAGATGTGGACTGGCCGACCTCTGCGGGATGAATTAACGGGTGTTTGAGTACAATGACCAACCTGAAACTGTGAGAGTTTGTAGACCTGACACACTAAACTAAACAGCCATTTTCAAGTTGAAAAAGTCAAAAAGAAACAAAACATTTGAATATTAAAATGACTTCATTAAAACTATTTTAAGTGATCCCTTTTATGAGACAGAATAATGACAAAGAAAAGACAAATTGCTTTAAAGTTGTTGTAAAGTTGATCCTCTCTGGATGCAAAGCACCTCGTCGAAATTACAAACGCGTCGGTAACGTGGGGAGCTGTTTGGTTTTGGTTTTACTCGTTGTACTGAGGGAGACTTAAAGCAGCATTTGAGATGTTTTGGTAAATACAGGAACCAGATTTCACCATCACGTCTCTCTCTCTGCACAAACCGGCTTCTTTTATGAGCATGAGATGAATTTGAGAGGCGGCGAGGGGGGGAGTGAGGGTGTGGTTCATCGTATAGCCCTGATTGATTCGATGATGTCATTTAAAAACAACTGATCAATGACTTTGTATTTCCAGTGGTTGATGAGATCCAGTTGGACGTGCGGATCGAGGAGAGCGTCACCACCCCGCCAGAAGGTAACGAACACGTAGCGAGAGAGCTCATCTGTTTCCACTGATTCATGCAGTTTAATATTTTGAGTAGATTCTCTTATTTTGAAAGAGTAGTTTGAAGTTTTCCCCTCCCTCCACTTTAGGTCAAGACTCGTTCAACGTGGTGGTTCATTATCTGGGACAGGAGGTCCTGAAGCGTCAGATTCAGGGCTGCGACGCCCGGATAATGTACCTGCCTCACTCCCCGGCCCCCCCGACCCCGGCCGTCCTGAAAGGCAGGTTCCCGCGGGTCCCGCTGCCCGAGCCGCCCCCCACGCTGCCAGCCAGCCAGGAGCTGCAGGCGCTGTTCACCCTGCTGCCCTTCATGGAGAGAGGCGTGGTGCTGACCTCCACGCCGCAGGGGGTGTACGGCAAGCGCTTCTGCCAGGGGCGGGTGTTCTGGACGGGGCCGCACACCACCACGCCGGGGCTGCACAAGATGGAGAGGAACACGGAGCCGGTGCTGCTCTTCAGCAAAGACGCCTTCAAGCAACGTGAGCCTCCACATTTAATCCCTTCAAATTACTTTAATCCTGAATTTTCCTGTAGTGAGGTTTTTATCGAAGGTGTGTATCAGGCTGTGCAAACCAGGTTATTTGATTAATCGAGTGTGTGTAAACACTGTTCACCATTTTTAAAACATTAGTCTGTGTTGGATTAGATAAAAAGAATAATCTTATTTTATCAACAGAAAATTAACTGGAAAACGATGCATCGCTTGTTTAAATAGTTTCTAAGCAAATATGTCTAACATTTTCTGGTTCCAGCTGCTCAGTTGAGGAGATTTTATTTGTTTTTGTTGTCAGGTATAATCACAAAATAAATATATTTTGGGTTTTGGACTGTCAGTCAGGTAATCTGGTGTTTTCTGGCGTGGCAAAGATAAAACAGTCGAGAAATTGATCATTTTCAGCGTCAACCCTAAATATTCAGTTCACTTCATTTTCAGAGAACAGAAACTGAACAAAGCTTTTATTCAAATTAGTTTCACAGAGCGCTTTAACTACAACTCTAACTACTCAGTGATGATGAAGGATGATTGATTATCGATTTAACTTTTTTTTTCCTCCTTCACAATCAGAACTGGATAATTTTCGCTCAAACGGCGGCGAGCCACCTCAGTGCGGCATCACGCTGTGTTTCGGAGAGGAGCTGAGCAGGACCGAAGACCCGTCTGGAAAACTCATCATTGTTCAGGTACACACATACACACACAAATCTTTTCAGTGTGATCTTTTACTTTTATGGTACTTTTGAAAAACTTTTGGCACTGGAGAAAGAAAATAGATCTTCTTTTAACTGTTTACTTTGCAAAAAGAGAAGTTTGAAGTCAGCTCTGTAGAGTTTATTGGGCAAACTAAAAAGTTTTTCATCGCAAGTTCACAGAGTTCATAAGCAGGATTAGAAAAAAGATTTACAGTATTAAGAGTTAATGAATCACTCTTAACTATCTGACCTCCTTTTAAGACTGGATTAAAATACTTTAAGATTATTATTGTTGTATTGTTTTGTGACAATCTGCAGCCTAATTTTATGTTTTTAACAATAATCTGTCTTTGATACATATTTCTTCTGTTATTGGACGTTATTTGAAAATATTAAGGAAAAAAATAGGTATTTGTATGTTACATATAAGTTGGTTAACTACTATCTTAATTTTGCTTACAAAGACTTTAATTTAAAACTTTAATGAAGTTTGTTTGGTTTTTGATCCTAAAGCTTTGTGATGTTTAGACTCTGACAGTGTTGAAACGAGGCTCCCAAACGTGGCATTAAACTGAAGAATATAATATAATAATAACCCCATTACCTCCTCTTCTCTCTCCTCTCCGGCTGCAGATCACTTTACCGTGGGCGGAGCAGCAGGTCCAGAGCGCTCAGTCGTTCTTCGACTCCATCAGCATCCTGCAGACTCTGGCCAGTCAGTCTCCGCTGGGAGAAATAACTCTAAACCTGGTGTCGGTGCCAAGCGACGAGGCCGTCAGCTGCGGGTCTGCCTGAGCGCCTCAGCGTTAGGAGAGGAGGTTTTTTTATTCCAAAATAAGAGACTTTGAAGCCATTCTCACAAAAATAAGAGCATAAAGGGGCTGAGCTCTTGAAACCACATTAAAACTCATTAATCATAGATAAATAGAGAGAATATATAAAGTTGTTCTTATCGCTCAAACAGAGAGCACAAAACAAACTTTAGAGCACTTATAGAAAAAAAAGGTCCTTAAACCTTTATAACTTACAAACTTTTTTTTTTTTTTACCCTGAAAATGGATACTGAAGATTTTGGAAAATGCACTTTGTCCTCGTAGAGATTAATCGGTGTACTGGAAACACTACAAGTAAACCAACACTGAGAGGGCGTCTTCAGAGAGGCGGCTTTCCATAATCTGTTCATCGTTTCAGTCTTTGTTTTTGTTTTTTTTTTTTAAACAAATAGATTTCTGTATCTCACCTCTTAATATCTTCAGGTTTTGGATTATAAATTGAGGAATTAATTTTTTTTTTTTTAATGTTCTGAACGATTAACTGATACAGAGAGCTGCAGCTGTAGTCGTCTTTCTTCCTTGAGTATCTGAAAATGTGATGTTATCTCCGCTCTCTAATCAAGGCTGGACATTTTTTTTTCCTCTAAGCTGGTGGTTCCCAACCTGTTTGTCGAGATGCCCCCAATATAAAAAAAAAAGTACTGTTCTGTTTTTTCAGGGGGTCAAAAACGTGTATACCACGGCTCTGTATAAACCTGGTTCTTGAAGCTGCAATTTAAAAAAATAAATAAAAAAATAGTTGAGTAGAGCAGCAGTGAACAAACGCGTATCTCGCGATCAGTTCACATCACTTTCTTTTTAATGAACTCTACAGCAGTTGGTCATTATGTTAGGCTTTCGTTGTTAAACGCAAACATTGAGACATTTACAGGTGTGCGCTGAAGGTCGTCTGTTAACCGATAACAAAAAGCTGGATGTGGGACAATAAAAAAAGGAGAAATCCAATTCTTGTTATTACTAATCTCATTTCTAGCCGTGTACTCAGTTTACCTCGACTGAGTCTAATAGAGTGTAGACTTTAGATTAGTGTTTTTAAACTTGAGCCAGATTGTGATATAGCCTGTAGGCTTTTTAGAAGTTGTCGAGGGGATGTGCAAGAGGTGAACAAAAGTACAAAAAATCCTATGTTTAAACACGGGAGTCTTGCAGTGAATATAATCTGCTGAAGCTCAGAATATTTGTTTTTCCTCGAGCCTGTCAGGAGTTTATGCAAACTTTTTTTTCTTTTAAATAAAGGCGGTGGTGTACCGTGTTGTCAAGCAGATATCCAACACTTCCTCTTTTCTTAAGCAGTTGACTTTATTCGGTGAAAGGTGAATCAAGATTTATGAGACATTTCCGTGCACATCAGCAGCAGTTCACACAGGAAGTACTGTGCTGTAAATTTACAAACGCAGCTACACTGGTGTTAATATCTACTGAGTGTGTCTGGTGGTTGCAGAAAATGAGGCTTTCAAGGCGACATGACGAGGCGCAAAGTCTTGGATAAAAAACACTGAATAACGGACACTTCAGAGGACAAATTAGTGCGTTCAAGGAGTGAAAAACTGATTTTGGTGTTCACAACAAGTCTAAGAAATGTGATGCAAACACTTTACTTTCACCCTGTTAATCCACATTAAAAGCACCATATAAACATTTGATAAATTGCTTATAACTCTGTAATGTAGTCGTATGCAGCTATAAGGACATTAAGTGTTACTTCTATCACTATTTGATATTACTGCAGCTGTGTTTTAGCAGCCTACAGAGTTATAGTTGCTGAGAAATACATCTAAAAACACATATCTGCTTATGACTACATTATAGTGTTATAAATCATTTAATAGATGTTGGCATAATGCTTATAAATCCTAATGATTACTTTTGTGATTTATAGCATTACACTGAAGAGTTCGCCAAACAACGGGGTTTATCGTGACGTGCGTTCACCTCCCAGAGTCACAGATAGTTTCATTTGAGGGCGGCGTTTGTTTAACAACCTTCATGATCATGATCCTCAACCTGAATCACACCCAACATCCGACAAAAAGAAAATATTTTGAGCTTCAACAAATGTGTATTCACTATAAGACTTTTGTTTTGTAAGGTGTTTCTCTCTAGACCCTCACCCTCTAGAGCTTGTAGTGTACACAGGAATAACAATACCACAGCAACAAAAGACAAAATGGGACCAGATATACCACACGGGCATTGTATTAGTGTGAAAGGTTGTTTTGTTTTTTTTTTTAAGGTGGATTTTTATCGACAGGGTGTTGGGCTGAACCAAAAGGCACAAACTGAGGTGGGGGGCTGCAGAGATCTACCAAACTGTAAATATTTTCTTATTTATGCATGTTTAATTTTGTGTTAGTGTCCATTCATGGAGAAAATGCATTAAAAATAAACATATTCCTGAACTCCATGTGGGTGTGTCGGGTTATTAAAAAAAACAAATTAAAATAAAAAAATAAAAAATTAAAATAAAAAAAAGACGATGGTGTTGGCTCACAACTGAAATAAATCTGGACTCTGGTACAAACTGATGCTCCGTCTCTGTCTACATGCTGCCATTGGCCGGCGAGGCGAGCTCGGCGATCTTGGTGTTCAGTTTCTGATTGGTCCAGTCCTTCGTAATGTCGTCCAAGTGGCTGTCAAAATCCACCAATAGCGTGTGATCGCCCGACTCCAGCATCTGATTGGCTATCGCCCGAGTCTCCTCCCACTGTCTCAGCATTATCCTGAAAAAACAATAGAGTAAAAATAAAAAGGAATCCAATATAACTAATCAAGTTTTATTACGACATTTTATCCCTACTCCCCAACCATGTTACTGTATTTTTTACTGAATCAGTGTGTCCTTTCATATCTACATGTGCTCTGTGGTGTTTTTAAATCATCCACTATGGTGAAACACAGGGGGAATTACACTCCTCCTACTCTTTTTTTGCTTTGGGCATCTTTTTATTTTTGGCACACATATGGACAGCTGGGTGGAAACCCCACGACACAAAAGTGCTTTCATTCTCCATGTCTGATGCTCGATTATGTGACTCAAACGTGCCACGTTTCAACGCACAGTTTCCTTCTGAATCACCAATAATTAGTGGATAAATGAAACTTCAGGGTTTCAATGCAACTTGAAACAACGACACCTGGTGGTTTGTGGAGCTTATAGCAGCCTGTTAAGACCTGAGCTGAAACACAGCTCTTTGATTTGAACTGTTTTAGCCTCACATGTGAAATAAAAGCCTGAGACGTGTTATCATCATTTTCAGAGGCGCTGCGAAAAATGTAGATGTTATTGTGTTGTGTTATTGTATCATGTTACAGTGAAATAATAAATGAACACCCAAAAAGCCTACATATGACATATTGTTTTACACAAAATGTTCACATTTTATATGATACACAGAGTGGTATGACTGGAAAATGATATTAAAGCGATTAATATCTTCTATTACATTTTTACTTTGTGGAAATATTCTCATGTACGTCACCATCTTTCTCAATTACTCTTCTCTCATTTTGACTCACTTAAGTGCGGATCCATATGTTTTCATCGAAAGAAACATCAGAGCTCAACACCAAACTAATGTAATCAGTTATTAATGAAAGCATTTTTGAGCTGAGCTGAGTTTACCAGGCTGTTCTTAATGAGCTCTGCATGTTGAATTCGTCCCATCAAACTGGGTTTTGGTGTTTCAGACGGAGAAACGTCCCGCCGGCTGTCACTTACGTGTGTTTGTCTTTGAGCGTCCACCTTGAATCTTTGCGCTCATACATCACAATGGGGGGAACCCGATAGTCCGGAGACATTTTACTGCCATCCAGCTGAGAAGCAAAAACAGAGAAATATTTAACTCATCTGCTGAACTGATAAACAATGTGCTTCTTCATGTGCAAACTATCAAGAGTAAAAACAGCAACAACAAGCTTCTATGAGGAGATGATTTTACAACTATTTGCTTTGGTTTCTTACCATTAACAAAATTGCGCTGTCAAACTGCTCAGAAATCTTATCGGCTATCTTCAGTGCACACGGCGTCGGGCTGTCAAGTTCAAAATATCAAAACAGATTAAACAAAAAGTGTATTTTGTGCACATTAACTTCAGCCACAGTCATGTTTGAAGAAACAGCTTCAACATCTCAGGAAAGATTTAATAAAGCTGAAATGAAAAAGTTGTTCTGGAGAGACGTCGGGGAAGGAAACTCACCTGCTGTCTGATACGCAGGCGTTGGCTTGATAATATCCCACTATCCTCTGCTGCGTCTGTGAACACCACACATCCACCTGCAACCAGAGAGCTGACCGTCACCTTATAACATAATTTGCCTTAAATACTAAACTGGAATCTCTTCCAGCAAAAAGATAAAGATTTCCTCTGCCGACGGGAGACAAACCACGACCGGGAAAGCTTCCTCTGCAGCTGGCACTAGAGACGAAAGTGTTTTGTTTTTTTTCTTAGTGACCTAATTTATCTTAATTTCAGCTGATGTTTGTGCAGATTTCAGTTCATTTCCTGGGCTTTTTGATGCAGACAAACACAGACAATGAGGCTTTATAATATATTAAAATCATCCAGGTCCACCACCTAATCCTCTCAGCCCTCATATCTTGATCATTTTTATTTCTTTACTGGCATCTCTTGATATTAGTTTAAACTCTCGACCAGTTTCAAACTAAATGTTACTGTAAACTGGCTGAATGTCTGCAGATAATGAACCTGCTGTAAATCCAGGTGTGTTAATTTGCTTTAGTTATGAGTTCTGGATTCCCTGTCCTTTATTATATTAAATGTTTAGTCAAGATACCATCAATAATAGGGCAAAATATACTTTGATGTTGGTTCCAGGTTACCTGTGTGAGGGCCAGCTGTGTGATGGGGGCCAGGGGCAGGTGTGAGTGCAGCAGCGGCACACAGTCGGTCACACACACCGGTCCGCTCGCGGAGCTGGAGGCCAGCAGCAGCCCGTTGATGCTGCACCGTGGAAAGAGGCAGGAGTGGAGGAACATTTTCACATACGCCCTGCAGGACAGCTCCACCTCACCCATGACAACTGCAAAGGGGACAAACTGCACTTAAACAACACGTGTCAGCGGCAGCAATGATTTTTCACACATATGAGAGCCAGCAGAGGAGAAACATTTAGAACATTTATCCCCAAAATCAAAACAAATGTTTGTTTTTAACAGATGAATCAATCAGCTAGCCGGTATGTGTTAGCATCAGCGAACTAAAGCCAACAAAGCGGCGCTGAATCTCACCTGAAGAGGGATGTAAAGTAATAAAGATAGCCTCAACAAACTGATATCATATAAAATCAAATATTTCGTGCTATCCAGGTGTTTGAAAGCGTTTCCAATCTGAGATGTGACGGCTAACTCTTTCACCTGACAGCTAGCAAGCTAAGCTCTAAGCTACATTCGACCCCGCCCACAAGAAGTAAATGTAATTACCTGATTGGTCCATACGTCACTCTTCTGTAATTCGATTGGAGGAACAAGGTGCCAATTATTTTTTTCTCTGGCTGCTCAGGTTCTGGTAGTGCTCTCTCTAGTGGAGAGGATGTCACATTAGAAGTATTATGTTTTTGTTTATTTGAATTTTCTTAATATAAATGATCAGTAACACCTGGGTAAATATATAAATAGGCAAATAAAAGGGTAAATAATAATTACATGAATAAATAACATGAAACAAGTCAGGGGTATAATTTAAACAAATAGAAAATGAAAATATTAAAATACAGTCTAATAGTTTAATTTAACAGGTTTCGCCAGTTTATATTGATGGATGTAAAACTAAACTAACTAACATTGAATATGATACTGACTAAAAACTACTCTTTTTACCTCAAATTGAAATAGAGCGTGAATTTTACAGTTGTTCTTCTTACAGTCAGATTGGTTAAAGCACACTTTAACAGATGGTGAGTCAGCTACATCAGAAGCTGATATCCAAGCCTTAAACAGCACCAAAGACTGTGGCAAACTGTTTAGGTATCTGATATTGTTAGTGAGTAAATACGATGTTAAAAATGGGACTTGTACTCATAAATCAGGAGCTACAAACTATTTACCAACCTCAGACTTTTCTCAATTCATGTGAAAAACAGTTTTATGCATATCTAAAAAGCACATTAAACTGCAGCTCTTCTGTTTAAGGTAACTCTGATCTGTTTTCTTTTTTTATGTTTTATTATTCATTACGCTTTTAGACTGTCCCTGCTTTGGTACATTTATACAGCTGCTGTATTTGGAGGTAGGGGGAATCCAGAAAAACACAATGTTATTAGAATTTAAGGCAAAACATTTTATATTTATATCATTTAAATTATAGCACAACCAGATAACCTCAACAAACAGTGACGAGCAGATGGTGCTGTAAAGTTTCCTAATATCTTTGTCCCAACAATTAATCACATCTGTTGTCAGCAGTAATTTATATTCCAACTCTAAGTCAGTGTGAAATAAGCTGCTGGTTGATGGTTGACACTTGGGAACACAATAAGTTTGTATTTATGATTTTTTTAATGTAGCTCAATAGCCCCCATATTGTGTGTTGTACTAAGTTATAGCATAAGCAATAATTCATATGACAGCTTAGATCATGTTGATGTGAAATGCACTGCTGTGCAGGGTAGTGAAGTTGCCCTCAGTAGCCACCTTGGCTTTCTCCTCTATACATATAAATCTATTCATAACCTCGCCCCCTCCTACCTCTCGGACCTTCTCCATGTAGTTACCCCATCCCGATGTCTTCGATCCTCCTCTTCAATCCATCTTACTGTCCCTCCTGCCTGCCTTAGCACCATGGGGAGTAGAGCTTTCAGTTGCTCTGCTCCCCAGCTCTGGAACACACGTCCTCCTGATCTCCAGCAATACCGACCCCCTCCTCACCTTCATGTCCAAACTCAAAACCCATCTTTTTAAAATAGCATACTCACTGTAACCATGCTTTGCATTACTCCCTCACCTCACTATCTTTTATGTGATGGTTTTTTAATTGTGTTGTTTACCTTTTGTATTTTTGTTGTTTTTATTCTGAACTTTTAGTGCTGTTTAACTCTCTTTTCTGTAAAGCAGAAGTGCACATGCTTTGGTGATTCTGTCTGCATTTAGATGTGCCAAATACAGATTTATTCACAATGTTAATCTCTTAAATGTCTTGACATTTGGGGTAGTAGAGCTCTGCACATGCCTGAAGCAAAGTCTAAAATCCAGCCTGCACTGCAAAAGCTTTTCTGCAGATGGTGCTGTGATAGCCTCAGTGCATATTATCTAGTCAGCCAGTTTACATTTTAAAAACCCAAACAGGATCTGTTTTGAAGTAGATCTCTTGTAACTTTCCTGAATACTTCACATCTGTTGTTGAGCAATAAAACATTGTTGGTTTAAACTCAGCAGGTATGAAACCAGCTCTAAGGCAGAACCTGGTGAATCTCAGCATGTTACAGTATCACAGCTCAATAGCTAGGAAGCATAAGGGGACAATCAGCTGCATTTGAATCTGAATGATCAAGTTACACCCTTAATTGACAATGATTCAATGTGCTCTTAGTGGGGTTTACCATAGGCAATGACAACTGGATCAATACACCTCAGGTTACAGAATGTACACGACACAATACGCATTCGAGTCATTTTAATTTGTCAGTACAATGGCTCAGTTGAAAGCAGTCTTGGAAGCAGCTGTTGTAGCACCTGAAACATAAGGAAAGTCAGCGTCTGAAAACTTGTGCACGAATATGCAAGTATATAGTTTATAGTTCAAGTACATACCATGTCCTCCAGTTTTATTTAAGTCCAGAGGCCTTGTACCTAGAAGGAGTTGGTCAGATTACTTATTGATGCCAGTCTCACTTAAAATGTGATTATGATCACTGCTTACCAAGTTGAATCCATGTCAGCAAAAGTTGAATCATTATGGCATGGTTAGTAACCAAGCTGCTGGTAGAAATGCTTTTTGAGAACCAATGGCGTCTTGGGTGGGTAGTGTGGCACCTGGGACTGCTGGGGAACCTGCGGCTGCTGGGGCTTGTGGCAAAGCCACTGGAGCACGTGGCAGCTAGGCAGCGGCTGGGGCCTGCTGCTGCTGGGCACGCTGGGGCTGCTGCTGGCCGCTGGGGCACGTAGCTAGGCGGCCTGGGGCTGCTGCTGGGGCTGCTGGGGCTGGGGCTGCTGCTGGGGCTGCTGGGGAACGTGGCTAGGCGCTGCTGCTAGGCAGCTGGGGCTGGGGCTGGGGCTGAAGAGGGCTGCTGCGGGAACGCTGGGCTAGGCGGCTGGGGCTGCTGCTGGCTGGGGCTGCAACCCTGGGCGCTGGGCTGGGGCCTGCAGGGGCAATGACCCGCTGGGGGAACAGCGTGGCTGGCCCGGCTGGGGCTGGGGCTGGGGCGGCCGCTGGGGGCTGGGCACGTGGTGGCTAGCTGAGCTGGCGGCTGGGGCTGGGGAACCAGGCTTTGGCTGGGGGCTGCGGCCGCTGGGCGCTAGACACGACTGCTAGGGTGGCTGCTAGCGTGAAGCGGGCTGGGGCTGCTGGGGAACCGGCGGCCGCTGGGGAACCGGCGGCCGCTGGGGCGCTGCTGCTGGGGAACCGGCGGCGAACGCTGGGGCAGCTGGGGCGTGCTGGGGCTGGGGCTGCTGCTGGGGACAGCTGGCTGGGGCTGGGCTGCTGGGGCTGACCCTGGGGCAGTAAGCTGTGGCGGCGGCTGGGGCTGGGGCTGCTGGGGAACGCTAGCTAGGCGGCTGGAAGGGCTGGGGCTGGGGCTGCTGCTGGGGAAGCCGGTGGCAGCTGGAGCTGGGAACAGCGCGTGGCTCGGCCGCTGGGGCTAGGCTGCTGGGGAACCGGCGGCCGCTGGGGCTGGGGCGGCTGGGGCCCATGGCTGGGGACCCGCTGGGGGCTAAGGCGGGGCTGGGCAGCGGGGCTGGCTAACGGCGGCTGGGGCGTGGGGCTGGGCGGCGGGGCTGGGAGACACGTGGCTAGGCGGCGGGCAGGGCTGGGGCACGTGGCTGGCTGGCCCGGGGCTGGGAGCCGCGTGGCTGGGCGGCCCGGGGCTGGGAACCCGGGCGGCTTGCAGGCTGGCGGCTGGGAGCTGGGGGACACGTGGCTGGAAGCTAGGCGGACGGGGCTGGGAACCAGAATGCTGGCCGCTGGGGTGCGCTGGCCGGCTGGATGGCAGGGGCTGGGGCTGGGGCTGCTGGGGCTGCTGCTGGCAGAGCCGCTGGGAGCTGTGGGGAACGGCGGCTGGGGCGGCTGGCGGCTGGGGCTGAATGCTAGGAACGGCTGCGCTGGGGGAACGGCAGTGAGCGCTGGCTGGGGCTGCTGCTGGGGGGCTGGGGCTGCTGCTGGAGGCTGGGGCTGCTGCTGGGGCTGCTGCTGCTGGGGAACGGCGGCCGCTGGGAGCACGTGCGCTAAGCGGCTGGGGCTGCTGCTGGGGCTGCTGAAGGGGCTGGCGCTGGGGCTGGGGAGTAGCTAGGCTGGCTGGGCTGCTGGGGCTGCTGCTGCTGGGGCAGAAGCCGGCGGGCTGGGGCACGCGTGGGGCGGCGCTGGGAGCGGCTGGGGGGGCTGGGGCTGCGGCTGCTGGGGCTGGGCGGCTGGCGGCTGGGGCACGGGAAGGCTGCTGGGGCTGGGGGCTGCTGGGGCTGGCTGGGCTGGGGGCGCTGCTGGGGCTGGGGAGGCTGCTGCTGGGGAACGGCTGGGGCTGGCTGGGGCTGGGGCTGACGGGGCTGCTGGGGAGCTAGGCGGCTGGGGCGGCCGCTGGGGCTGCTGCTGGGGCAGGCTGCTGGGGCTGGGGAACCGGCGGCTAGGGGCTGCTGGGGCTGGGAACCCGGCTGGCTGGGGCAATAACTGAAGGGCGTGCTGGGCTGGGGCTGACGCTGGGGCTGGGGAGACTGCTGCTGGGAACGGCACCTGCCGCTGGAAAACGTGGCTAAGCGGCTGGGCCTGCTGGGCAGACGCTGGGGCTGGGGCACGCTGGGGGGAGCTGGGGGGCTGAGGCGTGGCTGGGGCTGGGGAAAGCTGGCGGCTGCTGCTGGGGCTGCTGGGGGCTGCTGGGGGCCGGGCTACAAGCGGGGGCTGGGCACGCTGGCGGCTGGGGCTGCTGCTGGGGGCTGGGCCGCTGCTGTTGGGGCTGGGCACTGCTGGGGAACCGGCCCGCTGGGCTGGGGCTGCTGGGGGACAGCTGGGGCTGCTGGGGAACGTGGAGCCGGCTGGGGCCTGCTGGGGCTGGGGCTGCTGGGGGCCAGGCTGGCGGCGCTGCTGGGCTGGGGAAGCCCGTGGCTGGGGCTGCCGCGAACCTGGGGCTGGGGCTAAGACGCGCAGCTGGGCTGGGGCTGCTGCTGGGGCTGCTGGGGCTGCTGGCTGGGGCAGTGAACCGCTGGGGCTGGGGCTGCTGCTGGGGAAGCTGTAGGCGGCTGGGGCTGCTGGGGAACCTGCTGGGGCTGCTGGGGAGCAAGCGCTAAGGCTGGGAAGGGGCGGCTGGGGCTGGCTGGACCGGCGGCTGCTGGGGGCGCTAAGGCGGCTGGGGCTGGGGCTGGCGGGGGAAGTGGCTGGCCCGGCTGGGGCGCTGGAGCTGAAGCGGCTGGGGCGGCTGGGGCTGGGGCTGGGAACTGGGGGGCTGCTGGGACCAGCTGGGGTGGCAGGCTGGGGAAGCCGCTGGCTGGGGAACGCTGGGGCACGTGACTGCTGGGGTTGGGGCTGCTGGGGGCGGCAGCTGGGGCTGCTGCTGGGGAAGAAGCTGGCGGCTGGAGCTGGGAAACCTGGCGAGCTGGGGCAGCGCGCTGCACGCTAAGCGGCGCTTCGGGGCGGCTGGGGAACCGGCTGGGGCTGCTGGGGCTGCTGCTGGGGAACCGGCGGCCGCTGGGGAAGCGCTAGCTGGCGGCTGCACTGGGGAACGCTGGGGCGGTAGCTGGGCTGCTGGGAACGCTGCGCTGCTGCTGGGGGAGCTGGGCTGGGGAACCTGCGGCCGCTGGGGCGGGGCTGTCACTGGCGGAACCGCGGGCTTAGCACTGGCGGCTGGGGCTGGGGAACTGCTGGCGGCGCTGGGGAAGCGTCGGGCTGAACTGGCGGCTGGGGCTAGGCGGCTGGGAACGGCTCGGCGAAGGCTAAGCGGCTGGGGGCGCTGGGGAACGTAGCGGCTGGGCTGGGCTGGGGAACCTGCTGGGGCTGGACGGCTGGGGCTGGGGAACCTGCGGCCGCTGGGGAGAACTGCTAGCTGGGGAAGCGGACGCTGGGGAACCGACGCTGGGCGGCTGACGCTGGGGCGGCTGGCAACCGCTGGGGCGGCTGGGCTGGAAGCTGGGGCTAGGGAATGCTGGGGCTGCTGCTGCTGGGGCTGGGGCGCCGCTGGCTGGGGCTGGGGCTGGGGCTGAAGGCTGGGGGGCTGCTGGCTGGGGGGCTGGGGGGGCTGCTGGGCGGGCTGCTGGGGCTGCTGCTGGGGAAGGCGGCCCGCTGAAGGCGCTGCGGCTGGGGAACGGCAGCTAGGCGGCTGGGCTGGGGAAGCGTCGCTGGGGCTGGCGGCTGGGGAACTGGGGCTGGCGGCCGCTGGGCTGCTGGGGAGCAGGGGCTGGGGCTGGGGCTGGGGCTGGGGAAGGCTGCTGGAGCGGCTGGGGCTGGGGCTGGGGCTGGGGAACCGGTGGCAGCTGGGCTGCTGCAACCGCGGTCGCTGGGGAAGCACGCTGGGCTCGGACAACTGGGGCTGCTGGGGCTGGGGAACAGGGCGGAACGGCTGCTGGGGCTGGGGCTGAAAGGGGCGGCTGCTGGGCGGGCTAGGCTGGGCAGCTGGGAGCTGGGGCAGGGCCATGGCTCGGCAACCGCTGGGGGCTGCTGCTGGGGAACCGACGGCTGCTGGGGCTGCTGGGGCTGGGGCTGCTGCTGGGGAACGGCGGGCTGGGGGGGGAAGGCCAGCTGGGGCTGCTGCTGGGGAACCGGCTGGGGAACATTGGGGCTGGGGCTGGCCCGGGCTAGGCTGGGGAACCCGAAGCGGGGCTGGGGCTGGGGCTGGGGCTGGGGCTGGGGCTGGGGCTGGGGCTGGGGGGGCTGGGGCTGGGGAACGGCGGGGCTGGGGCTGGGGCTGGGGCTGGGGAACCCGGCTGGGGCCTGGGGCTGGGGGGGGGCTGGGGCTGAGGGCTGGGGCTGGGGAGACAGCGGCGTCGCTGGGGCTGGGAACAGCGGCGCTGGGGGCTGGGGCTGGGGCTGGGGAACCGCGGCTGGAACCGCTGGGGCTGGGAACTGCGGCGGCCGCTGGGGCGGGCTGATGGGGGCTGGGGCTGGGGCTGGGGCTTAAAGCTGGGCGCTGGGGAGCTGGGGAACCGCTTGGGCTGGGAGCTGGGGCTGGGGAACCCGGCGGCCGCTGGGGCTGCTGGGGCTGGGGCTGGGGCCAATCATGGGACAGGCGGCCCGCTGGGGCAGAACCTGGGGCTGCTGGCTGGGGAACGGGCTGCGGTTGCTGGGGCTGCTGCTGGGGAACCGGCGTCGCCGTCTGGGGCTGGGGCTGGGGCTGAATAATAATGGGCTGGGCTGGGGGGGCTGGGCTGAGGCTGGGGCTGGCTGAACTGGGCTGGGCAGGCTGGGAACCTGGGCAGCTGGGCTGGGCTAACCGGCGGCCGCTGGGGCTGGGGAACCATTGGGCGGCGGCCGCTGGGGCTGGGGAATGTAGCTAAACCACTTGGGCACGCAGTTGGGCTGCTGGGGCACATAGCTAGGCGGCTGCTGCGGCGGCTGGGTCTGCTGCTCACTGCTGGGCTCACTGCTGGGCTCACTGCTAAGCTCACTGCTGGGCTCACTGCTAAGCTCACTGCTGGGCTCACTGCTAAGCTCACTGCTGGGCTCACTGCTAAGCTCACTGCTGGGCTCACTGCTAAGCTCACTGCTGGGCTCCTGGTAGGTCAGCACATCATACTGCTGTGGTTCATAGCCAGACTCCAGTACCTGGAAGGGGAGGGCAATGAAATTTTATTTCTGGTATAATTTGGTAGCTTAGTTGCTTTGATTTAGCTCCAGGCTGATAATTAGCAATCAGTTTAATGTACTTGCCTTATTTGTAATTGAATAACCACCAAGTGGTATTGTGCTCCACGACGATGTATCTCCAGTGTCAAAGCTACTTGAGGCTGGTTTAAAGTCTGCAGCTGACACACCATTTCCTCCATAGTTCTCAGCAGATGCAATAGTGTATCCTGTTGAACAGCTATTTTAGTCCACACATTTAATTAAGCATTTTCATAACTGGACTGAACTTACCATTTGCTTGAGGTCTTCCCACAGCTAGCAAGGACAACAGTAGCCATCTAGACAAGACATCCTCATTACTGCATGCTTTGATAATGGGCTGAACAAACTATTCAAATACAAACACAAACTTACCTCAAGAGAAACACCATGGCTTCAGCCACAGTAATAGACCAGTGAAGCAGCAAACCCAACAAAGTTCTCAGCTCAGCACCTACCACAGCACACAACTGAACCAGTCCAAAACAACAAGAAATCACTTAATCACCACTGGAGCTCCTGATATATGCTGCCTCCTCACAGCCTGCTGATTAACTGGGCACAGGTGTGAGTGGATGAAGGCAGGTATGGCTAATTATTTTCACCACTATGTCTTAGATCTTAGACCGGCAGCAGTCGATCTCTCACAGAAACACACAAAAGAAGGCGTATACGCCAATTTCTACACAAACTGTGATTTATAAAAAACAAACTTGGCTGAGAATGTGCGGTTCTCCACGCAAACTCTGACCTCATGCGTACACACATAATGTGGAGAAATGAGAAACTGCAACTCGGTCGGCAGCTGAAGGATGAAACACAGAAACAATGTAAAACAGATCCTGTTATGTGGAGGAAATCGATTTAGAATAATACATAATAATAAGAACAATAAATACAAACAGGGATATCTGTTACTGCAAATGCACCCCACAGATATGTTCTGTTATTATTATTAGTAAACATTTGTATATTCTGAATTTTATCTGAGTGTGTAGTTTCATATATTGTTATCATACAGGACTGTTGTGCACCATAATGTGACTTTCCCCTTGACGCTGGTGGTCGTCGTGTTGGGCTCTGAGCCGACCCCTGTCCCATCTGACCTGCTGCTGTAAGCCAGCGCTAGATGTGATGCCACTTAAAATAAAAATAAAAAATGAGCTGTTGTTTCATTGTCATTAAAAATGCTCATGTCATGCAATGCATTTTTAATTTTCCTTAAATTCCGTGATAACTCCGTTGATGGAGTCGATTAAGTCCCTTTGCATCAGTGAGGATGCTCAGCTGCTGCAGCACCAAAAACCCCACTGAACACTCAGAGACTAAAACTGTTTTTATGAATGTAGTCCCCCCATTTTTAACATACGTGTTAAGAACTTTAATGCATTTGATTTCCTCATTTTAAACAAATCACATAAACTACCTGAGTCATCTGTGCCTCTGTGTCCCCTCCATCTCTGTCACCACTCCATTTCAGAGGGACTCCCCAGTAATCCCTGCCAGCTTTTTATAAAGGGGGTGAGCTCCGGTGTCCTCTGACCTCCGCCCATCCACTTTGATGTGGGACTACTACTTCTTTATTTCAGCCAATCTTCCGAGGCAGCAGCATGAACAGCGTTCTCCACATGCTGCCACTCTGAGAGCTTTTTGGCATTTAAAATGCAACTTTATGTCCTTCAACAAAGTAATTTTTCTGGTGTCGACCTCCCATATAGGATCTTCTATTTCACACTACTTGAATTTTCTTATTTTATCCTTTCTGTCGGTGTCACCATGGTCACCATCATGCAGTCAGATGGAATGACTATTAATTAGGGGCGTTTTATTGACTATTTATAGGCAATTATGGGCGTGACATGACGCCTGCAAAAGGTGCGGCACATTTCAAGTTGGTTGTGATTTATAAAGGGAAACCGGAGTAGGACATGCATGCGCACAGTGTATCATAGTGTAATAAATCTGAATATTTTTATGTGTAAGTACGTTCTGTGTTTTGTCTGTACGCCACCTTTTGACGTAAATCCGACGCACTTTAGTTTTATAAATAAAGCCCCTGGTCTGATCTATGCTTATTTTAAAAAATGCTCTAAAATGGTCCCATTGTATTCTCCATATATTGGCTCCCCCTTGGTGGTGTCATCTTTCGTAAATATAATGGAGTTTCACTGTTATGCTGATGACACACATATATATTCTAATCGGACCTGGTGGCAATTCTAATTTAGCAACCCTCCTGTGCTAAGTGCCTTGCTGAAATAAAATACTGGACATCAGACAACTTTCTCCAGCAAAACCTTACAAAACAGATATTACTGTGATTGGTAACAGGTATTTGATCTCCGATCCCCCTATGAGCCGAGACACCAACAGAGATCCTTGGTTAGAGCGTTGGCACTGGGTCTAGGCTTAAAACTAGAGCCAGAGCACATAGCTGGGGGGCTGGGGGGCCAGAGCCAAAAAAGAGCCACTAAACTTTGGAAAAACATGCCAGAGAACATCCTTTACGCACTAACTTGGCTGTGCCGTCGGGCAAGTAGTTTAGGAAAGGTGTCCATACATTGTCAAAAACCCCCTCATTACTGCTCCGGACTGAGCTTAAGCGTTCCATCGGTAGGACTTTAAGAACTTCCTCAAGCCACTGATTAATAGTTGGAGGTCTAGGCTTAATCCACTGAAATAAAATGCATCTCCTTGCTAATAAAAGTAGCTTATTCAGGAGTTCTAGCTGAACATTAGACAGAGAGAGAGCCTTCCCTGGAAGGTTCAACAGGAACAAACTAGGATTCATCCGAATGTTTTTATGAAAAATTACGAAAATTATTTGACACAGAGCGGTGAAATCTCAGGATAAAAAATATGGAGGACTTGGGGGGTGCGCTGCAATCTATTAAGGATCCTGTACTGACTCTCTGTCTGCCCAGACTTCCCTCACCCCAGACACTTCCTCCAGCTCTTCCGGGGGGACCCCGAGGCGTTCCTTAGGCCAGCTGAGAGACATAGTCTCTCCAGAGTGTCCTGGGTCTTCCCCGGGGCCTCCTCCTCGGTGGGACATGCCTGGAACACCTCCCTAGGGAGGCGTCCAGGGGACATCCGAAACAGATGCCCAAGCCACCTCAGTTGACTCCTCTCGATGTGAAGGAGCAGCGGCTCTACTCCGAGTGACTGAGCTTCTCACCGTATCTCTAAGGGAGCGCCCAGCCACTCTGCGGAGGAAACTCATTTCGGCCGCTTGTATCCACAAACTTGTCTTTTGGTCATTACCCAAAGTTCATGACCATAGGTGAGGATGGGGAGCGTAGATCGTGACCGGTAAATCGAGAGCTTCGCATTTCTTTGACTCAGCTCCTTCTTCACCATGACGGTCCAGTACACCAACCGCATAACTGCGGACGCGCTGCACAATCAATCCGCCTGTCAATCTCACGCTCCATCTTTCCCTCACTCGTGAACAAGAACCCGAGATACTTGAACTCCTCCACTTGAGGCAGGACCTCTCCACCCACGCCTTCCCGGAGAGGGCACGCCACCCTTTTCCTGATCGAGAACCATGGCCTCGGATTTGGAGGTGCTGATTCTCATCCCAGCCGCTTCACACTCGGCTGCAAACCGCTCCAGTACATGCTGAAGGTCCTGGATTGATGAAGCGAACAGGACAACATCATCTGCAAAAAGCAGAGATGAAATCCTGCCCTCCGGCCCCTGGCTACGCCTAGAAATCCTGTCCATACTCGCGGAGCACTCCCCACAGAATACCACGAGGGACACGGTCGAATGCCTTCTCCAGATCCACAAAGCACATGTGGACTGGTTGGGCAAACTCCCATAAACCCTCAAGCACCCTGTGGAGGGTATAGAGCTGGTCCAGTGTTCCACAACCTGGGACGAAAACCGCATTGTTCCTCCTGAATCCGATGGTCGACTATCAGCCGAATTCTCCTCTCCAGTACCCTGGCATGTAGACCTTCCCGGGGAGGCTGAGAAGTGTGATCCCCCTGTAGTTGGAACACACTCTCCGGTCCCCCTTTTTAAAAAGAGGGACCACCACCCCTGGTTTGCCACTCCAGAGGCACTGTCCCCAACCTCCATGCAATGTTGCAGAGGCGTGTCAGCCAAGACAGCCCCACAACATCCAGAGACTTGAGGTACTCAGGGCAGATCTCATCCACCCCCGGCGCCTTGCCACCGAGGAGCTTGCGAACTACCTCAGTGACTTCGGCTTGGGTGATGGACCAGAGAACATCATGACTAAGTCCACCTCAGAGTCCCCAGCCTCCGCTTCCTCATTGGAAGGCAAGTCGGTGGGATTGAGGAGATCCTCGAAGTATTTCTTCCACCGTCCGACAATGTCCCCAGTTGAGGTCAACAGCTCCCCACCCTGCACTGTAAACAGTGTTGGCAGAGTACTGCTTCCCCCTTCTGAGGCGCCGGACGGTTTGCCAGAATCTCTTCGAGGCCGACCGATAGTCCTCCTCCATGGCCTCACCGAACTCCTCCCAGACCCGAGTTTTTGCCTCCAGGACCGTCCGGGCTGCAGCTTGCTTGGCCTGCCGGTACCTGTCAACTGTGTCAGGAGACCCACAGGCCAACATGGTCCGATAGGGACTCCTTCTTCAGCCTGATGACATCCCTTACTTTACTTCTGGTGTCCACCACCGGGTTTGGGTGCTAACAGATAGTTAGCTGGGACAGGCTCCAGCACCCCTGCGACCCTGTGTGTGCTCAGGATAAGCAGGTTTAGAAGATGGATGGATGGATATTCTTAGTGAGTAAATACAATGTTAAAAATGGGACTTGTACTCATAAATCAGGAGCTACAAACTATTTACCAACCTCAGACTTTTCTCAAGTTCATGTGAAAAACAGTTTTATGGATACCTAAAAAGCACATTAAACTGCAGCTCTTCTGTTTAAGGTAACTCTGATCTGTTTTCTTTTTTTATGTTTTATTATTCATTGCACTTTTAGACTGTCCCTGCTTTGGTACATTTATACAGCTGCTGTATTTGGAGGGTTGGGGATCCAGAAAAACACAATGCTGTTATTAGAATTTGAGGCAAAATATTTTATATTTACATCATTTAAATTATAGCACAACCAGATAACCTCAACAAACAGTGAAGAGCAGATGGTGCTGTAAAGTTTCCTAATATCTTTGTCCCAACAAATAATCACATCTGTTGTCAGCAGTAATTTATATTCCAGTCAGTGTGAAATGGGCTGCTGGTTGACACTTGGGAACACAATAAGTTTGTATTTATATAATTTTTAATGTAGCTCAACACAATATGGGAGTTAAGATATAGCTTTAATAGAATTCATATTACAACTTAAATTATGTTGGTGTGAAATGCACTGCTGTGCAGGGTAGTGAAGTCACCCTCAGTAGCCACCTTGGCTCAAAGATGGTTGACATTTGACTGTACTGCATCTGCCCCATTAGGTTTGATAACACATCTGTAAAGAAGAAGTGCACATGCTTTGGTGATTCTGTCTGCATTTAGATGTGCCAAATACAGATTTATTCAAAATGTTCAAAGCAGATGCAACAAGTACTATTCTTGACATTTCGGGGTAGTAGAGCTCTGCACATGCCTGAAGCAAAGTCTGAAATCCAGCCTGCACTGCAAAAGCTTTTCTGCAGATGGTGCTGTGATAGCCTCAGTGCATATTATCTAGTCAGCCAGTTTACATTTTAAAAACCCAAACAGGATCTGTTTTGAAGTAGATCTCTTGTAACTTTCCTGAATACTTCACATCTGTTGTTGAGCAATAAAACATTGTTTGTTTAAACTTAGCAGGTATGAAACCAGCTCTAAGGCAGAACCTGGTGAATCTCAGCATGTTACAGTATCACAGCTCAATAGCTAGGAAGCATAAGGGGACAATCAGCTGCATTTGAATCTGAATGATCAAGTTACACCCTTAATTGACAATGATTCAATGTGCTGTCTTAGTGGGGTTTACCATAGGCAATGACACCTGGATTAATACACCTCAGGTTACAGAACGTACACGACACAATACGCATTTGAGTCATTTTAATTTGTCAGTACAATGGCTCAGTTGAAAGCAGTCTTGGAAGCAGCTGTTGTAGCACCTGAAACATAAGGAAAGTCAGCGTCTGAAAACTTGTGCACGAATATGCAAGTGTATAGTTCATAGTTCAAGTACATACCATGTCCTCCAGTTTTACTTAAGTCCAGAGGCCTTGTACCTAGAAGGAGTTGGTCAGATTACTTATTGATGCCAGTCTCACTTAAAATGTGATTATGATCACTGCTTACCAAGTTGAATCCATGTCAGCAAAAGTTGAATCATTATGGCATGGTTAGTAACCAAGCTGCTGGTAGAAATGCTTTTTGAGAATCAATGGCGTCTTGGGTGGGTAGTGTGGTACCTGGGGAACTGCTGGGGAACCTGGGCTGCTGGGGCTACTGCTGGGAGCGGCGGCTAGCTAGGCTGCTGGGAAGCTGCTGCTGGGCTGCTGGGGCTGCTGCTGGGGGCTAGCTGCTGGGGCTGCGGGCTGCTGCTGGGAGCTGCTGCTGGGGCTGCTGCTGGGGGCTGCGGCAGGCGGCTGGGGCTGCTGCTGGGGCTGCTGCTGGGGCTGCTGCTGGGGGCACGTAGCTACTGCTGGGGCTGCTGGGGCTGCTGGGGCTGCTGCTGGGGCTGGCTGCTGGGCTGGGGCTGCTGGCTGGGGGCTGGGGCTGCTGCTGGGGCTGCTGCTGGGCTGCTGCTGGGGCAGCGGCTGGGGCTGCTAGGCGGCTGGGGCTGCTGCTGGGGCTGCTGCTGGGGCTGCTGCTGGGGCTGCTGCTGGGGCTGCTGCTGGGGCTGCTGCTGGGGCACGTAGCTGGGCTGCTGGGGCTGCTGCTGGGGCTGCTGCTGGGGCTGCTGGGGCTGCTGCTGGGGCTGCTGGGGCACGTAGCTAGGGCTGCTGCTGGGGCTGCTGGGGCTGCTGCTGGGGCTGCTGCTGGGGCACGCTGGGGGCTAGGCTGCTGGGGCTGCTGCTGGGCTGCTGCTGGGGCTGCACGTGGGGCTGGGGCTGCTGAGGGGCTGGGGCTGCTGGGCTGCTGCTGCTGCTGGGGCTGCTGGGCTGGGGCTGCTGCTGGGGCTGCTGGGGCAGCTGGGGCTGCTGCTGGGGCTTCTGGGCTGCTGGGGCTGAGGCTGCTGGGGCTGCTGCTGCTGGGGCTGCTGGGGCTGGGGCTGCTAGCTGAGGCTGCTGGGGCTGGGGCTGCTGGGGCACGTAGCTGGGGGGCTGCTGGGGCTGCTGGGGCTGGGCTGCTGCGGCTGCTGGGGCTGCTGCTGGGGCTGCTGCTGGGGCTGCTGGGGCTGCTGGGGCTGCTGCTGGGGCTGCTGCAGGGCTGCTGGGGCTGCTGGGGCTGCTGGGGCTGGGGCTGCTGGGGCTGGACGTAGCTGGGCTGCTGCTGGGGCTGCTGCTGGGGCTGGGGCTGGGGCTGCGGGCTGGGGCTGCTGGGGCTGAACCTGCGGCTGCTGGGGCTGCTGCGGGCTGGGGCTGGGGCTAAGCTGCTGCTGGGGCTGCTGCTGGCTGCTGCTGCTGGGGCTGCTGGGGCTGGGGCTGGGGCTGCTGGGAGGCTGCTGCTGGGCGGCTGCGTGGCTAGGCTGCTGGGGCATGTAGCTAGGGGCTGTACGGCTGGCTGCTGGGGCTGGGGCTGCTGGGGGCACGCTGGCTGGGGCTGGGCCGGCTGGGCTGCTGACTGCAGGGCTGCTGGGGCACGTGGCTGAAGCTGCTGGAACACGGCTGAACCTGGGGCTGGGAGCTGCTGGGGCCGTGGCTGGGCACTGGGGCTGGCTGGGCTGCTGGGGCTGCTGGGGAACCTGCTGGGGCTGAGGCTGCTGGGGACCAGGGCTGGGCTAGCTGCGGCTGGGGCTGCTGGCTGGGGCTGCTGCTGGGGCACGAACCTAGCTGGGCTGCTGCTGGGCCTGGCTGCTGGGGAACCCGGCTGCTGGGGCACGTAGCTAGGAACCCTGCTGCTGAGGCTGGGGCTGGGGCGGAACCTGCTGGGCTGGGGAACCTCTGCTAAGGCTGCTGGGCTGGGGCTGGGGAACCTGGGCTGGGGCTGGGGAACTGCTGAGGCCTGCGGGGCAGCTGGGCTGCTGCTGGGGCTGCTGGAACTGGGCTGCTGCTGGGCGGCTGGGGGCTGGGGCTGCTGGAAGGCTGCTGGGGCACTGGGGCTAAGGCTGAGGCTGCTGCTGGACGGCTGCTGAACTGGGCATGCTGGAAGCTGCTGGCTGGGGACGGCTGCTGGGGCTGCTGCTGCTGGGGGCTGCTGAAGCAGCTGGGGCTGCGGCTGCTGCAAGCTGGGGCTGCTGGGCAATAAGCTGGGGCTGCTGGGCCGGCTGCTGGGAACCGTGAAGCTGGGGCTGCTGGGCACGTTAGGCTGCTGCTGGGCGGCTGCTGGGGCTGGGGAAGCACATGGGGGCTGCTGGGGCAGCTGGGGGCGCTGGCTGAAGCCGCTGGGGCTAGGCTGCTGGGGCTGCTGCTGGGGGCTGCTGCTGGGGCTGCTGCTGCTGGGCTGCTGGCTGGGGCTGCTGCTGGGGCTGCTGCTGGGGCGGCTGCTGGGGCTGAGGGCTGGGGCTAGCTGGGCTGCTGCTGGGCCCGGGCTGCTGGGGGAACCTGCTGCACATAGGGCTGCTGAGGCTGCTGGGGCACAAGGCTGCTGGGCTGGGCTGCTGGGGAATTGGGCTGCGCGTGCTGGGCTGGCTGCTGGCTGCGGGGCTGCAGGCTGGGGCATGAAGCTGCTGCTGGGCTGCTGCTGGGGCTGCTGGCTGCTGGGCTGGGCTGCTGGGGCAGGCTGCGTCACGGCTGCCAGGCTGCTGCTGGGCGGCTGCTGGGGCTGCTGAAAGGGCCGGGCTAAGCCTGGGCTGCTGCCCTGCGGCCGGCTGGGCTGCTGCTGCGGGCGGCTGCTGGGGCGCGTGCTGGGCTGCTGCTGGGCCGAACTCTGCTGGGGCAGCTGGCTGAAGGCCTGGGCTGCTGGGGCACGGGCTGCTGGGCTGCTGCCACCTGGGGCACGTGAAGCTAGGCTGCTGCTGGGCGGCTGCTGGGGCCGCTGCGGCTGGGCTGGCTGCTACTGGAACCCGCTGGGGACCGGGCGCTGCTGGAAGCTGGCAGGCTGCTGCTGGGCCGGCTGCTGGGCTGAGGCTGCGGGACCACGCATAGCTGGGCTGCTGCTGGGCACGGGGCCTGAGGCTGCTGGGGAACCACGTAGCTGGCTGCTGGGCGGCTGCTGGGGCTGAAAGGGGCTGCTGGGGGCACTGGCTAGGCTGCTGCTGGGCCGGCTGCTGGGAACGTAGGCTGCTGGAAGGCACTGCTGCAGGGGCTGGGGCTGCTGGGGGCGGCTGGGGCTGCTGGGCGGCTGCTGGGCTGCTGGGAGCTGCTGGGGCACGTAGCTAGGCTGCTGCTGGGCCTGGGGCTGCTGGGCCGGCTGAGGCTGCTGGGGCTGCTGGGGCACGTAGCTAGGCTGCTGAGGCTGCTGGGCTGCAGGGCTGCTGGGGCTGCGTGGCTAGGCTGCTGAGGCTGCTGCTGGGGCTGGGATGCTGCTGGGGCACGTAGCTAGGCTGCTGGGGCACGTAGCTAAACCATGTGCGCCGCTGGAGCTGGTAGTTGGGCCGCTGCCGGGGAACCTGCGACCGCTGGGGCACATTGCTAGGGGACTGCTGGGGCTCACTGCTAGGCAGCTGGGGCTCCTGGGGCTGCCGGTAGGTTAGCAAGTCATACTGCTGTGGTTCATAGCCAGACTCCAGTAACTGGAAATTGAGGGTAATGAAATTTTATTTCTGGTATAATTTGGTAGCTTAGTTGTTTTGATTTAGCTTCAGGTTGGTAATTAGCAGTTAGTTCAATGTACTTGCCTTATTTGTAGTTGAATAACCACCAAGTGGTATTGTGCTCCATGAAGACATATCTCCAGTGTCAAAGCTACTTGAGGCTGGTTTAAAGTCTGCAGCTGACACACCATTTCCTCCATAGTTCTCAGCAGATGCAATAGTGTATCCTGTTGAACAGCTATTTTAGTCCACACATTTAACTAAGCATTTTCATAACTGGACTGAACTTACCATTTGCTTGAGGTCTTCCCACAGCTAGCAAGGACAACAGTAGCCATCTAGACAAGACATCCTCATTACTGCATGCTTTGATAATGGGCTGAACAAACTATTCAAATACAAACACAAACTTACCTCAAGAGAAACACCATGGCTTCAGCCACAGTAATAGACCAGTGAAGCAGCAAACCAAGCAAAGTTCTCAGCTCAGTTCCTACCACAGCACACAACTGAACCAGTCCAAAACAACAAGAAATCACTTAAGCACCACTGGAGCTCCTGATATATGCTGCCTCCTCACAGCCTGCTGATTAACTGGGCACAGGTGTGAGTGGATGAAGGCAGGTATGGCTAATTATTTTCACCACTATGTCTTAGATCTTAGACCGGCAGCAGTCGATCTCTCACAGAAACACACAAAAGAAGGCGTATGCGCCAATTTCTTGTGATTTATAAAAACTTGGCTGATACGCATACAAACTTAGAAATGTGATTTGAAACACAGAAACAATAAAACAAAAAAAACATAATTAAAATAATAATGAAATACAACACCCATAAAGCTGTTGACTTGGCTATCTGAGTGCTCACCAATGTGGGACTTCTTGCATAATGTGAGTCATGATGACCCCTGTCCCATCATGTGCTGAGGTTCTCCTTAAAATAAAAATAAAAAATGACGCAAACTCTGATCTTCTACCATGTCATGAATTTTCTTATTTTATCCTTTCTTTGCATGTGAGAGTCATCACATGCACATAATGTAACATGTGAGAAATGAGAAACTGCTTTTGAACTATCCGAAAAACTCGGTCGGCAGAATGTGGGTTCACCTTCTTTATTTCAACCAATGAAACACAGAATTTCTTCAATGTTCATTTGGAGGAAATTTCGATTTAGAATAATACATAATAATAAGAACAATAAATAAAACAGATCCTGTTATGTTATTAGTCATTTGTATATTCTGAATTTTATGTGTGTGTTATGTTTCATATATTGAAATTTCATAATGTGATGGCAACGCTGGTGGTCGTGTTGGGCTCTGAACCCCTGTCCCATTTATGAAAGCCCAGGTGTTCACATGTTTTAAATTATTGCATTTTAATTTTATATGAACCTATTTTAGGATGGGCGTCCTACGCCGCAGGTGTGGCAGTTTTATAAATAAAGCCCCTGGTCTGATCTATGCTTATTTTAAAAAATGCCACTCTGTCCTGATCAAATGCTTATTTTAAAAAATGCTCTCAAATCCCATCCCATTGTATTCTCCATATATTGGCTCCCCCTTGGTGGTGTCATCTTTCGTAAAATAACCCCGAGTTTCACTGTTATGCTGATGACACACATATATATTCTAGCCATCGGACCCCAGTGGCAATTCTAATTTAGCAACCCTCCTTAAGTGCCTTGCTGAAATAAAATCGGACTGGAGTGGCAACGTCTAATTTAGACAACCCTCCTTTCTCCTGAAAGTGAAACTGGACTTCAGACAACTTTCTCCATGAAACCTTACAAAACAGATATTACTGTGATTGGTAACAGGTATTTGATCTCCGATCCCCCTATGAGCCGAGACACCGACTGAGATCCTTGGTTAGAGCGTTGGCAGTGGGTCTAGGCTTAAAACTGAAGAGCCACTAGACTTTGACTTTGGAAAAATCTGCCAGAGAAGATCAGGTTTGCAGAATTTCTTTTACTTCTAAAGACACATTTTCTTTTTTAAAATATTTTATTAGGTTTTTAGAATAAACAAGAAACACCAAACACACAATACACACGACAGCAACGGCAATGCATATGAAGGTGGGACGAGGTAAGACGTAGCAATATTATACAAATAAGGGAAAATTAATAAGATAATGAAATGTACAAAATGCAGCACATAGCACATAGTACAGGTTGTTACAAGTACAATTCTTGACAAGTTCACAATTAAGATCTTTACATGTCTCAGGGAATATAACTATAGAATTATGAAACAGAATGTATGGCACCCTTTAATAAATAAAAAATAATAAAATAAATAACTAAGAAAAAATAAATCATGATCCATTCACAGGGGTATAGGAGGGACAAAAAACATCTTCACGCAGGGGTAATAGGAGGGGCAGACAATATTACAACATCCTTTACACACTAACTTGGCTGTGCCGTCGGGCAAGTAGTTTAGGAAAGGTGTCCACACATTGTCAAAAACCCCCTCATTACCCCTCAGTAAAAACTTCATTATGTGCTCAAGCGTTCCATCGCTTGGACTTTAAGAACTTCCCCAAGCCACTGATTAATAGTTGGAGGTCTAGGCTTAATCCACTGAAATAAAATGCATCTCCTTGCTAATAAAAGTAGCTTATTCAGGAGTTCTAGCTGAACATTAGACAGAGAGAGAGCCTTCCCTGGAAGTTTCAACAGGAACAAACCAGGATTCATCCGAATGTTTTTACGAAAAATTAAATTTATTTCCTGTGAGACCCTTTCCCAAAATTTGAATATCAAGGGGCAGCTCCAGATGCAATGTATGTACGACCCTTCCTCCTTCTTGCATTTGACACAGAGCGGTGAAATCTCAGGATAAAAAATATGGAGGGCTTAGGGGGTGCGCTGCAACCTATGAAGGATCCTGTACTGACTCTCTGTCAGCCTATTACACAGAAACACCTTACCTATTAAACCCACAGCATTGGACCATTCTTCTTCACTCAACTCGGTCCCCAAGTCCTCGTCCCACAAACTTTTAACTCTGTCAATTTTAAATATCTTAAGGGACTGTAGTTTGTCGTGGAAATAAGATATGATTTTTTTTATTGCCATGAAACTGTAAAAGAGATAAAGCAATAGTCGGGGCTATAGGCTGATTTTCAGGGAGATTAAGACTGTAAACAAAATGTCGAACCTGAACCTGAAGGTAACCATAAAAATGTTGGGCAGGTATGCCATACTTCGCCCTGATTTGTGCAAATGATGAAGATTCCAAACAAACTTTATGCCGTGATTATGCCAGTGGTGAAATATATTCATACTCGTTCCAGGGAGAAAGTTTTTAATTGTGTATAACAGGGTGCATAAGCATTGAGAATGTCCTGAGTAGGAATTATAGAGGGACAGTGCCAGGCATCGATATGGAACTCCTGACTGGAATCTACAAAGTGTCTTAATTGCCATCCCAACACTGCGTATATGGCAGACCCAGTTGTAGAGCTTCAAATCTGGAAGCAGAGACGCCCTTATCCCATTGGGGAGATAACAAGGCAACGTTTAAAGAGGGACAGGCTGAGTAGATATGGTTAATTTAGGGACAGTGCCAGGCCATCCCAACACTCTACGGCAGGCCCAGTTTCCCGATATGCCAGATAAGGCCGCCCTGAGAATTCCCTGGGGAGACTGGAACGTGGTCTTTTCCCGTGCGTGTCAGATAAATTTAGAAATAGCTTTGTCGATATCAGAAAATACCAACATGCGTATACGGCAGGCCCAGTTGTAGAGCATAGAGGAGTATTTGCATTGGATCGAAAGGCCGCCCTTATCCATTGGGATCCATCCATGCAATGTTCATTTTAATTTAATTGTTTGCTGATTCGGGGCCGGGTCGCGGAGGTCTTTTCCCGCACAGTCTGAGCATGCCCAGATGCCCAAATTCCCTCAGAAATAGGCACTTTGTTCGAGCTCTATCCGGGGGGACCCAGATCCCGATAATGGCCAGCCAGAGAATTAAGTTAAGTCTCATCCAGCGTGCCAAATCCTACCTCTTCCAGATTCACGGGGATAATCCTTTGGGACATGCCTGGAAGGACCTCCCTATCCTCCCTGAGAGGCGTCCAGGCCCAGGGGATATTCATTTTAATAAGGCTGATCCTTCCCAACTCCTCTCAGGAGAGGAGGGAGGCTCAACTCCACCACCTGAGTAAGTCACCTTTCTTAATTGAAGATATCAGCCACCATGGGGGAAACTCAGTTAAGTCTATATAAATTATTTGTCAACCCAAATTCAGCAGAAATTTTGACACCTAATAGGTGAGGCACCATATGGAAGCTTAGATACCCAGTAAATCGCTGGACCATTTGAAAGGAAAGTTGGGCAGAGCACACTTTTATCACCAAAGTAACCTGCACCAGAGGCAGGGCCTGTCAGATTTATCATAATTAATTCTGTAACCTGAAAAACTGCCAAATGAACTCCTATATCATTGAAACAAGGGTGGGAATGGAAGTTTCAGGTTGTGTCAGGAAGAGGACTACATCATCGGCATAAAGTCCTGCCAACTTATGAACACCCCCACCAAGGATGACACCAAAAAGCAATGTCATCTGTACACCTTATGGCTTCTGCTGCAAGGGGCTCGATAGCCCAATGCGAATAAAAGAGGGGACAGGGGGCAGCCCTGTCTAGTCTCTCGTCCCAGATGAAAGGCCCCTGATCCCTGATGTACAGCCGTTAACCAACACTTGGGCCCTGGAGGCGCTGTAGAGGAGCCTCACCCACTGGATAAATTAAAAAAGAGGGACCACCACCCCAGTCCCAAGTCTGAACCTCTGAAGGAGGTCAAAATGTCAAAATGATATTCCAGGTGCTAGCCCCTTTGCGAACCTACCAAGAACTTGTTTGCATCCCCCCCAGCGAGGACGGGTGAGGTAGAGACCAATTGTGCACTCTGTATGTCTTCTGGGTTACCCAGCAACACTAGTACCTTACCAACTCAACACCAGCACTTTACCAGTTGCTCCCTCATTGAGCCATTGTGACTCCTTGTCTGAGTTACATTTTAGTCAACACAGTAGCAATTAATGAGCCTCAGCTCCCCAGTTGCCACACAGCTCCTCTTCATTTGTTCCTGACCAGCTGTGTACAAACAGCATCCAAACTCCAGGTTCCTCTTCCGAATCCTGCAATATGCGTTGTTGCAACTGCCTTGACAGTGGGGCAAAAATTGAGCACTCAATTCAGCCTAAGACCGAAAGACTGTGAGACCAAGCCTCCCAAATGATCACGAGAACGGTGAGCTCCCAGAACCACACGGGGGACCTGAAGACCTCCTGGGACCGAGGGTGGGACACTCCACCAGACTCCCTGAAATCCTCTGTGAGGAACAGAACTGGGGGCACCTGCCAGGATCCAGTAATCACATTTCCTTGCCAGGCACCACTTGCCAGAACTTCCATCCAAAGCCCCCTCAGCTCCCCACTCTCACTGTGAAGCCACTGTGGACATCAGAATCCAGGAGAATCCTGCATGTCCAAAATTTTCTGCAATGATGGACCAGGGACTGATCAGATGAAAACGTGGTGACAGGCCAACCAGTATTGACAAACTTCCAGTCCTATGGTGCATCCAAAGGAGCACATGCTTTGGGGCTGTTTAACACCTTGACTGCAAACAGGACGACTGATCCGTTGTAAAGGAAACTGTGAATGGGGCCATGTCCCAGTTTCCATGCAGATGACAATTGGAGATGAAGATGTCCCAGGTAATCAGTCCCCAGGCCCTCAGAAGGCTTTCACCAGTCTTCAGAACCCATGGGGTCAGACTGACTTCGACCCGTGAAAGTCCCCTGAAGGGCCAGCCAAACAACTCAGCAAGACAGGTCACCACTGGGAGCCTATCCCGAAACCTGAATGGCTTTCTCTCCCAGGAGAAATCAGTCCAGTGAGTACCACCCCAGTCTGGACTCAAGTGTCACCCAAGAGATTCCACTCCCAACCCATGTGGCTGGCAGAATCTCCTGTTCCAGTCAGACCCAGACCATAACCTCACCTACCGTAAAGGAAAGAACGCCTAGGATCCATCAAGGCTTAACCTGGGCACTGTTCTTCATGAGGAGACCCTGCTCAACTCCAGGCACATAACCTGTCTGGTCCAGTGTTCCCAGGACTCAAGAAGTCCCCATGCGACCACTTCAAGAATTGGTTGAAAAAGCCACGGTTCAAGGAGGGGAGTCACATTGCAATTAAACAAATTTAATAAACAATTGACACACAATTTCTGGCACCTGGTTGCCCCACAGGTAATTCTGCTGCTGGTGGCAAGAGAAGGTCACCTGTTGTTTGGGCTTACACAGAGACAGAGAAAGAGACAGACTTTATTGTCATTCAGATACACATTTGCTGTATACAGTATAAAAAATATAGTATATATGTCGTTGCATTTGAAAGCAACAGTATAAAAAATAGAATATAGACAGTGAAATGAGGATATAGGCAGTAAAAAATATAAAATAGAATAGAATATAAAGGACAATAATGGCACAGAATACACAGACAGTGAATATAGACAGTGCAAATGGCAAAAAACAGTGCAAAATGCAAAAACAGTGCAAAATGCAAAATGGTACGGTACGGTTTAAAAAGTGTCATCTCATCTCTGATGAGGCCCTGTCATGTCGTCGGCAAACTTCACAATATGGTTAGTAACAGACCTTGGGACACAGTCGTGTGTCATCAGTGACACAGAGTGAGGACACAGTCTGGGGTCAGACCCTTTGCCTCAGGTCCAAGGTGAACAGCAGAGGGCTCAGGACACAGCCCTGGGGAGAGCTCGTGCTGAAGGTGATGACGCTGGAGGTGTTCTTCCCGACCCGCACACACCTTGGTCTTTCAGTGAGAAAGTCAACAAAGCCAGTTGCACAGGGGAGTGCTGGAGCCCAGGAGTCCCAGTTTGCCTACCATGCTGTGGGATACTGTGGGATGATTCAGGCCGGGTAGTAAATGAAGTGAACTGAAGGTCCAGGAACAGCATCCGCACATGCGTGTTCTTCTCCTCCAGGTGTCAGGCTGTGCCCTCTTAACAGCAGAGTGTGTCAGGACACCAGGCCTCTGTGGAGACTCGTGTGAGGCAGAGCTTGGTGCATCCTGATGACATCCTCTGTGAGCGGTTTTGGAGGATGGGCAAACTGGATCTTCCTGGATGAGTCTCAGTCTCAGCCTCTCCACAGAAACTTCATCATGATGATGAGGTGCAACAGGACTGTAATCTTTGGTGACGTGATTGAGACTTTTTCTGGAATGATGGTTGCGCCTTGAAGCACGATGGACTTTGGTTTGGCTCAGTGAGGTGGTGAAGATGTTGCCTTAGGACACAGCCATCTGATCAGCACATTCCCTGATCAGCTGCATCCAGGAATGTTGTCAGGGCCCGGGGCCTTGCGGATCTTGATCTTGACTCTTTTCAGGGTTCTCCGCACATCAGCTGAGGCAAGACACAGTGCTGTTTCTTCCTGCCAAGGGACTTCTTTCTCCACAGGAGTACTATTTAGTGCCTCAAACCTTCCAAAAGAAGTTGTTCAGGTCATTGAGGAAGTCAGTGTCATTTTCGCACACGCAGGAGGGGCTGTCTTGTAGCTAGTGATAGTCCATAAGCCATGCCACATTCTCCTGGAGTTTGTAGGGTCATTAAAAAAGTCTTGTACTTTCTGACTGTAAGTACGTATTAAGCAAGTCTTATGCTATGGTTTAAGTTGGCTCTGGCTGTCTTCAGAGCCTCCTTACCACCAGACTTAAAGGCTGAGTTCCGAGCCATCAGCATTCTGCGTACTTCCTCAGACATCCAAGGTTTTTGGTTGGCCCTGGTGGTGATGTTGTTTATGACACTGACGTCCTCCATGCATTTGTTGATGTAGGCTGACACAGACATGGCATACTCATCAATATCCAGTTTGGTTGTTGTATGTTGCAGCCTCTTTGAACATGTCCCAGTCTGTGCACTCAAAACAGTCCTGCAGTGCCTCCAATGGCCCCCTCAGACCACTTTCTCACCTGTCTAATGGTGGGTTTTTCCCTGGATCAGCAGGGGCTTGTATGCTGGGATTAGCATAACAGATAGATGGTCAGACGAGCCGATGTGGGGGCGCGGGAGGCTGCTTTGAATGCATCCTTAACATTGGTGTAGGCTTTGTCTAAAGTGTTCATTCCCCTGGTTAGCAAAGTCCACATGCTGGTGAAAGTGAGGGAGGACAGTTTTGATATTTGCTTGGTTGAAGTCGCCAGCAACAACAAAAATTCCCTCCGTGTGGGCAGTTTGCAGCTCACTGATAGTCCGGTAAAGAACACTCATAGCCTCCTTGGTGTTCGCTGCTGGGAGGGCATGTACACAGCAGTGATGATAACAGCAGTAAACTACCTGGGCAGGTAGAAGCGGTCTGCAGTTCACAGTCAAGAGCTCAATGTCCGGTGAGCAGTGACTGGAGACAGAGTCTAGCATTATTACAACCAGTTGTTGTTGATGTAAATACACAAGCTGCCACCTCTGGATTTACTGCTGAGTGTGCTGCTCCTGTCGGCGCGCGGAATGTAGCTAGCCCCTCGATGCTAACAGCGTTGTCTGGAATTGATGAGTTTAACAGGTTTCTGTCAGAATGATGGCGCAGCAGTTTCTTAACTCCCGTTTAGATGTTAGGTCCAGCTGGAGATGGTCTATTTTAGTCTCTAGGGTAGCGGATGTTAGAGATGAAGATGGATGGAAGCGGCGTTTTGTAGGGTTTAGCTTTTTTTAGTTTAGCCGTTAGCCCTCCTCGACAGCACCGCCTCCGCTTGCCCCGCTGTCGGCCATTGCTGCTTGACGAATCCGCTGCTCCACAGGCCGCTGGGTCTAGCCGGCGTAGCGCTCTGAGGCTGCGTAAACACTCCAGAGTTGTCGTGTCTACAAGCCGAAGTTGCTGGATGGTCGCAAATCAAGCAGCTGCTGGCGTTTGTACACTATACTCTGCTGAGTACTGACTAGATTCACGATCCTAGATGGCGTGTTTCGGGAAAAATGTCCATAACTGTTGTGAGCCCATGCAGCCGCAGCCGGACAGGGCGCCGCCATCAATGTGACACGATCTTACCACTGGTGCAGCCGCAGCCGGACAGGCGCACCGCCATCGATGTGACCGATCTCACCACTGGTGGACACAAATGCCTCCTATGTGCGGGCATTACCTGAGACATACATGGTAATCCAGAAAGGACTGACGTTAGAGCTGCATTAATGGACTATTTTAACAGGGGGAATGAGTGAATGTGTTTTTGTGTGATGTTTTTCTGTTCATTAAGCATACTGAATCAGACATGTCTGTTTACAAAGTGTTTATTTTGATACATAAATACAAAAAGTTAAAAAATGTAAAATGTAAAAGTACTGTACAATGTTAAATAAAAAAATAAAAAAAAATTAAAAAAGAGTCTTTTGTTTTATTTGGTTTGCTTGACCCTCCATTAATGCGACCATGCACCCCATCAGCCCAATCAAAGCACTGGTGTTTCTTCCATCTTTGTTAGTTTGTATAGATGTCTGTTTTATTGCTGCTATCAGAAGAACTACATTTGCTGCTGCTGGACACGCTGCTGTGGAGCTTCATGACAGGCGGTGAGTGAGCAGGATGCACCGTGCTGATGGGGGGGCAAAAAAAGTAAACAAAATACATGAAACTCACAGCTGGAGAGAGTGAAGAGAAAAACAGAGAGCTGCAAAATATCTGAAACATAGTGGACAGATGAAAAGATAGGTAAAAGCAGTGTATTTGAGCAGAATAACACAGTTAAACTCGGTATAATAACAGATTAAATTAGAAAATACCGTGAATGCAGAGCAGACTGGGGGGGCAATTAAAAAGTATGTATATGTCTTATAATATTTTATAAACACCTGAGTACAATATTGTGTACTAAACTATACTAGAATACAATAGAAAATAAAACTGTCCATACTGTGTTATAGTAAAGGAGAGTAACACTACAGAATATTCACAGCAGGAAGGAGTAAACACAAAAACAGAGAGCTGCAAAAATCAGAAAAATAGGTGTCATGTGGAGGAACATTATAATAAAAGCTTAGATATTTGTAGAAAAGCAATAACCTGGTATAGATTGAAGATTTTTCATTTGTCATGTGCACAACAATTAAACAGAGCGGTGTTTGGCAGTTCCCTCTAACGGTGCTTTAAAATATTTAGACAGAAATCCACACACACAACCAGAAGAGTAAAAATTACTAAACGTTTCTTAGGCAGAAAATATATGGAGTAGAGTAGAATATAATTCATATGTACTGACAGATATTTAAACTTTAAATAAAGTCAGTATAACAGATTAAATTAGAATAAAACTGGATGCAGAGCAGATTGAATTAAAAAGAGTATTTAATACTGTGCAATGCTGCATTATAATATATAATAGTAACAGGAGAGAAATAATACAGAATATTTTATACCATACAGTACTTTACCATGATACCAAAAAAAAAATAAAAATAAAATGATATACAAGGCTGTAATTAAATAACAGTTTATTAATGATCTATCTGTCTTCTTTCTTTCAGGGTATCATCCACTATGGTGAAACACAGGGGGAATTACACTCCTCCTACTCTTTTTTTGCTTTGGGCATCTCTTTTTATTTTTGGCACACGTATGGACAGCTGGCTGGAAACCCCACAACACAACAGCGCTTTCATTCTCCGTATCTGATGTTCAATAATGTGACTCAAACGTGCCACGTTTCAACGCAACGTCGTCCAAGTGGCTGTCTCCTCCCACTGTCTCAGCATTATCCTGAAAAAACAATAGAGTAAAAATAAAAAGGAATCCAATAAATAACAGTTTTATTACGACATTTTATCCCTACTCCCCAACAATGTTATGATTTTTTCTGAATCAGTGTGTCTTTCTTTCATGTGCTCTGTGGTGTTTTTAAATCATCCACTATGGTGAAACACAGGGGGAATTACACTCCTCCTACTCTTTTTTTGCTTTGGACATCTCTTTTTATTTTTGGCACACATATGGACAGCTGGGTGGAAACCCCATGACACAACAGCGCTTTCATTCTCCAAGTCTGATGCTCGATTATGTGACTCAAACGTGCCACGTTTCAACGCACAGTTTCCTTCTGAATCACCAATAATTAGTGGATAAATGAAACTTCAGGGCTTCAACGCAACTTCGAAACAACGACACCTGGTGGTTTGTGGAGCTTATAGCGCAGTATAGTTTTACACAAAATGTTCGCATTTCCTATGATCCACAGAGTGGTATGACTGGAAAATGATATTAATTAAAGTGATCTCCACAGGAAATTTCAGCTGGCGACCCAAATCAGCTGCCAACTGCCACTCTCCCCCTGGGGACAACAGGGTGGACCTTACACTGGTGCAGTGCTGTACTGCACCCCCCTGCCTGACGAACTGGATCCATCCCTGGGATGATGGGACGCTGGCACGGTTTACTTCCAACCTGCTTGTCTCCAGTAGCTCAGCCAGCTTGCGCAGGACTTTGTCGTGCCGCCATCTGTATCTGCCACTGAGCCAGTGCTGCCTTGCAGCCTTGTGCTTGAGGCCTGGGTTTGGGGAGCTGCAGAGGACAACAGAGTTCTTCCGAGCGGTACCAGGTGTAGAGATTACAGGGGCTGAGGAGTGTGTCCTAAGTGGCCCTGATGAGGAAGCTCAGCCTTGCCTGGGGTGTACTCCACATATCCACCCAGGTGATGGTCCTGTTGGTCATGGCTTCCCAGGTGGTCCATTTACCTTGCTGTTGTTGGCTCACGGCTGTGACTTTGTACTGCTCCTCCTCCATTTTGGTCACCTCAGAGATGATGAGATCTTTCCTCTCCTTCTTAGTGGCTTTGGACCACCTGGGCAGTGGTGCTCCCCATCCTAAGCCAGTTCTGCCAGGCTGTGTGAAGCCCACGATCTCCTGATGTTTCAGCCTCTCTGTGGCCATGTCTACCACTTGAGCTACGTTCCACTTTCGTCCGGTCCGGACTTATATGTTTGCATCTCGGATGGACGGGTCTGGTGAGTCTCTTAGCTCAAAAAAGAGCCTCACCTTCTCCTTCTTGTAGCCCATGGAGGGGGAGCTGATTGACTGGAGAGGCAGCGGGGCAGGCCGAGCCATTTCTGGATGTAGGTATTGGCCTTTGCTTCAAGTTAAAGGACAAAGGTCATGGTGATGTCACACAGCTTCAATGGCCACATTAGGCGTTGATATAACGTGAACTGGTTGATCTTGTGAAGGCCGTCCAGAAGTTGAGTTGTGACAGCCGCGGCCATCTGCTTGTCGGAGAGATCAGCTGTGTATAACCTTCCGAGGCTTCGCACTGGTTCTTCCACTACCAGGGGAATCCTTTCACCGTCCACAGTGAAGCAGATATTGTCATTCCTGACCCCCTTCTGGATTGAGAGGCTGCGGGATTTCGTGGGCTTGATTTTCATACGGGCCAATGCTAGCAACTCCTCCACCTTTTTAAGGAGTCTTGCTGTGCAGGCTGCTGTTTGAAGAATGGTGGTGACATCATCCATGTAACTCCATACGGGCGGGAGTCTTGTTTGGGACTTGACCCCTCCCACCATCTGTCTCCCACCTATCAGGATGATCTCAAATGCGAAACTAATAATGAATATGACACTGACTAAAAACTACTCTTTTTACCTCAAATTGAAATAGAGCATGAATTTTACAGTTGTTCTTCTTACAGTCAGATTGGTTAAAGCACACTTTAACAGATGGTGAGTCAGCTACATCAGAAGCTGATATCCAAGCCTTAAACAGCACCAAAGACTGTGGCAAACTGTTTAGGTATCTGATATTGTTAGTGAGTAAATACAATGTTAAAAATGGGACTTGTACTCATAAATCAGGAGCTACAAACTATTTACCAACCTCAGACTTTTCTCAATTCATGTGAAAAACAGTTTTATGCATATCTAAAAAGCACAATTAAACTGCAGCTCTTCTGTTTAAGGTAACTCTGATCTGTTTTCTTTTTTTATGTTTTATTATTCATTGCACTTTTAGACTGTCCCTGCTTTGGTACATTTATACAGCTGCTGTATTTGGAGGGTTGGGGATCCAGAAAAACACAAGCTGTTATTAGAATTTAAGGCAAAATTTTATATTTACATCATAGCACAACCAAGATAACCTCAACAAACAGTGACAGAGCAGATGGTGCTGTAAAGTTTCCTAATATCTTTGTCCCAACAAATAATCACATCTGTTGTCAGCAGTAATTTATATTCCAACTCTAAGTCAGTGTGAAATGGGCTGCTGTTGTGGCTGACACTTGGGAACACAATAAGTTTGTATTTATATATTTTTTTAATGTAGCTCAATAGTCAACACAATATGGGAGTTAAGATATAGCTTTATAGCAATAATTCATATTACAACTTAAATTATGTTGGTGTGAAATGCACTGCTGTGCAGGGTAGTGAAGTTACCCTCAGTAGCCACCTTGGCTCAAAGATGGTTGACATTTGACTGTACTGCATCTGCCCCATTAGGTTTGATAACACATCTGTAAAGAAGAAGTGCACATGCTTTGGTGATTCTGTCTGCATTTAGATGTGCCAAATACAGATTTATTCAAAATGTTCAAAGCAGATGCAACAAGTACTATTCTTGACATAAAATCGTCTAAAATCCAGGGTGCAAAAGCTTTTCTGCAGATGGTGCTGTGTAGCCTCAGTGCATATTACATCAGCAGTTTACATTTTAAAAACCCAAACAGGATCTGTTGTTTTGAAGTAGATCTCTTGTAACTTTCCTGAATACTTCACATCTGTGGCTGTTGAGCAATAAAACATTGTTGGTTTAAACTCAGCAGGTATGAAACCAGCTCTAAGGCAGAACCTGGTGAATCTCAGCATGTTACAGTATCACAGCTCAATAGCTAGGAAGCATAAGGGGACAATCAGCTGCATTTGAATCTGAATGATCAAGTTACACCCTTAATTGACAATGATTCAATGTGCTGTCTTAGTGGGGTTTACCATAGGCAATGACACCTGGATTAATACACCTCAGGTTACAGAACGTACACGACACAATACGCATTTCGAGTCATTTTAATTTGTCAGTACAATGGCTCAGTTGAAAGCAGTCTTGGAAGCAGCTGTTGTAGCACCTGAAACATAAGGAAAGTCAGCGTCTGAAAACTTGTGCACGAATATGCAAGTGTATGGTTCATAGTTCAAGTACATACCATGTCCTCCAGTTTTACTTAAGTCCAGAGGCCTTGTACCTAGAAGGAGTTGGTCAGATTACTTATTGATGCCAGTCTCACTTAAAATGTGATTATGATCACTGCTTACCAAGTTGAATCCATGTCAGCAAAAGTTGAATCATTATGGCATGGTTAGTAACCAAGCTGCTGGTAGAAATGCTTTTTGAGAACCAATGGCGTCTTGGGTGGGTAGTGTGGCACCTGGGGAACCTGCGGCTACTGGGGCTTGTAGCAAAGCCGCTGGGGCTGCGCTGGGGGCTGTGAAGCTAGGCAGCTACTGGGGGAACCTAGGCTATGGGGCTGCTGGGGGGCTGGGGCTGCTGCTGGGGAACCTGCGGCCGCTGGGAAGCTGCTGCGTGGCTAAGCTGGCGGCTGGGGCTGCTGGCTGCTGCTGGCTGGGGCCTGCGGCCGCTGGAGCACGTAGCTAGGCGGCTGGGGCTGCTGCTGGGGAACTCTGGCGGCTGCTGCTGGGGAACCTGCTGCACGGCGCTGGAGCTGCGTGGCTAACTGGCGGCTGGGGCTGGGGCTGGGGCCTGCGGCGCTGGACTGCGTGCTGGCGACTGGGGCTGGGGCTGCGGCTGCTGCGGCCGCTGGAAACCGTAAGCGGCTGGCGACTGGGGCTGCGGCTGCGGCTCTGCTGCGGCCCGCTGGAGCACGTAAGCTAAGCTGGCGGCTGGGGCTGCGGCTGCGGCTGCGGCCCTGCGGCCGCGCTGGAGCTGGCGTAAGCTAGGCGGACTGGGGCTGCGGCTGCGGCTCCTGCGGCCGCTGGAAGCACGTAGCTAGGCGGATGGGGCTGCGGCTGGGGCTGCTGCTGGGGAACCTGCGGCCGCTGGGGAACGTAGCTAGGCGGCTGGGGCTGGGGAACCTGCGGCTGCTGCGGCCGCTGGAGCACGTAGCTAGGCGACTGGGGCTGCGGCTGCTGCGGCCGCTGGAGCTACGCTGGGGCTAGGCGACTGGGGCTGCGGCTGCTGCGGCCGCTGGGAGCACGTAGCTAGGCGACTGGGGCTGCGGCTGCGGCTGCTGCGGCCACTGGAGCACGTAGCTAGGCAGCTGGGGCTGGGGCTGGGGCTGCGGCTGCTGCGGCACGTAGCTAGGTGACTGGGGCTGGGGCTGCTGCGGCCGCTGCTGGGGAACCTGCGGCCGCTGCTGGGGCACGAACGCTGGCGGCTGGGCAGGCTGCTGCTGGCTGCTGCTGCTGGGGAGCTGCTGCGGCTGGGGAACCTGGGGCTGCTGCTGGGGCTGCTGCTGGGGCTGCTAGGCGGCTGGGGCTGCTGCTGGGGCTGCTGCTGCTGCTGGGGAACCTGCGGCACGGCGCTGGGCCAGCACGTGGCACAGGCGGCTGGGGGCTGCGGCTGGGGCTGCTGCTGGGCTGGGGCTGCTGCTGCAGCTGGGAGCACGTGGGCTGCTAAGCGGCTGGGGGCTGCTGCTGGGGCGCTGCTGGGGAACCTGCTGCGGCCGCTGGGGCAGCGTATGCGGGCCGCTGGGGCTGGGGCTAACCGCTGGGCGGCTGGGGCGGCTGGGGCGCTGCTGGGGAACCTGCGGCCGGCGCTGGGGCACGTGGGAAGGCTAGGGCCGGCTGGGGCGCTGCTGAGGCATGGTGGCTGGGGAACCTGCGGCCGCTGGGAGCTGCGTGGCTGAAGCGGCTGGGGCTGCTTGGCTGGGGGCCTGCTGTTGTTGTTGGGCACGCTGGGGCATGCTAGGCGGCTGGGGAGGGCGCGCTGGGAACCTGCTGGAGCGTGGCTGGCGGCTGGGGCAGGCGGCTGGGGAGCTGGGAAGGCCTGCTGGGGCTGCTGCTGGGGCTGCTGCTGGGGAACCTGCGGGGCGTAGCTGGGGAACTGCTGCTGGGGCGGCGGCTGGGGCACTTGGCTGGGGGCTGGGGCTGCTGCTGGGGGGAGCAGGCTGCTGGGGCTGCTGGGGCTGCTGGGGCTAGGGGGCTGCTGGGGCTGCTGCTGGGGCTGCTGCTGGGGGCTGCTGCTGGGGCTGCTGCTGGGGCTAGGCGGCTGGGGCTAGGCGGCTGGGGCTGCTGCTGGGGCTGCTGCTGGGGCTGCTGCTGGGGCACGTGCTAGGCGGCTGCTGGGGCTGGGGGCTGCTGGGGCTGCTGCTGGGGCTGCTGCTGGGGCGCGTGCGGCTAGGCGGCTGGGGCTGCTGCTGGGGGCGGCTGGGGCTGCTGCTGGGGCTGCTGCTGGGGCTGCGTGGGGCTAGGCTGCTGGCGCTTGGGGGCTGGGTGCTGCTGGCGGCTGGGGCTGCTGCTGGGGGCTGCTGCTGGGGCTGCTGCTGGGGCACGTAGCTATGGGCTGGGGGCTGCTGGGGCTGCTGGCTGGGGCTGCTGCTGGGGCTGCTGCTGGGGGCTGCTGCTGGGGCTGGGGCTGCTGGGGCTGGGGCTGCTGCTGGGGCTGCTGCTGGGGCACGTGGCTAGGCGGCTGGGGCTGCTGCTGGGGCTGCTGCTGGGGCTGCTGCTGGGGCTGCTGCTGGGGCTGCTGCTGGGGCTGCTGCTGGGGCTGCTGCTGGGGCTGCTGCTGGGGCTGCTGCTGGGGCTGCTGCTGGGGCTGCTAGGCGGCTGGGGCTGCTGCTGGGGCTGCTGCTGGGGGCTGCTGCTGGGGCTGCTGCTGGGGCACGTAGCTAGCTGCTGGGGCTGCTGCTGGGGCTGCTGCTGGGGCTGCTGCTGGGGGCTGCTGCTGGGGCTGCTGCTGCTGCTGGGGCTGCTGCTGGGGCTGCTGCTGGGGCTGCTGCGGGGGCTGCTGCTGGGGCTGCTGCTGGGGCACGCTAGCTGGGGCGCTAGGCGGCTGGGGCTGCTGCTGGGGCTGCTGCTGGGGCTGGGGCTGCTGGGGGGCACGTGGCTAGCGTGGCTAGGCGCTGCTGGAACCTGGGCGGCTGGGGCTGGGGCTGCTGGGGGAACCTGCTGGGGCTGCTGCTGGGGCTGCTGCTGGGGCTGCTGCTGGGGCTGGGGAACGTGGCTAGGCGGCTGGGGCTGCTGCTGGGGAACCTGCGGCTAGCCGCTGGGGCCTGGGGCAGCGGCTGGGGCTGCTGGCCTGAGGCTAAGGCTGCTGGGGCTGGGGAGGCGGCTGGGGCTGCTGGGAAGGGCGGTTGGGGCGGCTGGGGCTGGGGCTGCTGCTGGGGAACCTGCGGCCGCTGGGGCACGCGTGGCTAGGCGGCTGGGGGCTGCTGCTGGGGAACCCTGCGGCCGCTGGGGCACTGCTCTGGGGCAGCTGGGCGGCTGGGGCTGCTGCTGGGGCTGCTGCTGGGGAACCTGCGGCACGCTGGGGCACGGCTGGCTGAAGGCGGCTGGGGAGGCTGCTGCTGCTGGGGAACCTGCGTGGCTGACCCGGGGACAGCACGCTGCGGCTGTTGCTAGGCGGCTGGGGCTGCTGCTGGGGCTGGGAACAGCGCTGGCGGCTTGCTGGGGAACCTGCGGCCGCTGGGGCACGATGGGGCTAGTTGGGGGCGGCTGGGGCTGCTGCTGGGGGAACCTGCGGAACCCTGGCCGCTGGGGACCTGCATGGGCGGCTGGCTAGGCTGGCTGGCTGCTAGGCTGGGGCTGCTGGGGAACCTGCGGCCGCTGGGGCGCGTGGCTGGGGCGGCTGGGGCTGCTGCTGGGGAACTGGCTGCTGAGGCCGCTGGGGCACGTAGCTAGGCGGCTGGGGCTGCTGCTGGGGAACCTGCGGCCGCTGGGCACGCCTGTTAGGCGGCTGGGGGCTGGCGCTACGCTGGCTGCTAGCTAAGCAGGCGGCTGGGGCTGCTGGGGCTGGGGAATGTAGCTCAGCCACTTGGGCACGCAGTTGGGCTGCTGGGGCTCACTGCTAGGCTCACTGCTGGGCTCCTGGGGTTGCCAGTAGGTCAGCACGTCATACTGCTGTGGTTCATAGCCAGACTCCAGTAACTGGAAAGTGAGGGCAATGAAATTTTATTTCTGGTATAATTTGGTAGCTTAGTTGCTTTGATTTAGCTCCAGGCTGATAATTAGCAGTCAGTTCAATGTACTTGCCTTATTTGTAACTGAATAACCACGAAGTGGTATTGTGCTCCATGACAACATATCTCCATTGTCAAAGCTACTTGAGGCTGGTTTAAAGTCTGCAGCTGACACACCATTTCCTCCATAGTTCTCAGCAGATGCAATAGTGTATCCTGTTGAACAGCTATTTTAGTCCACACATTTAATTAATTAAGCATTTTCATAACTGGACTGAACTTACCATTTGCTTGAGGTCTTCCCACAGCTAGCAAGGACAACAGTAGCCATCTAGACAAGACATCCTCATTACTGCATGCTTTGATAATGGGCTGAACAAACTATTCAAATACAAACACATAAACTTACCTCAAGAGAAACACCATGGCTTCAGCCACAGTAATAGGACCAGTGAAGCAGCAAACCAAGCAAAGTTCTCAGCTCAGCACCTACCACAGCACACAACTGAACCAGTCCAAAACAACAAGAAATCACTTAAGCACCACTGGAGCTCCTGATATATGCTGCCTCTCACAGCCTGCTGATTAACTGGGCACAGGTGTGAGTGGATGAAGGCAGGTATGGCTAATTATTTTCACCACTATGTGTTAGATCTTAGACCGATAGCAGTCGACCTCTCATAGAAACACACAAAAGAAGGCGTATGCCAATTTCTACGTAAACTTTGTGATTTCTTAAAACAAACAAACTCCACGCAAACTCTGACCCTGCGTACACACATAATGTGGGGAAATGAGAAACTGCGACTCTCTTGGCAGAAGGATGAAACACAGAAACGATGTAAAACAGATCCTGTTATGTGGAGGAAATCGATTTAGAATAATACATAATAATAAGAATAATAAATACAAACAGCGACTGCAAATGCACCCCACAGATATGTTCTGTTATTAGTAAACACTTGTATATTTTGAATTTTATCTGAGTGTGTAGTTTCATATATTGTTATCATACAGGACTGTTGTGCACCATAATGTGACTTTCCCCTGACGCTGGTGGTCGTGTTGGGCTCTGAGCCGACCCCTGTCCCATCTGAGCCAAGCGCTGCTGCTGTAAGCCAGCGCTAGATGTGATGCGTCACTTAAAATAAAAATAAAAAATGAGCTGTTGTTTCATTGTCATTAAAAATGCTCATGTCATGCAACGCATTTTTAATTTTTCCTTAAATTCCGTGATAACTTTGTTGATGGAGTCGATTAAGTCCCTTTGCATCAGTGAGGACGCTCAGCTGCTGCAGCACCAAAAACCCCACTGAACACTCAGAGACTAAAAATTTTATGAATGTAGTCCCCCCATTTTTAACGTGTTAAGAACTTTCTTCATTTTAAACAAATCACATAAACTACCTACGTCATCTGTGCCTCTGTGTCCCCTCCATCTCTGTCACCACTCCATTTCAGAGGGACTGCCCAGTAATCCCTGCCAGCTTTTTATAAAGGGGGGTGAGCTCTGGTGTCCTCTGACCCCCGCCCGCCCACTTTGATGTGGGACTACTTCTTCTTTATTTCAGCCAATCTTCCAGAGGCAGCAGCATGAACAGCGTCCTCCACATGCTGCCACTCTGAGAGCTTTTTGGCATTTAAAATGCTACTTTATGTTCAAATCAACAAAGTTAATTTTTCTGGTGTCGTCAACCTCCCATATAGGATCTTCTATTTCACACTACTTGAATTTTATTATTTTATCCTTTCTGTCAGTGTCACCATTGTCACCCTCATGCAGTCAGATGGAATGACTATTAATTAGGGACGTTTTATTGACTATTTATAGGCAATTATGGGCGTGACATGACGCCTGCAAAAGGTGTGGCAAATTTCGAGTTGGTTTGATTTATAAAGGGAAACCGGAGTAGGACATGCGTGTATTGAATATTTTTGTGTGTAAGCACATTCTGTGTTTCGTCTGTACACCACCTTTTGACGCGAATTCTACGCACTGTTTTATAAATAAAGCCCCTGGTCTCATCTCTGCTTATTTTAAAAAATGCTCTCAAATGGTCCCATTGTATTCTGCATGTATTGGCTCCCCCTTGGTGGTGTCATCTTTCGTAAATATAACGGAGTTTCACTGTTATGCTGATGACACACATATATATTCTAATTGTATCTCGTGGCAATTCTAATTTAGCAACCCTCCTTAAGTGCCTTGCTGAAATAAAATACTGGACATCAGACAAATTTCTCCAGTGAAACCTTACAAAACAGATATTCCTGTGATTGGTAACAGGTATCTGATCTCCGATCCCCCTATGAGCCGAGACACCGACTGAGATCCTTGGTTAGAGCATTGGCAGTGGGTCTAAGCTTAAAACTAGGAGCCACTAAACTTTGGAAAAACCTGCCAGAGAACATCCTTTACGCACTAACTTGGCTGTGCCGTCGGGCAAGTAGTTTAGGAAAGGTGTCCATACATTGTCAAAAACCCCCTCATTACCCCTCCGGACTGAGCTTAAGCATTCCATTGGTAGGACTTTAAGAACTTCCCTAAGCCACTGATTAATAGTTGGAGGTCTAGGCTTAATCCACTGAAATAAAATGCATCTCCTTGCTAATAAAAGTAGCTTATTCAGGAGTTCTAGCTGAACATTAGACAGAGAGAGAGCCTTCCCTGGAAGTTTCAACAGGAACAAACCAGGATTCATCTGAATGTTTTTACGAAAAATTAAATTTATTTCCTGTGAGACCCTTTCCCAAAATTTGAATATCAAGGGGCAGCTCCAGATGCAATGCATGTAATGCAATGCATGCACCACCCCGGTTTGCCACTCCAGAGGCACTGTCCCCAACCTCCATGCAATGTTGCAGAGGCATGTCAGTCAGCCAAGACAAGCCCCACAACATCCAGAGACTTGAGGTACTCAGGGCGGATCTCATCATCCACCCCCGGCGCCTTTCCACTGAGGAGCTTGCAAACTACCTCAGTGACTTCAACAGCTTGGGTGATGGACGATGAGTCCAACCTCAGAGTCCTCAGCCTGCGCTTCCTCATTGGAAGGCAAGTCGGTGGGATTGAGGAGATGCTCAAAGTATTTCTTCCACCACCGTCCAACAATGTCCCCAGTTGAGGTCAACAGCTCCCCACCCGCATTGTAAACAGTGTTGGCAGAGTACTGCTTCCCCCTTCTGAGGCGCCGGAAGGTTTTCCAGAATCTCTTCGAGGCCGACCGATAGTCCTCCTCCATGGCCTCACCAGAACTCCTCCCAGACCCGAGTTTTTGCCTCCAGGACCGTCCGGGCTGCGGCTTGCTTGGCCATTTGTGCCTGCCGGTACCTGTCAACTGCGTCCGGAGACCCACAGACCAACATGGTCCGATAGGGACTCCTTCTTCAGCCTGACGGCATCCCTTACTTCTGGTGTCCACCACCGGGTTTGGGGGTTTGCTGCAATGACAGGCACCAGAGACCTTGCGTCCACAACTTCGAAGCTGCACTGCATCGACAATGGAGGCAGAGAACATGGTCCACTCGGACTCAATGTCCCCAGCCAACCTCCCTCAGAATCTGGGAGAGAAGTTCTCCCGAAGGTGGGAGTTGAAGACCTCCCTGACAGAGGCTGCTCGGCCAGATGTTCCCAGACAGACCCTCACATGATCACACGTTTGGGTCTGCCAGGTCTGTCCAACTTCCTCCTCTGCCAGCGGATCCAACTCACCACCAGGTGGTGATCGGTTGACAGCTCAGCCCCTCTCTTTACCCAAGTGTCCAAGACATACGACCAGAGATCAGATGAAACAACAACAAAGTCGATCATTGACCTCCGGCCTAGGGTGTCCTGGTGCCTTGTGCACTGATGGACACCCTTATGTTCAAACATGGTGTTCGTTATGGACAAACTGTGACTAGCATAGAAGTCCAATAACAGAGAACGCCGCATTTCGATTCAGATCGGGGAGGCCGTTCCTCCCGATCACACCCCTCCAGGTATCACTGTTGTTTGCCCACGTGAGCGTTGAAGTCCCCCAGTAGAACAATGGAGAATGGAGCACTATCAAGTACCCCTCCCAGGGACTCCAAGAAGGCCAGATACTCTGTACTGCTGTTCGGCCCGTGAAAGGCACAAACAACAGCAAGATACCTATCCCCAACCCGAAGGCACAGGGAAGCGACCCTCTCGTTCACCGGGGTGAACTCCAACACATGGCAGCTGAGCTGGGGAGCTATAAGCAAGCCCACACCAGCCTCGCCGCCGCTCACCCTGGGCAACTCCAGAGTAGTGGAGCGTCCAGCCCCTCTCAAGGAGCTGGGTTCCAGAGCCCAAGCTATGCGTGATGAGGTGAGCCCGACTATCTCTAGCCCGGTACCTCTCAACCTCCCGCACGAGCTCAGGCTCCTTCCCCCCCAGCGAGGTGACATTCCATGTCCCTATTGCCAGAGTTTTGGTCCAGGGATTGGGTTCGTCGAGGACCCCGCCACGACTGCTACCCAAACCACATTGCAAAGGCCCCTTATAGACCTTCCTGCGGATGGTGAGCCTACTGGAAGGCGGGCCCATGTTGCCATTTTGGGCTGAGCCCGGCCAGGTCCTGTGGGCCACTGCAGGCGCTCGCCTGCGAGCCCCAAACCCAGGCCTGGCTCCAGGGTGGGGCCCCAGTAACTGCCAATGCCAATCCAGGCGACGTAACGGTCCTTGTTGGTCTACTGTTCATGATGGGCTTGTGAACTGCTCTTAGTCTGGCCTCGTCACCTAGGACCTGTTTGCCATGGGAGAACATAGCTCCTAGGATCAAGGAGGGGAGTCACATTGCAATTAAACAAATTTAATAAACAATTGACACACCAATTTCTACCTTTACAGGTAATCCTGCTGCTGGTGGCAAGGCGGAGGTCACCTGTTGTTTGGGCTTACACAGAGACAGAGAGAGAGACAGACTTTATTGTCTTCTTAACCAGAGACGCAGAGTTCACCACCGACCAGGTGAGGTAGTCTGTGATGTGCACCCCCAAAAACTTGCAAAACTGCTGACCACCTCCACGGCCGAGGTGTTGATGAGAAGAGGAGCATGGCTGGTGTCGGGCTGTCATACTTAGATAGAAATCCACACACACAATCACAAGAGTAAAAATTACTAAACGTTTCTTAGGCAGGAAATTTATGCAGTAGAGTAGAATATAATCATATGTACTGACAGATATTTAGACTTTAAATAAAGTCAGTATAACAGATTAAATTAGAATAAAACTGGATGCAGAGCAGATTAATTAAAAAGAGTATTTAATACTGTGCAATGCTGTATTATAATATATAATAGTAAAGGAGAGAAATAATACATAATATTTTATACCATACAGTACTTTACCATGATACCATAAAAAAAAATAAAATAATAAAATGATCATAACAAGGCTGTAATTAAATAACAGTATATTAATGATCTATCTGTCTTTCTTTCAGATTATCATCCACTATGGTGAAACACAGGGGGAATTACACTCCTCCTACTCTTTTTTTGCTTTGGGCATCTCTTTTTATTTTTGGCACACGTATGGACAGCTGGGTGGAAACTCCACGACACAACAGCGCTTTCATTCTCCAAGTCTGATGCTCGATTATGTGACTTAAACGTGCCACGTTTCAACGCACAGTTTCCTTCTGAATCACCAATAATTAGTGGATAAATGAAACTTCAGGGCTTCAGCACAACTCGAAACAACGACACGTGGTGGTTTGTGGAGCTTATAGCACAGTATAGTTTTAAACAAAATGTTCACATTTCCTATGATCCACAGAGTGGTATGACTGGAAAATGATATTAATTCGAAAGAAACATCAGAGCTCAACACCAAACTAATGTAATCAGTTATTAATGAAAGCATTTTTGCCCTGAGCTGAGTTTACCAAGCTGTTCTTAACAAGCTCTGCATGTTAAATTCGTTAAATTTGTAAATGATTTTACGACTATTTGCTTTGGTTTCTTACCATTAACAAAATTGCGCAGTCAAACTGCTCAGAAATCTTATCGGCTATCTTCAGTGCACACAGCGTCGGGCTGTCAAGTTCAAAACATCAAAACAGATTAAACAAAAAGTGTATTTTGTGTACATTAACTTCAGCCACAGTCATGTTTGAAGAAACAGCTTCAACATCTCAGAAAAGATTTAATAAAGCTGAAATGAAAAAGTTGTTCTGGAGAGACGTCGGGGAAGGAAACTCACCTGCTGTCTGATACGCAGGCATTGGCTTGATAATATCCCACTATCCTCTGCTGCGACTGTGAACACCACACATCCACCTGCAACCAGAGAGCCGACCGTCACCTTATAACATAATTTGCCTTAAATACTAAACTGGAATCTCTTCCAGCAAAAAGATAAAGATTTCCTCTGCCGACGGGAGACAAACCACGACCGGGAAAGCTTCCTCTGCAGCTGGCACTAGAGACGAAAGTGTTTTGTTTTTTTTCTTAGTGACCTAATTTATCTTAATTTCAGCTGATGTTTGTGCAGATTTAAGTTCATTTCCTGGGCTTTTTGATGCAGACAAACACAGACAATGAAACTTTATAATATATTAAAATCATCCAGGTCCACCACCTAATCCTCTCAGCCCTCATATCTTGATCATTTTTATTTCTTTACTGGCATCTCTTGATGTTAGTTCAAACTCTCGACCTGTTTCAAACTAAATGTTACTGTAAACTGGCTGAATGTCTGCAGATAATGAACCTGCTGTAAATCCAGGTGTGTTAATTTGCTTTAGTTATGAGTTCTGGATTCCCTGTCCTTTATTATATTAAATGTTTAGTCAAGATGCCATCAATAATAGGGCAAAATATACTTTGATGTTGGTTCCAGGTTAAAGACAACCCTCAGTCAAAGCAAAAAATGGGAGCGTTTCCACATAAACAAAATAAAAAGGCTACAAGGCTACAACAAGGGAATGTGTTATATGGAGAATGAGAAGGCTGCTGAATCTGTGTCTTTAGTTTCTCTGGGATGACGTAGTCCAGATTTGCACCTGGTCCAATGTGGTCTAGATATGAGGGTAAAAAAAGCTCCTTTCATTTATTCCACAAATAGAAAAAAGACTTCTTAAGAGGTCTAACACGCTTTCTCCACAAGTGACCTAAATGTGTGATAGTCTCCATCCTTTGTGTAAAAGTGTCCTACATATGTAAAAGTGTCCTACATGTGTAAAAGTGTCCTACATATGTAAAAGTGTCCTACATGTGTAAAAGTGTCCCACCAGTGTCCAGGCGTGTCCTACCTGTGTGAGGGCCAGCTGTGTGAGGAGTCCTAGTCCGGCTGAGGAAACGTGAAAACCGGCCTCCTCTCCCGAGTATTCTTCTGGCTAACGTTCAGTCCCTGGATAACAAGCTGGATGAACTCCGGAGCAGGATGGCGTTTCAACGGGACATTAAAAACTGTAACGTTTTGGTTTTCACGGAAACTTGGCTCGACCCTTCGATCCCGGACTCCGCCATTGTTCCCGAGGGACTCTCCATTCACCAACAGGACCGGACAATTAATTCAGGGAAGAGCAAGGGAGGAGGTGTCTGCTTCATGGTGAACAACAAGTGGTGCTCAGACGTGGAGATTATTTCTACGGGCTGTTCTCCGGACCTGGAGCACCTCATGATCAGATGCCGGCCTTATTATCTTCCGCGTGAGTTTACATCGGTTGTCATGACAGCAGTGTATGTTCCGCCACACGCCTGACAACAACAAGGCCATGGACGAGCTGTTTGGAGTTATCGACAGGACAGAGACCTCACGGCTGGAGGCTGCGTTTCATTGTAGCCGGAGACTTTAACAGCGCCAACCTGAGGAAAGTCCTGCCGAGATACCACAAACACATCAGCTGTCCCTACGCGCGTGGCGAGAACACACTTTCGATCATGTTTACACCCCTTACGCGGACACATACAAGGCCCTTCCTCGCTCTCCATTCGGAAAATCTGACCACGCCTCAGTTCTGCTGCTATAGGCAGAAATTGAAGCGTGACGGACCGGTGACGCGGACCATTCAGCAGTGGTCCGACCAATCAGACTTCGGCTCTGCGCGACTGCTTCAGCACGACGGAGTGGTGTGTGTTTAAGGACACAGACATAAACACATACACGGACGCGGTCATTGGATACATCGGAAAATACGCCGATAACCCAATCAGAAGCCCTGGGTTAATGGAGAAGTCCGTGCCAAACTTAAAGCACGGACAGACGCCTACAACTCAGGTGATTTGGAGGAGTACAGGAAGTCCAGGTACGCGCTCCGGAGAGCCATCAGCAAGCGCAAAGAGACAGTACAGGGACAAAGTGGAGTCTCATTACAAGGGCTCCAACACCAGGAGCATGTGGGCCGGATTAAAAACTCTGACGGACTACAAAAAGAAGATCAGCAGTGCTGAGGTGATGTCTGCATCTCTGCCTGATGAGCTGAACACTTTTTATGCCCGCTTTGAGAGCACCTCTCCAGCTGTGGAGGTGCAAAAGGCTCAGGAGGAGGACCACTGCCCACCTGTGATATCCAGGGCAGACATGTGCAGAACTCTAAAACGGATTAAACACACGTAAGGCTCCTGGACCTGACGGCATCCCCGGCTGAGCTCTCAAGGTGTGTGCAGATCAGCTGGCAGAAGTCTTTGCAGACATTTTCAACGTGTCACTGCTCCAGTCTGTAGTCCCCACATGCTTCAAGGAGACCATCATTGTCCCTGTCCCCAAGAAAACCAAAATCCTCTCCCTGAATGACGACCGCCCAGTAGCATCACCTCCACCATCATGAAGTGCTTTGAGTGGTTAGTCAAATCATTCATCACCTCTTCCATCCCGGACTCACTGGACCCACTTCAGTTTGCCTACAGGCCCAATAGGTCAACTGAAGATGCCATCGCCCTCACCCTCCACACTGCTGCCTTCTCCCACCTGGACCAGAGGGACACATATGTGAGAATGCTGTTCATTGACTACAGCTCAGCGTTCAACACCATCGTGCCCTCCAAGCTCGTCACCAAGCTCAGAGACCTCGGGCTCAACAGCGCCCTCTGTGACTGGATCCTGAACTTCCTGACGGGCAGACCCCAGGCTGTGCGGATGGGCAGCACCACATCCTCCACCCTGACTCTGAACACCGGCGCCCCCCAGGGCTGTGTGCTCAGCCCTCTGCTGTACTCCCTGTTCACACATGACTGCGTGGCCACCCACAGCTCCAACACCATCATCAAATTTGCTGACGACACGACCGTCATTGGCCTGATCACCGGCGACGATGAGACGGCCTACAGAGAGGAGGTCAGAGCCCTGACATCTTGGTGCCAGGACAACAACCTCCATCTCAACGTCAGCAAAACTAAGGAGCTGATCGTGGACTTCAGGAGGAGGCAGAGAGAGGAACATGCCCCCCTCTCCATCAACGGGACTACGGTGGAGAGAGTCAACAGCTTCAGGTTCCTCAGGGGTTCACATCAGTGAGGACCTCACCTGGACCTCATCACACTGACTTTATCACAAAGTCAGCCAGACAGCGGCTCTTCTTCCTCCGCAGGCTGCAGAGGCTCAACATGGACTCAAGGATACTCTGCAGCTTCTACAGGTGCACCATACAGTGGGGCAAAAAAGTTTTTAGTCAGTCACCAATTGTGCAAGTTCTCCCACTGAAAAGATGAGAGAGGCCTTTAATTTTCATCATAGGTACACTTCAACTATGAGAGACAGAATGGGGGAAAGAATCCAGGAAATCACATTGTAGGATTTTTAATGAATTAATTGGTAAATTCCTTCGGTAAAATAAGTATTTGGTCACCTACAAACAAGCAAGATTTCTGGCTCTCACAGACCTGTAACTTCTTCTTTAAGAGGCTCCTTCTGTCCTCCACTTGTTACCTGTATTAATGGACACCTGTTTGAACTCGTTATCAGTATAAAAGACACCTGTCCACAACCTCAAACAGTCAGACTCCAAACTCCACTTATGGCCAAGACCAAAGAGCTGTCAAAGGACACCAGAAACAAAATTGTAGACCTGCACCAGGCTGGGAAGACTGAATCTGCAATAGGTAAGCAGCTTGGTGTGAAGAAATCAACTGTGGGAGCAATTATTAGAAAATGGAAGACATACAAGACCACTGATAATCTCCCTCCATGGGGTCAAAATGATCACAAGAACGGTGAGCAAAAATCCTAGAACCATACGGGGGGACCTAGTGAATGACCTGCAGAGAGCTGGGACCAAAGTAACAAAGGCTACCATCAGTAACACACTACGCCGCCAGGGACTCAAATCCTGCAGTGCCAGACGTGTCCCCCTGCTTAAGCCAGTACATGTCCAGGCCCGTCTGAAGTTTGCTAGAGAGCATTTGGATGATCCAGAAGAGGATTGGGAGAATGTCATATGGTCAGATGAAACCAAAATAGAACTTTTTGGTAAAAACTCAACTTGTCGTGTTTGGAGGAGAAAGAATGCTGAGTTGCATCCAAAGAACACCATACCTACTGTGAAGCATGGGGGTGGAAACATCATGCTTTGGGGCTGTTTTTCTGCAAAGGGACCAGGACGACTGATCCGTGTAAAGGAAAGAATGAATGGGGCCATGTATCGTGAGATTTTGAGTGAAAACCTCCTTCCATCAGCAAGGGCATTGAAGATGAAACGTGGCTGGGTCTTTCAGCATGACAATGATCCCAAACACACCGCCCGGGCAACGAAGGAGTGGCTTCGTAAGAAGCATTTCAAGGTCCTGGAGTGGCCTAGCCAGTCTCCAGATCTCAACCCCATAGAAAATCTTTGGAGGGAGTTGAAAGTCCGTGTTGCCCAGCGACAGCCCCAAAACATCACTGCTCTAGAGGAGATCTGCATGGAGGAATGGGCCAAAATACCAGCAACAGTGTGTGAAAACCTTGTGAAGACTTACAGAAAACGTTTGACCTCTGTCATTGCCAACAAAGGGTATGAACTTTTGTTATTGACCAAATACTTATTTTCCACCATAATTTGCAAATAAATTCTTTAAAAATCAGACAATGTGATTTTCTGGATTTTTTTTCTCATTCTGTCTCTCATAGTTGAGGTATACCTATGATGAAAATTGGAGACCTCTCTCATCTCTTAAGTGGGAGAACTTGCACAGTTGGTGGCTGACTAAATACTTTTTTGCCCCACTGTAGAGAGGATCCTGACTGGCTGCATCACCGCCTGGTACAGCAGCTGCACCGCCCTCAACCGTAAGGCTCTACAGAGGGAAGGTGAAAGCTGCTCAGCACATCACCAGGACATGGAGCTGCCATCCATGGAGGACCTCTACACCCAGCGGTGTAGGAAGAAGGCCACCAAAATCATTAAGGACCCCAGTCACCCAGCTACAAACTGTTCTGTCTGCTGCCGTCTGGCCAACGGTTCCGCAGCATTCGAGCCCGAACCACCAGGCTCAGGGACAGCTTCATACCGCAGGCCATAAGACTTTTAAACTGTGTTCACAACACCACCACTTCTCAATAACCCACCACTTCTGCTGTGTATATTCTCTATTGTATATATATCTATTGTATATATGTTACTTATAATACCTACTTTACATTTACAGTTTATATTTACTTGCATAACTTATATTTTAAGGTCTTTACTTATTTTATTACTCTAGTTTATTATTTATGTTTAAATTTTTATTTTCATTTGTTATTTTATTCTCTAAATTAATCTTTTTGCTTTTCTTGTTTCTTGTTTCTTTAGCATTGTTAGGAGAGCCTGGGACTTAATAATTTCATTACCAATGATTACTGATGTAATTGTTGTGTAATGACAATAAATTCTTGAATCTTGAATCTTGAATCTTGAATAAATAACATGAAACAAGTCAGGGGTATAATTTAAACAAATAGAAAATGAAAACATTAAATTAGAGTTTAATTTAACAGGTTTAGCCAGTTTATATGTATGGATATAAAATTATCTAACTAAACTAAACTAGATATGAGCACAGGTAAAGCTACCTGCTTAGTATTTCTGCCTGACGCACCTCCGACGGTGCCGCTTGGCTGGCTGCAAGGTCGTCAGCCGGAAGCCACCCTTCATAGATGTTTCGCTCCTTTAATCCTGGAACATCTCATGGTGGTAGAGCAGCAAAAGGGACGTCTCCCCAACGCTCCCTGCAGTCTGCCTTAGGATCCCTCTTTCCACCACGCCCTTCCTTCGGAGCCAGAGCCAGAAACTTCCTTGCTCTGCCTCTTGAACTAGGTCTTGCATTGCTCGCTTCTTCCTATGGCCTGTGAAGCCTGTGAAGGATGACTACTCTGGCAGGTGCTGACCAGAGAACTATGTCAGGGTGAAGGGGTGAGCTGGTGATCTCGACCCAAATCAGCTGCCAACTGCCACTCTCCCCCTGGGGACAACAGGGTGGACCTTACGCTGGTGCAGTGCTGTACTGCACCCCCCTGCCTGACGAACTGGATCCATCCCTGGGATGATGGGACGCTGGCACGGTTTACTTCCAACCTGCGTGTCTCAAGTAGCTCAGCCAGCTTGCGCAGGACTTTGTTGTGCCGTCATCTGTATCTGCCCTGAGCCAGTGCTGCCTTGCAGCCTTGTGCTTGAGGCCTGGGTTTGGGGAGCTGCAGAGGCAACAGAGTTCTTCCGAGCGGTACCAGGTGTAGAGGTTACGGTGGCTGGGGAGTGTGTCCTAAGTGGCCCTGATGAGGAAGCTCAGCCTTGCCTGGGGTGTACTCCACATATCCACCCAGGTGATGGTCCTGTTGGTCACGGCTTCCCAGGTGGTCCATTTACCTTGCTGTTGTTGGCTCACGGCTGTGACTTTGTACTGCTCCTCCTCCATTTTGATCACCTCAAAGATGATGAGATCTTTTCTCTCCTTCTTAGTGGCTTTGGACCACCTGGGCAGTGGTGCTCCCCATCCTAAGCCAGTTCTGCCAGGCTGTGTGAAGCCCACGATCTCCTGATGTTTCAGCCTTTCTGTGGCCATGTCTACCACTTGAGCTACGTTCCACTTTCGTCCGGTCCGGACTTGTATGTTTGCATCTCGGATGGACGGGTCTGGTGAGTCTCTTAGCTCAAAAAAGAGCCTCACCTTCTCCTAAAGTTTCCTAATATCTTTGTCCCAACAAATAATCACATCTGTTGTCAGCAGTAATTTATATTCCAGTCAGTGTGAAATGGGCTGCTGGTTGACACTTGGGAACACTATAAGTTTGTATTTATATATTTTTTTAATGTAGCTCAACACAATATGGGAAGTTAAGATATAGCTTAATAGAATTCATATTACAACTTAAATTATGTTGGTGTGAAATGCACTGCTGTGCAGGGTAGTGAAGTCGCCCTCAGTAGCCACCTTGGCTCAAAGATAGTTGACATTTGACTGTACTGCATCTGCCCCATTAGGTTTGATAACACATCTGTAAAGCAGAAGTGCACATGCTTTGGTGATTGCTGTCTGCATTTAGATGTGCCAAATACAGATTTATTCAAAATGTTCAAAGCAGATGCAACAAGTACTATTCTTGACATTTGGGGTAGTAGAGCTCTGCACATGCCTGAAGCAAAGTCTAAAATCCAGCCTGCACTGCAAAAGCTTTTCTGCAGATGGTGCTGTGATAGCCTCAGTGCATATTATCTAGTCAGCCAGTTTACATTTTAAAAACCCAAACAGGATCTGTTGTTTTGAAGTAGATCTCTTGTAACTTTCCTGAATACTTCACATCTGTTGTTGAGCAATAAAACATTGTTGGTTTAAACTCAGCAGGTATGAAACCAGCTCTAAGGCAGAACCTGGTGAATCTCAGCATGTTACAGTATCACAGTTCATTAGCTAGGAAGCATAAGGGGACAATCAGCTGCATTTGAATCTGAATGATCAAGTTACACCCTTAATTGACAATGATTCAATGTGCTCTCTTAGTGGGGTTTACCATAGGCAATGACAACTGGATCAATACACCTCAGGTTACAGAACGTACACGACAATACGCATTTGAGTCATTTTAATTTGTCAGTACAATGGCTCAGTTGAAAGCAGTCTTGGAAGCAGCTGTTGTAGCACCTGAAACATAAGGAAAGTCAGCGTCTGAAAACTTGTGCACGAATATGCAAGTATATAGTTTATAGTTCAAGTACATACCATGTCCTCCAGTTTTATTTAAGTCCAGAGGCCTTGTACCTAGAAGGAGTTGGTCAGATTACTTATTGATGCCAGTCTCACTTAAAATGTGATTATGATCACTGCTTACCAAGTTGAATCCATGTCAGCAAAAGTTGAATCATTATGGCGTGGTTAGTAACCAAGCTGCTGGTAGAAATGCTTTGAGAACCAGTGGAATCTTGGGTGGGTAGTGTGGCACCTGGGACTGCTGGGGAACCTGCGGCTGCTGGGGCTTGTAGCAAAGCCGCTGGGGCACGTAGCTAGGCGGCTGGGGGTGCTGGGGCTGGGGAACCTGCGGCCGCTGCGGCTGGGGAGGCTGCTGCTGAGGCACGTAGCGCTGGGGCTGGGGAACCTGAGGCCGCTGCGGCTGGGGAGGCTGCTGCTGAGGCACGTAGCTCGATGGCTGGGGCTGGGGAACCTGGGGAGGCTGCTGCTGAGGCACGTAGCTCGATGGCTGGGGCTGGGGAATCTGGGGAGGCTGCTGCTGAGGCTGGGGCTGGGGAACCTGGGGCGGCTGCTGAGGCTGGGGAACCTGCGGCTGCGGCTGTGGCTGGGGAACCTGCGGCTGCGGAACGTAGCTCGGCGGATGGGGCTGCGGCTGCGGCACGGGAACGTGAGGAACCTGCGGCTGCTGCTGAGGCACGTAGCTCGGCGGATGGGGCTGCGGCTGCGGCTGGGGAACCTGAGGAACCTGCGGCTGCTGCTTAGGCTGGGGCACGTAGCTCGGTGGCTGGGGCTGGGGCTGCGGCACGTAGCTAAACCACTTTGGCCGCTGGGGCACACAGCTGGGCCGCTGGGGCTCACTGCTAGGCAGCTGCTGCGGCAGCTGGTGCTGCTGCACGTAGCTAGGAGGCTGCTGCTCACTGCTGGGCTCCTGAAGCTCACTGCTAAGCTCACTGCTGGGCTCACTGGTAGGTCAGCATGTCATACTGCTGTGATTCATAGCCACACTCCACTAACTGGAAGGAGAGGGCAATGAAATTTTATTTCTGGCATAATTTGGTAGCTTAGTTGCTTTGATTTAGCTCCAGGCTGGTAATTAGTAATTAGTTCAATGTACTTGCCTTATTTGTAATTGAATAACCACGAAGTGGTATTGTGCTCCATGAAGATGTATCTCCAGTGTCAAAGCTACTTGAGGCTGGTTTAAAGTCTGCAGCTGACACACCATTTCCTCCATAGGTCTCTGCAGATCCAATAGTGTATCCTGTTGAACAGCTATTTTAGTCCACACATTTAACTAAGCATGAGAAAGTTATGAAAATGCTTAATTGGTTAAATGTGTGGCACATAATGAGCAGATAATGTGGAGAAATGAGAAACTGCGACTCCGTCGGCAGAAGGATGAAACACAGAAACGATGTAAAACAGATCCTGTTATGTAGAGGAAATCAAAATATGACGGTTCACGTATCGTATATGAAGAGTTCATTTATTAAACGATAAAAGCCATTTTTACAATGAATAAACCACACCAAAAACACGATTTAGAATAAATAAATACAAACAGCGATATCTGTTACTGCAAATGCACCCCATAGATATGTTCTGTTATTAGTAAACATTTGTATATTCTGAATTTTATCTGAGTGTGTAGTTTCATATATTGTTATCATACAGGACTGTTGTGCACCATAATGTGACTTTCCCTTGACGCTGGTGGTCGTGTTGGGCTCTGAGCCGACCCCTGTCCCATTTGAGCCAAAAGCGCTAGATGTGATGCGTCACTTAAAATAAAAATAAAAAATGAGCTGTTGTTTCATTGTCATTAAAAATGCTCATGTCATGCAATGCATTTTTAATTTTCCTTAAATTCCGTGATAACTTCCGTTGATGGAGTCGATTAAGTCCCTTTGTATCAGTGAGGACGCTCAGCTGCTGCAGCACCAAAAACCCCACTGAACACTCAGAGACTAAAACTGTTTTTATGAATGAAGTCTGCCCCATTTTTTAACATACATGTTAAGAACTTGAATGCATTTGATTTCCTCATTTTAAACAAATCACATAAACTACTCTGAGTCATCTGTGCCTCTGTGTCCCCTCCATCTCTGTCACCACTCCATTTCAGAGGGACTCCCCAGTAATCCCTGCCAGCTTTTTATAAAGGGGGTGAGCTCCGGTGTCCTCTGACCCCCGCCCGTCCACTTTGATGTGGGACTACTTCTTCTTTATTTTAGCCAATCTTCCGAGGCAGCAGCATGAACAGCGTCCTCCACATGCTGCCACTCTGAGAGCTTTTTGGCATTTAAAATGTCTACTTTATGTCCGTCAACAAAGTAATTTTTCTGGTGTCGACCTCCCATATAGGATCTTCTATTTCACACTACTTGAATTTTCTTATTTTATCCTTTCTGTCGGTGTCACCATGGTCACCATCATGAAGTCAGGTGGAATGACTATTAATTAGGGGCGTTTTATTGACTATTTATAGGCAATTATGGGCGTGACATGACGCCCGCAAAAGGTGCGGCACATTTCAAGTTGGTTGTGATTTATAAAGGGAAACCAGTGTAGGATGTGCGTGCGCACAGTGTTTTAAATCTGAATATTTTTGTGCGTACGCCACCTTTTGACGTGAATCCTTGGCACAGTTTTATAAATAAGGCCCCTGGTCTGATCTATGCTTATTTTAAAAAATGCTTTTGTCAAAAACCCTCCTTAAGAAAATAATTTAGATACTTCCATTCTGAGTGACTACAAACCTGTCTCCAGCTACTATTTTTATTCAAGATCTTAGAACTTAGACACAGTGGGTCATTACTTGCTCACAGACAGACTGTAAAGGTGGGCAGGTATCACCGAGGTGGCCTTAAACTGGTTCAGGTTCTACATATCAAATAATAGGTGCTTCTCCAGTGACTATGGCTGGCTCAATTTCCCTACCACTGACCTACGGTGTTCCACAGGGTTCAGTTCTGGGTCCCATTGCATTCTCTATACATTGGCTCCCCCTTGGTGGTGTCATCTTTCGTAAATATAATGCCGCGTTTCACTGTTATGCTGATGACACACATATATATTCTAATCGGACCCAGTGGCAATTCTAATTTAGCAACCCTCCTTAAGTGCCTTGCTGAAATAAAATACTGGACATCAGACAACTTTCTCCAGCGAAACCTTACAAAACAGATATTACTGTGATTGGTAACAGGTATCTGATCTCCGATCCCCCTATGAGCCGAGACACCGACAGAGATCCTTGCTTAGAGCGTTGGCAGTGGGTCTAGGCTTAAAACTAAAGATCCACTAGACTTTGGAAAAATCTGCCAGGGAAGATCAGGTTTGCAGAGTTTTTCTTTTACTTCTTAAGACACATTTTTATAAGAAACCTTTTACTCTGTAATGTTTTTGTTTTTTCTATTCTTTTTCCTTTTAATGTTTTTGCTATTTTGTAATCTGTATTTAAAAGCACTATAAAAATAAAGTTATAATAATAATAATAATAATAATAATAATAATAATAATAATATTGTTAATATAAGAGCAATTTAATTCAGAATAAGTCAAACTCGCCAAATGTAGTTTATGTAAACATACATCAGACTAATATATTGTATAATTAAGTGATGATATTTAGTGTTTGTCTGTATTAATATAAAGATAATATAGTATAGTATGTACTTAAACAGTACAATATATTATATACTATGAATTCGGATATATAGTATGATATAATAGTAGTGTAGTGTAATATAGGTATATCATATAACATAATGATTTGATTATAGTATGGTATAATAAATACACAATATACAAATCTATTATAAAATATATGCATCTTTTCATTTTTTATTTCTTAATAAAGACATTTTAGAAGAGTTTGTATAGATGTCTGTTTTATTGCTGATATTAGAAGAACTACATTTCCCGTCAGCCACCACATTACGCAATGCTGTCACTACTTCCTGGGTGGCATATTTCAAAATAAGAGCATTTTTGTATACTGTCCTGTATCGCTGCATTGAGCTCTGCGGAAAACCTCAAGCGAGGCTTTTATTTTGAAATCAAGGTCATTCCTCCGCGTTTCGTCGGTCTCAGGCGGAGCCGCCGATCGCCTCGGACCGGGACCGGGACCAGGGAAGGGGGGGTAGGCGTAATCCCGCAGGAGCCGCGGGGCTGAAGGCAGGTCCAGTCCGCCACGATGAGGCTCCGTTTGGCCGGAGCCGTGCTGCTGTCGGCGGCCGCCTACTACGTTTACCTGCCGCTGCCGAGCGGAGTGAGCGAGCCGTGGAAGCTGATGCTGCTGGACGCGCTGCTGCGGAGCTTCATGCAGGCGGTGAGTGAGCAGGATGCACCGTGTGATGGGGGGGTCATCTGAGGGGGGGGGTGAGAGTCTGCAGGATGCACCGTGTGATGGGGGGGTCATCTGAGGGGGGGGGTGAGAGTCTGCAGGATGCACCGTGTGATGGGGGGGCAAAAAAAGTAAACAAAATACATGAAACTCACAGCTGGAGAGAGTGAAGAGAAAAACAGAGAGCTGCAAAATATCTGAAACATAGTGGACAGATGAAAAGATAGATTAAAAGCAGTGTATTTGACAGAATAACACAGTTAAACTCGGTATAACAGATTAAATTAGAAAATATCTGGATGCAGAGCAGACTAGAATTTAATTAAAAAGTATGTATATGTATTATAATATTTTAGAATACACCTGAGTACAATATTGTGTACTAAACTATACTAGAATACAATAGAAAATAAAACTGTCCATACTGTGTTATAGTAAAGGAGAGTAACACTACAGAATATTCACAGCAGGAAGGAGTAAACACAAAAACAGAGAGCTGCAAAAATCAGAAAAATAGGTGTCATGTGGAGGAACATTATAATAAAAGCTTAGATATTTGTAGAAAAGCAATAACCTGGTATAGATTGAAGTTTTTCATTTGTCATGTGCACAACAATTAAACAGAGCGGTGTTTGGCAGTTCCCTCTAACGGTGCTTTAAAATATTTAGATAGAAATCCACACACACAACCACAAGAGTAAAAATTACTAAACGTTTCTTAGGCAGAAAATATATGGAGTAGAGTAGAATATATTCATATGTACTGACAGATATTTAAACTTTAAATGAAGTCAGTATAACAGATTAAATTAGAATAAAACTGGATGCAGAGCAGATGAATTAAAAAGAGTATTTAATACTGTGTAATGCTGCATTATAATATATAATAGTAAAGGAGAGAACTAATACAGAATATTTTATACCATACAGTACAGTAAAAATAAATAAATAAAATTATAACAAGGCTGTAATTAAATAACAGTATATTAATGATCTATCTGTCTTTCTTTCAGGGTATCACAAACAAACATGTCCAGTGAAAATTTGGGAATTTTGAATGTGAATTTTTCTGATAAACTGAATGTTTTTCTTCACTCATGAGAAGTTGTTATAAACTTCATTTTTAGGGCAGAGAGAACAGATCAGGCTCTGACCTTTGACCCTGCCTTTTATGACGCGACACATGGAGCACGCATGCAACACGTTAAGCAGCTCAGCATTCACACGCCCTGCTCTGTTAATCTCGTGCGTCACTGCAGAGAAACCTCTCATTGTTGCCCCACAGCCCCGGGGCGGATTTCTGCTCTACCTTAATCTGATGTTGGTTTAATCAACAAAACAGCAGAAAGAATCACTTCTGATTTAAAAACAAGTATCAAGATACAAGTCGGACATTTTAAAGCACAAACAGTGGTGGAAAGTAACTAAATACATTTACTTTTAAGTACCGTCCTTAAGTACAATTTAGGGGTACTTTACCTGAGTATTTCCATTTTCTGCTACTTCTGCACCACTACTAGAAATATTGCACTTTTGACTCCACTGTGTTAATTTATATCAATAAATAAATCACGGCTGGTCCTAGGGATTATTTGTTAATTTGACTAGTGTTTTCTTAATTAATCGATTAATCATTTGGTCCGTAAATCATTAGAAAACAGTAAAAAAAAATGTCCTGGTTTGTTGGTGTTCTGTTAATCAACCAATTAATTAATCAACTAATTGTTGTTCTGAAGTAAATAACGATGTAATATTATAGATTAAGATAAAACTTTATTGATCCCTGAGTGGAAAAACATTATTTAAAAGATAAAGAAAGTATAGTATTTAAAATTACACTTCTACAATCCCACTAATGTTGTTGTTATATTTGTTTTATGTTTTTTTAAGTCGATGTTTTCTTGTTATTTGTTTGTTATTTTCATGAGTGGAACTTCTCCATTAGACAACATTCAGATTATCACAGATTAAACCAAAAAATAGGAAATCTGCAGGAAGTAAACGTAAAAAAAATTACTCGGACAACAAAAACTGCAACCTTGAGAGAAATATAAAACAAACTAAACTACTTTCTGTTTACTATCAGTTGTGGGATATAACTCAGTACATTCAGACATCCGAAGAACTTGAACTTTATACTTCTACTCCACTACTTTTATTTTGACAGCGTAAGTTACAAGCTGCTTTGCAAAGCCAGATTATCAGAACAAAACATAATCAACTAATATATTTCATGATGTATTTTTATTGATTAAGCTCCCCAAATGAACATAAAGTAGATAAAATGAACCCCACATTTACCAGGTGCAACATTAAAGACAGATAAACATTAATGCATCAATAAATATAGTCCAGTAATTTATCATTTATATAAATGATCCTGAGATGGGCCATTTTGCATTTTCATTTTGATCCTTTCTTTTAGACAATATGTTTACTGAGTTTTCAACTATTTATAAAAAGAAGGGATCATACAAAAATATAATATGTATGAATGTTTGTGAAAGTCCAATTTTTTCTTTACAACATATACATATATGATAGCAGACTATTAGAACAATTAAGAAAAACTTATACAGACAGACAAAAAAACATTACAATAGAGGTATGTTATGACACTTTATCTTATATAAGGTATATAGACACCTTCACGTCCTGTATATTGCATTTTCTTCATATACATCAGGTTTAAAGTAGCCCAGATGCAGAGGTTGTAATTATACTTTCTCAATTTTATCCAGAATACAAGATAAATAATTTTATACATGTGCCCCAGATACTTAGAAACCATTCTTGTTTCTTTTTGTACTTTTAGTAAAGTTTGATGCCATTATTTTTTAAATTTTTTTATATGGAGTAAAAATGTGAATGTAGAACTTAAACTTGTATTTCACCACTGTGTTTTCACTACTTTTACTTAAGCAAAAGATCTGAGTACTTCTGGGTGAAACATTTCTTCTTCTCAAACGTTTCTTCACGCTGCATCGACACGTAAAACTGAACTTGTACTAGCTGCCGTGTTTGTGTGTTTTTGTCTCCAGAGCGACGTGGCTCACGCGCTGGGCGTCTGCCATCGGGTCCACCTTTTGAACCGGTTGGTGTCGTGGGTGGAGGTGATCGAGGCTCGCTCCTGCCCCGCGGTGCACGTTGCAGACTCCTCGCTGGGCGGCGTGCCCACTCGGGTCTTCCAGCCGAAGGGGGGGGAGCGGCTGAAAAGGGGGGTGTTGTATTTCCACGGCGGAGGATGGGCCCTCGGCAGCGGACGTGAGCATTTGTTTTAAAACCCAGAAAGACTTTAATGATTTTTTACTTTTATTTTATAGTTTTGTAAAATGATTAAAAGCCTCAAAGACAAGCTGACACTTTGAATTAAGGTCCATCACTGTGAAATTATATATTTATCCTTTAATACATTATTATTGTTCTGTGACATCAGCATCACTGACTGAGTCTGTCTGCGTCACAGGGATGCGATCGTACGACCTCCTCTGTCGGAAAATGGCAGAGGACCTGGACTCTGTGGTCGTGTCCGTTGAGTAAGTTCTGTCACCTCACAGCAAACGTAGATTTAGAAGAACGATATTTCAGGATTGAGTTACTGGTTGTTGATATTTTGCTGATTATCTCCAAGATTTTTTGTCTGTAAGTGAACTAACAGCTAAATAATCCCTAAATTAACAAAGAATCTGTTGTTTTCTCGTGTTTTTTGCGAAGCAGCATCACCATACACCAGTGATTCTTATTCAATCATCTGATATTAATTATAGATTTATAATAAAAGACCAGCATTATCTATTACGAGTTGTTACAATTAGTATATCAGAAAACCTAGCTATCAAACCTTTCCCAAGTATCGCTCATTTTTTAATTTATTTTATTTTCAAAGCTGAAAAACAGTTTTAATGGAGATATTTTAGCAGGTTAGCAGCCATGAGATGTGTGTGAAAGCACCTTACAAACAAAGTATATGGAGCTTTTGATAAGAAATGTAAGAGAATCTAAATTCAAAAACTAAAAATGTAAAATTATGAATTATTTTAATGGGGTTTGTTTATTTTCTCTTTGTGATTTTCCCACTTTTTTCATATAAAGCATAATCTGAGCTGTATTCACTGCAAGAATATTGTTAAACTTAATTAAAACATTCATTTTAGACACTTAAAAGAATTTAAGTATGTTTGGGGACAGAACAGATTAAAGATTTTCAGCCTCTTCTTTCTCTTCCTGCGTCACTTTAACAGGTCGATCGAAGCACCAGAACGTCCCTGTTTTCTTTCAGGATTCAGTCTTATGTAACATCATTATTTTGTCTTCCCACGATGTCCTGTTGCCATAGTTACCGTCTTGCCCCGGAGGCGGTGTTCCCGGACCAGTACCACGATGCGTTGGCGGCGTCACGGGCTTTCCTGTCGGCTCCGGTTTTGGAGCGCTACGGCATCGACCCGGAGAGGGCGTGTGTGTCTGGAGACAGCGCCGGAGGAAACCTGGCTGCTGCCGTCGCGCAGGAGGTAAAAAAAAAACAAACATACACGTCAGAGTTTTACAGATTTAAACATTTGTCGTCTTTTAAAAATGGATTATTTAAATCTAAAGGTGTAGCTCTCAGCAGCTGGAATCAAAATGAGCTCAGACAGTCCAGAGATGTTATTAGTGAGGAGGTTTAGTGAAAAATGACATTTTACACTGAATATAGATAGTTATAGTTATAGTTGCGACAGGATGTTAAAAGGGACTATGTGTCATATTTTATACGCTTTTTACTTTGCTGCCTACCCAGAAAGGTGAAATACATGAGAATAAACTAAACAATGCTTTAAATCTTACGCACAGTGACTGAAGAATATTCAAAGTATAGTATAAAGTATTTAAAGTAAAGAACATTGAGCCAAAATGAATCAGCTGTTTGAGTTTTTAGTTTTAAAACTGTTCACGTTGTTTGTGTGTGCAGCTCAGCTCTGATGACAGTCTGACGGTGAAGTTTAAAGTCCAGGCGCTGATCTACCCGGTGCTGCAGGCGCTCGATTTCTACACCCCGTCCTACCAGCAGAACCGGGCGGTGCCGATCCTCTACAGGCCCGTCATGGCTCGTTTCTGGCTGCAGTACCTGGGCGCCGACGCCTCCCTGGAGCCCGTCCTGCTGGCCAACAACCACAGCTCCCTGGACCAGCCCGCCATCAGCGCCGGCACCCGCTCCAAGCTGGACTGGACCGCTCTGCTGCCGGCCGAACGCAGGAAGAGCTTCCGGCCGGTCTTGAGGGAGGCGGGGTCGCAGGGGGTGACGGGCGAGGTGCCGCAGCTGCTGGATGTGAGGGCGGCGCCGCTCCTGGCAGAGCGGGGGACTCTGGGTCGGACGCCCAAAGCGTACGTTATGACCTGCGAGTTCGACGTGCTGAGGGACGACGGCTTGATGTACGTCAGGCGGCTGCGGGACGCCGGCGTCACGGTGACCAGCGACCACTACGAGGACGGCTTCCACGGCTGCATGGTGTTCGCATTCCTGCCGATGATGTCGAGCGTCGGGCAGAGGAGCATGGACAACTACATCCGCTGGCTGGACCAGAACCTGTAGACCAAGGAGCAGTTTGTGGCACCGAAGGCGTCCTGCAGCTGAAGGTCCGGCACTTTAGAGCTGCACAGAGGAAACGTGTCTTTGGTCATCACAAACGATGATCCACGAAGGAGCCGTGAAGGTCTCAGGTTTGATCTTCTTTGTCCTGAGCAAGAAAAAAAACCCAACAAATCAGATTCTTAGGCTCATGATATACTTGCTTTTTATTGGCGTGTATGTGTAGACAAGCACATCATCGCTTTAAAATCATATCCACTCCAGTCGGGGCCGAATCATCCCTGTTAGACACCAGAAAATCTTCAGAATATAAAACAACTAAACTCGGTGACCCACAGGAAGCTCACCTCAGCGTGAATGTCGAAATCATGGCAGTAAAATCAGCAGCGCGAGAAGCTCTTTTAGTTTTTCTCCAAAGCTTTTCTCACCATTCTTGCTCTGCTGCCGCGCTCGCGTCTTTAAAAGCACATATATATCGACGCCGACCGGGAGTCAGGCGGAGCACAAACCAAAACGTTTCAAATCAACTGAAACCAAAGAAAGTGATGCGTTTGTGTCAAAGGCTGTAAATCTGATGCAACAGGAGAATAATGACGATATATTTAAGGCTCATTATTTTAGAAAGAAACTAAACGAGGTGCCCGTTCAGTGAGTTTTTAGACTAAACCTCTGCAGGAAAACATGATCACAATACAGCAAACATCATGTGAGTGTTAGTGATGTGCCAACTATGGGATGGATCCAGCAGCAGAATCGCTAAAAGTTTTTTAGAGCATCTAAAAAAGACTATTTCATGTTTTGATTCTCCTCAAATGTCATTTCTTTAGATTCAAAACTAAAATGTTAATTTTAAGAAATGTTTTCATGAGCTCAAATTGTTTTTAAATGCTCAGAAAGTTTGAAACATCTCACATTAGAGGAGGAATTTTACTCTCAAATCCTGAAACAAACACCTCCATCAGAAAAGTCACACTGTTAGTCACAAGAATTAAAAGAATACAAGAAATGGGTAAAACATCAATCATGCAAAAGTTTTGTTGAAAATCAGCAGCTTAACACTTTTTAATTCATTCCTCTCTTGTTAATTAACATCTTTGAGGGATAATTTGCAGTTCATTTATGTTTTTATCCAGTTTTTACTTCCTGTTAATGACCAAACTGCTCTTTAAAATAATAAAAAAACCTCTCCAGTATCTTCCTGTAAATGACGAGCCTTGAATGTAGTATGTAGTATGAATCCTCCTGATCTGACTACTAGAGGTCGAACTCGCTCTTTACTTTTTATTCTTTTATGATGCACTGAGAAACTGAAACAGCCTACACACACACACACACATACACACACAACACAAACACAGACACACTCAGGCCAGTCAAGGTTACTGTGTGTCTCTGTGTTGTAAGTGTGTGTGTGAAAGTATGCCAGAGTTCACATCTGTGTATACTCACTGGATTGTGCAATATTGTATGTTTGAAAGCCTCCCTCCCCCCCTCTGATGACCACTGTGCTGCAACCACGACGTCGATGATAGCTGTGAAATTTATGCGAGAGTTACTATATCGCCACGAGAGAGGAGATCCCAGACGGACTATCGCGTTCCCCTTCCAGCCGCCGCCGGCCCCAAAACTAATATAATGAAGCGACGACGGCGAGCGTCGGTGGACAGACTTTTGGCTTTCAGCCCAGAGCACAGCGAGCCAGAAACACCGAGCCGAGCGTGGCCATTAGAGAGCTCCACATTATCCTGGAAAAAAGAAAAGAAATGTTGAAACTATCAGGAGACCGTGGCTGAGCATTTATCATAAACATGCATTCCTGTGAGCACATGTTTTGTACACTTTCTAGTAAAAGTGACTGCTTGATAAAGTAAAATAAGAAATGTGGGACTTTAAGATATAAGAGATAAGGTGATTCTAAGGTGACTTCTGAATGTTGTAATTTTAATGCTGTGTGTGAAATTAAGCATCAAGTAGTTTTATATTGTATAAATGAGGTTTTAATATCAGTAGGGTTACGCAACAAGCCAAGCAAATATACAGAAGTGGCCCCAGATGTCCTCCCACAGCTCAGAAATCCCATAAAGAGGCTGTTTTATTGGCTCCTGTGACAACTATAGTGGTATGTTGGGAGCTGGATCACGATACGTCTTGTTTTCTTTATGTTATTGTTTTATTGTTTTAATAATGTGCCGTACGTGTGCTCTCAAGCGGGGTTCGTTTTGCAAAAAGGGGGATTTCAGCGTATTGCAGCGTGCGGGGTGTTTTACTGTGATGAAGAGGCGCTGCAGGCGATCTGCAGCAGCACCTGTGGAGGGCGAGCTCTGGTGGTCAAGTCGGAGGCCTGCAACTTTTTAATACAACGCTTAAAGTAAGAGTGCTTTTTTAATCTGGATTTATTTTGTAAAGAGCTCCAGCAGATATCCGAACATCTGTTTGAATGATGAAGAAAGAAAATAACTCAAACTCTGATGTATTCGTGATAAATTATGTGCTGAGAGAATATTTCTATACGCAGTTGAATTTATTGGTTTATTTTAGTGATTGAGAAAATATGACAAGATTTTTCTTTTTTCTACTTTAAAATCTTGAAATCTTAATTGTTGATCAAACAAAACATTTAAAGATGTCCTGTGGATGCTTTCACTTTTTCTCAACGTTTTATAGACTAAATAATGATTCAATAAGAATCAGATTATTCAGTAACATAAATAACTGTTGACAACAGAAACTCACCACCAGGTCCAATTATTGATCGCTCCGGAGCTTTGAACATGATTTTCATCAGCAGATGGAGTTTGATTTTTCTGATCTCGTCCTCCATGTTGTCATTTAATCAGCTCACATTTTTACCTGTTTTTACGTTTCACTGGTAAAATATAAAATCTGAAGTTCAAAAACATTAATTTTATATTATATGAAGTAAATAAAATCAAAATGTTTAGCTTGATATCTCTCATATGTACCAACCTATAACCTGTATCATCGAGAGAGTTTGGGTGTGATGTTGTTTTGTTAACTTGAAGTGAAGAAAAGCCTCCAAAATGTCACCTCATGCAGCTGAATCACCATCAGACTAAAATCCTGTTTGCTGATGTTAATAATTGATTACTGTGATGTAACAGGTTTTATTAAAGGGGGAGGAAGTTAAAACTACTGTATCTGTGCACAATGTAAAATATTCACCATTTACTATTTTTGGATTTATTTATGAAAAAAATAAAAGATTATAACGACACATAAAGAGACATTTTTGTATTTCCTGTTTTGTGCAAACTCACCATTTACACACATTTCATTTTTAAGGAAATAAACTTAAGTAAATATTATGTGTGAGAGCATTTTGTGAAAAACTAATAGTTATTAACTACTTTTTAAAATCATTAGTTATTACAGATAGTAGAAATTGAATAATCACGTAAAATATATAGCTATATGATAATGTAGTGTGTTACTAAGAGCATATAATATATATATCTGAGTAAACAGACCAAAGAAATTTAGTTTTTATTTTATTTTTTTGTTATTTGTCTTAATCATGAGTTATAATTAAATATTATCATGTTATATATTACATATATATATATATATATATATATTACGTATTATATATATATATATATATATATATGTATATGTATATATATATATGTATATATATTACATATGTATATATATATATATATATATATGTATATGTATATATATATATATATATATATATATATATATATATATATATATATATATGTATATATATATATATATATATATATATATATATATGTATATATATATATATATATATATATATATATATATATATATATATATATATATATATATATATATATATATATATATATATATATATATATATATATATATATATATATATATATATATATATATATATACATATATATGTATATATATATATATATATGTATATATATATATATATATATATATATATATATATATATATATATATATATATATATGTATATATATATATGTATATGTATATATGTATATATATGTATGTATATATGTATATATATGTATATATATGTATATATATATATATATATATATATATGTACACACATATATATATATATATATATATATATATATATATATATATATATGTATATATATATATATATATATATATATATATATATGTATATATATATATATATATATATATATGTATATATATATATATATATATGTGCATATATATATATGTATATATATATATATATATATATATATATATATATATATATATATATATATATATATATATATATATATATATATATATATGTATATATATATGTATATATATATGTATGTGTATATGTATATATATGTATATATGTATATGTGTGTATATGTATATATGTGTGTGTGTGTATATATGTATATTATATATGTATATGTATATATATATGTATATGTATATATATATGTATATATATATATAAAGGTTAGAAAGTTATTTATTCTCATTGGTATTGAACTTCCTTTAGATATTCTTATAGTTATAGATAATAGATTATTGATTGTAGAGACAGAGCAGCAGCTTGTTATGGGGTATCAGTATCAAATTTCAGAATAAAAGTCTGACACAGGAGATGGCGCCAAATCCCCCTCGTGGACTCCAGCCTCCCATCAGCAAAATCAGCTGTTCTGAATAAATGTAGATATCATTTATCTGGGGGATCATGTGTCTTTTCTTCTTTTTCTGCTTTTTTTCATCTTAAAGATTTATGCACATCATAATTTTTAATGGTTTCTCTTTGATGGATTTACACTTCATTAATTTTTTTTTTAAATCCCAGGCTCAGAGTTTGAAGCCTTTGCTTTTGATTTATCTGATGTCCTGCAATATTGGAGATTGTTAAGAACGAAATATCTCTGCCAGACTTCCTCCATCTGTCATCCCGGTGAAACACTGGTTTCTCTGTCACGTTCGGTTTCCTCCCCTCTTCTCGCCTGATTTCAAAGAAACTCTCTCTCTCTCTTTTTCCTGCCTCCTCGTCGTCACTTCACACCTTCAAGTCGAGGCCTGTGGAGAAACATAAATCCATCAAGGTGTGACAGAGTGAAACATGCCTGTTCGATCATGTGACCACAGAGGTGAGCGGGAACATGCTTCTCCTGACAGACAGGTTTGAGTGTGTTGGCGTGTCATCGGAGGCCGAACCTGCAGGGCTGTTTGTCTGCTCAGATCTAACACGGTTGATTAGTCTGCAATTGCCCATCAGGATTTGATTACTGCATGTGTGCGTGTGTGCGTGGTGGATCAGTGAGTGCGAGTCATGTGTGAGACGTTTGTTTTCTCCACAACCACTTAATCCCGTTAAGACTTGCGGCGTATCCTGGCGTGCACTTTGTCCACAGATCAGAGGGTGGATCCTGCAAAAATCCACAATTCAAGATGGAATAAGTCGTAACAGGCCGACACGTCACTTTTCAAGTCTTTAAAGTCTGAGACGTGCACAGTTTCTTTGCAGGAGTTTGGAGAAAATGCCATAATGTTCATATAAATGGTGTGTTCAGGGTCACTAACAGGATGTGTCTAAATTCTGCATAACATCTATCAGAGCTGCAGGAAGTATTCAGATCCTTCACTTAAACCAGAAGGAGGTAACTTGAATAAAAATAACTTTTAATTATGTTTGCTGAAAAATGAGACAGATAATCAGTGATAAAAATCTCCACCTGCTGCCTCTGAGGCCGTTCGATAAGAATCCACCACACCTGAATCAAAGCAACCAATCAGAGAAGAATATTTGACAGAGATCCACTGCACATGAGCGAACTCTGAGTGGACGTAAAGGAGGATAAACAACACTTCCAGTGAAGTTGTCTTGTTGCAGCAGGGAGTGAAGGAGAAACACTACAGGCTTTGAACACAGGGGGCGCCAAGATCAACACAAAAAGTTCAAATGAGCTGCTTTAAATTCAAGTACTAATATCATACAATAAAAATACTTTGTTAAAAGTAAAAGTCCAACATTAAAAACATTGTTTAAGTAAAAGTATGATCAGTAAAGTGGAGTTAAAGTCCATAAAAGTAAAGTCCTGTGTCAGTAAAGTGGAGTTAAAGTCCATAAAGTAAAGTCCTGTGTCAGTAAAGTGGAGTTAAAGTCCATAAAGTAAAGTCCTGCTCAGTAAAGTGGAGTTAAAGTCCATAAAGGTAAAGTCCTGTGTCAGTAAAGTGTCCCCTGTGTCTGTTGTCCTGTTGTCTGTTCTCTCATTAGATGATTCTTCCTCCTCATTAATGTAAAAAGCAGGATTTTACTGTTGGAGTTGGTTGAGGTGGATCATTTTCAACTAGTTTGTATTTTGGGACTGCAGCTAATGATTCTTTTTCATTCTGGATCAATCTGCTGATTATTTTCTCCATTGATCCATTGATTGATTGTTTGCTTTGTAAAAATACCAACATATATTATACCTTGACATTTTTAAAATACACTAAAATCATTCAGATAATTTAAAGGAAAAGCAGAAAAACTGAAACATCTGAGAAACTGAACCAGAAAATGATTTTACATGAAAAATGACATAAATAATGATTAAAATAGTTGCAAATTGACTACATTTTTCACCTGTATTTGCACACTTTTCTGTTTTGTGTGCAAAAATCTTAATTTGTAAAGTAACTGTGAGATAAGTGTAATAATAAAAACTACAATATTTTCATCTTAAGTTGAACAGAAGCAAAAAGTGACACAAGAAGAAAGTAAAGTACAAGCACAAGTACCTTAAATATGTACTGCAGCTCTGTATTTGACATCTAAGTGCCTTAAATCTGAAGTACACTGGAAAAATGGCAGAACTGAAAACTGCTTTATTTTTGAGGTTGCTGAAGTCCATCAATGCAACACTCAAAGGAAATGGAGGAGCCGCTGACAGCTGCAAAATATTAAAGTAAACTGATGATGGTGGTGAGACGGCTACAGAAAGATCCAAGAAAACACACAACGAGTTTTAAACTGCTGGAAAAACTTTCTGCCGTCTCTTCATGGAGGCAGATTGACTGATGTCCGTCGGCATGCATACAGTGTTGTCTCATTTAATGTCAGGATAAAATATACTGAACATTTTGAACTGTATGTGTGTTGTATGGAACTGAAAACTTTAGACGTTTGCACTGAGGTGGTGATTGTTAACTCGAAGACATTACATTTATCTGAAAATTTCAAAATAAAGCTGCTGATTCTGAGTCAGTGACAAATATAATTCAGAGTATTCGGTTTGTGTTAAAGATTCGTCTTATGATGTTTATCTTTTATGATTTGGCAAAGAAGCAAAGCTAAAAGTAATTTTTGGTGCTAGAAGATCATCTTGACGTAAAAGACTGATATTTATTTTCAGTCAATATTTCTTTCTTATGATGATGACTTCAAGTTTAATGAAGTTGCTGATCAGAAAACATCATTTCATTTGGAAAACTTGTTGGTAAACTCATATTTTCATCTCTTAAATCTGTAAATCACACAAACAACAAGGAAAATCAATTAAAAGGCAATTAATCCCAGTTCAGTAGAGAACAACATAAAATGAGTAGTACAAGTACACACATCTTTTATGTGTCAAAAATCACAATAAAAGAATTTTCAAATACATTAATTAAACCAATTAAATAGTCCCTTAATTGATTAGTTGATCAAAGCTAAATTAATCTGCAGCTATTTTGATAATCCATTAATTTTTCATTATATCTAAAACAAGTCAAATATTTGATTATTACATCCTCTTATTATCTTTTTAAAAAGGCCTTTTATTGATGCTGCTATTTTATTTTATTTCCAACATGTCTTATTATCGGTTGTGCTCTTGTCTTTTATTATTGAATATTTTACTCCTTTTATTTTTGTGTCTGATTTTATTTTCCCTCAATCTTGTGATGTTTTTAACCCTGTCTAAACCATATAAAGCACTTTGTAACTTTATTTTGAAAAGTGCTGTACAAATAAAGCTTTTATTATTATTATTATTATTATTTTATTATGTGATAATAAATGTGAAGATTTGCTGCTTTGTGACTCTGGGATTGACATTTGAACACAACACAGAGAAAATAATCTGCAGAATAGTTAGTAATGAAAATAATCTTTAGTTGCAGCCCTAAAAGTAATGAAAACAGATTATTCATGACCATAAATTATAAGATTTTTTATATGTTTTGGTGAAAGTTTTTAGTTTTTGTAATTCCTAAATAAATTCTCACAAAAAAGTTTGACTTGACAGACTATAATTAACACACCACACTCATAGTTTAAAGTGACAGGATATATAATTGCAGCGGGGGTTGGCTTGTGGGTCAATAGCTCATATTTTACTCAAGGGCCCCCTTTTTTAGCTAAATCCATCCCTGCCTCTGGGTCTCATTTGCAAACATTTCCACTCAGTCCAGAAGGGCATTAAAAAAAAACATGACACCACGCAGCGTTCACTGATTTTAAAGACAACATCAGGTGTGAGAAGATGTAAACACAGTAAACGTAGTGCATGGATGTCTATGTGTGACCCTGTGGAGGCCCGACTTCCTCCCCCCACCCCTCGGTGCTGCTCGTTAATCACCGGGTGCCGAGATGATCATTGCTAAGGAAAAGAGAGGCGCCGCGAGCAAAAACAAACCGGTGAGAATGTGAAAGGAAAGCCGGAGTGGCTGGGAATTCACGAGGGAGACTGTTATCGCTGAGACTAAAGGTCATATTGTTCACTTCTTCCTGACAGGCAGAGAGAGAAGGGGGGGGGGGGTGTAAGGCAATTTGGAAAGAGGTGGTGGGCGAGCGAGGGAGGGTGAGAGTAGAAAAAGGGCAAAAAGAGAGAGAGGAAGAGAGGGAGGGAGGACAGAGAAAGATTGGCAGGGAGGAAGAGAAAAACCACAATGTGGGCCTCAAACTGCACAAGGACACATTCTGCACGCTTACACCACATGGCCAAAAGTTTGTGGACACCCCTGTGTGTGTGTGTGTGTGTGTGTGTGTGTGTGTGCATGTTTTCACATTTAAAACACCTCGTCTATGATCAGTCAGGTCCACTTCCTCCCGAAGGTTTTCGAGTTATGAAGAAGATGATGCAGAGCACATTTACGAGGTGCTCCTGGAGTTTTTATGCTCTTTAATGCCGTCCGCAGCACCGTCAAATTTTAAGGGTCTATTATCTTTTAAATGGCATCAAAGAGCCCAGAGAGTCCAGCATCCAAATAAAACCACATCAAATATGAGCAAGCGAGTGTGAGAGTGCGCACACTCGCTTGCTCGTCCAGAAGGGAGACGTGGAGTGAAGTTACGAAACATCATTTTTAAATCATCCACAACATTTTTTTTATCCCATTATACATGTTTCTGGTCCAAACATGTAAAAATAAGTCCAGTTTCTTGAAGAATTACAACAAAATCATCACAACTTACGTCCACGTTCAGCACCAACACAGTCTCTTCATATCGAGGTCGGAAGGTGGATGGACGTTTAACGAGTTGGACTTTCACACAGAAAATGCAGAAGTTTGTTTAGCGTCATTAACATAAACAGTGTGACTATGACCGTGGGCTTTCCCTCACTTTAACTCAACGTGTTTGTGGCCTAACCCGAACCAGACTGTAGGCACAGTTTGCAATTACCATAATTCCCCCTCAAACCTTAACTACATGGTGGTTTCCATGTTCCAGGCAGAAAAGTACAATTTAATTTAATTTGTTGGACGTAATCTCGGATTTTTAAGAATAATTCAGTGTCTACTCTCGTGTACTTTTGGCCATGGTGTGTAGATAAAGACACACACACACGACAGCCTCCTCGATCGACCGCTTCTTCTCTGAACTCTTGATTCCTGAAATGAAATGAAGCAGTCAACCTCTTGCGCATTCACACACACATAAACACGCATACATTGAGAACAGAAACAGACACACACGTAAAAAAATAAAAATATGACAAAAAGCAAGTGGAGCCAAAAAAATAAAAAAAGGTTGGAAACTTTGGAAAGTCCCCAAAAGTTTCCTGCTCCCTCGTTGGTCAGCCCTCTGGTTTCTAACCCACTCATTGGCCACCTTGATTGTCCCACCTCCTCTTTCCTGAGGTGTGTGTGGGAGTGTGTGTGTGTTTGGGCCAGATATCAGTAATATTGTTCAGCTCTGGGTGCTGTGTTCTTTCTAATGGGAGGGATAAAATTAATACAGTGTGTGTGTGTGTGTGTGTGTGTGTTTGCAGGGTGTTTATCTTGGCGAGCAACTGGAGAGAAAAAGACAGAGTGAGATTTAGAGCATGTTAGCTTTCACAGTTATTGTTTTCGTAGCTAATGTCCATGTATGTATTAATAATCTGACGGTTGCTAACCTTATGAGGACCTCGAGACCAGACACAGGTCCCCATAACGTCCATGTGTAAACACACCCACACACAGATAAATACCAGTACCAAATGGAGAAATTCTTTGCTATTGATTTTAATTAACCGCTTTGTTGATTTCATCGTTTTGGCATGAGCGACTGCATGTTTTTCCAGAACTGAAAACCAAGTCAGAAAAAAACTCATCTTTGCTGAATTTTACAGCTCGAATCCAAAACACAACATCGGTGCAGCGAATGTTTGAGGTGGTTTGAGGTAAACCATCACTCTGCCGCCGCCAAACAACTCTCTCTTCCTTCATCACGAGGGGCGTCCAGCTCAACAAAATCACAACCGTTTGCTGTCCTTGGTTCAAAAATGTGAGACCTTAAAACTCACCTGTGGCTTTGGGATTGACATTTGAACACAACACCGAGAAATTAATCTGCAGAATAAGTTAGAATGAAAAAATCCTGAGTTGCAGTCCTAAAAGTGATGAAAACAGACTATTTATTACTATAAATGATGAGAATTTTTATGCATTTCGGTGAAAATCTGATGAGGTTCTTAGTTTTTGGAGTTGCTAAATAAATTGTAAATTGTTTGACTAGATGATATCATAATTAGGATGCCACATGGATTGGTCTTTGTCTATCGCCGCTATCTAACCTGCATGATTCTTGAAATTTTTTTGCTGTAAGTCACTTTGGATAAAAACGTTAGCTAAATAAATGTAATGGGTCGGATACTCGATTGTAGAAAAAGCCCCCATGAACAAAAATAATGATTCTTTTATTCTGGCGGGTTTCCATCCAACTGTGGAGCAAATTTTAACCAAAATTTCTTAAAATGGTCAGAAGAATGTGTATTTAGGTGCTTTTTCCATCCACTGTTGTTATTAAGATGTTAGGAGTTGGTTGATCAAGATAAGCAGTAAAAAGACAAGTTAAAGAGCTCAAATGTGGAAAACATGATGAAAATATGATATTTGTGTTTGTTTCTGATATGAATGTGAGGCCTCCTCATCTCTCCTTACATACATCTGATGTTTTCAGCTCTTCAGTGATAATAAAAAAATAAAAACATTGCATTGTGAGTAAAATAAAATGAAAACAGGTGACTTGGAACAGGCTTATTGTCAACCTTGTTCAACATGCTCTCGCAGTCTGTGCAGCAGATTTAAATCTGAGATGAAAAAAAGGGGACAGAATAAACGTCGGACAAATTGAAAGAGACGGTGAGAAAAACTGCGTGAGAAAAGACAAAAGAAAAGAAACAAAGAGAGCGAGGGCGAGGGAGAGGAAAGACGACGGCTGAGGGGAGTGGAAGACGAAGTTTGGAAGGAGGAGGGAGTCGACTTTGCGGGGGAGTCGGTCAGTTCTCCTCTTCGAATCCCTATCAAAACTTGGCCGCCATTCAGAAATACACTCAGCGATTGTGTGTGTGTGTGTGTGTGTGTGTGTGTGTGTGTGTGTGTGTGAGCCTGTATTAATCACAATATGGGGACTCGCTCACTTTACAAGATGCTTTTTAGGGTCAAAGTCTCTCTGAAGATGCTCTCATGCACGACGTCGACCCTCAAATATTCTCTTTACTACGCACACAGTTTGCAGACTGCGTTACCCCCAGTAGGCCCATGCAGGCGTAGAGCTGGAGCGCCGTGAAACCCAACCGGAGAAAGCGTCTCCCGGGGGGGTTGGGAGGGAGGACGGTGGGGCGTAGGAGCCAGATTGAGGCCAGATGTTGCAGATGCAGGAACAAGCACGCTGGACCAGGATCCATTTATAGGCCCGGCCCGTCTCGCTGTAGAACAATACTCTGATAATAACGCGACTGAGGGCGGCTCATAACGCTGCTGACCGCTGCCCTTAAAAAGACATTTACTGCTCACATTGTGCAAACTCTCTGATTCAAGGCTTTGTTTACGTTTCTCTCTTTGGCTGGAGAGCAACTCTAAAATTAAGGCTTCTTTTCCAAAGCTGTAAAAAGTTTGAGAACCTAAAAAACAGCAATAAATTCTGTGTTTCAAGGTAAAAGTTAAAAAAAAAAGCTAAAATAGTTGTATATTTGTGTAGATACAGGGATGTGCAAGATGGTAATAACAATATGGGAAAAGCTTTGAGGATTTTTAGTGTTAAAAGTCAACATTTTAATGGTAAAGATAAGAACGTGAAAGATTTACTATGTTATTTTTTTATGTTTTCATGCTTTTATGCCTCTTGTGTTATATAGACAGTATAATAGATTTTTTTTAGAGGTTATAAATTTCCTACATTGAAAGGTCTTTTCCTTCTGTACACAATAAGTGATGGGTTATAATTTCGAGCTGGTAAATAACAGAAGAAGAAGAACTATAAAGTATTAATAATAGAAAGTAGTCAGGCTGAATGGCCAAAGCGAAGAGCACAAAGGAAACTCAACTTAATCATAAACAAACCTAAAAAATCTAAAGACGGTTTGTTCAGGGGAAAAGTTAAAGTCTCTTAGATGAAAATATTGTTGTTGGCTTCAACTGATGAAAAGCTCTTTAAGATAAAAAGATAGATGAAGATGTTTCTCTGCGTCTTGATCAAACAAGCTGTACAATTACAATTATTATAAATGTCCTGAGCTCCATCATTTTCAACTGGAGCGACGTTGTCTCACTTAAAAAAGTCATTTTAAGGTGAAAAGTAGAAGAAAATTTCTAAATGAAACCAATACAAAGAACATAGGTGTCACGAAAATGAAAAAAAAGACAGTTTTTGTTGGTAATATGTACTAAATTTGCTAACATATTTAATTCTGCATTGCAATATCAATATATACAGCATCTTAATATGATGCATTTGCAGGAAAAATCAATTAAGAAACTGTTTGTGTACAAAATAAGCAGATAAAATGTCTGTTTTTGGTTAATCTAACATATTAAAATAGCCAACAAACCCCCAAAAAATGTCTTTACATTGTTGCAAAATCAACGTACGTAAGCACTAATTTACAACATTGACCACAATGTCTAATACGTCCATTAAAAAGAGATGTATCACAGTATAAAATGTAGTAAAATCTGTCTTAGTAGATATTATTTCAGTTTATATCTCAGTATATTTCACCATATCACTGAACCTTATCTTTGACATATGACCTCATTTTTGATCGTCCATCTGAACCTCCAGTTTTTAAGGCTTTTAAACTTTTTATCTGATTTATTTTTAAAAAACAAGAGGAAGAAGAAACAAAAGCTGCAGGTCAACAAGTTAATTTCCAAACATTTCAGTACATTTGTTAAGTTTTCCATCTTGTTTTGATGCTTTATAGTCAATGATGACGGACAACCTGGAAAATCGGGTGAAAAATATTTCGTCTTTCACTCTGACCTCCTCTCACTTTGTCGTCTAACCTCAATGTTGATTCCTGCATCTTTCATCAGGGTGGCAGCGACGCTGAGTGAAAAAGAACATCGTGTTTTTGTTATTTGGCCTGATGAAGACGAGAAAAACCCTTCGGCTTCCAAGAATCTCCCTCTCCAGATAAGATGGTTGCAGTTTGTGTCCTGAAAAACCTTTTTGTCTTTCACACGTTGGCTTTTTTTTTAAACAACCTGACATCTTGGTTACATGTGGGCTGAGTCAGCGCACAGTGGCAGTCAGGTGGACCAAAACCTTTGAAGACAAACTGAATTTATGCCCTGACAAGACCTGAAGACCTAGACAAGAATCTAAGCCAGAGTGCTGCTCTTTTTAGTGATGCAAAATGCATGAAAATATTTCATATAAAATGATTTTAGGGCGTTTAAACTGATCTACAGCCATGCACATGTGAAAAAGCAGCAGCTGTGCACGTTTTAAAACCTGATTTCTGACGATGCACTGATGCAAACTGTGTTTTTCTCACAATAAAGCTGCTCAGAGATCTGCAGCAGAGATTGGAGCGCTCACAATAAACTCTGAAGGCTATCTGTGTTTGTGCAGCGCAGAAATGAAACAATAATCTCTGCAGGAGAAATTCATAGAAGGAAAAAGCTCTTGTTCTCCAGCCCCGCCTCCTCCTCCTCCTCCTCCTGGCTGCAGGGGACAGGGAGGGTAGAAGTCAAGGAGGCAGCTCTCTGCCATTGTTCTTGTTCTGGAAGTCTGGAGACGGGACGGGACGACGCTGGTCGGGTACCGGACGGCGGCTCTGTCGTTATGACGGGCTCCGGTCCGAAGCTCGGGGTCCTGCTGCTGCTGGCCGTGCTGCTGCAGACGGTGGTGGTCACCATCACCGTGCTGCACTTCACCACAGCTCTCAACTCGGTGAGAAAAGAGGCGAGAAAGTTCGGGAGCGACGGACCGGAGGGACTTTTACGCACGGCCGCGCAGTGCGCACCGCCGCCAGGCGCGAAACTGCTCGGCTTTTGAACGCAGCTCTGAGAAAACTAGACTTGTTTATGAAATTGAACGCTGCTCATTAGCTTCTGCAGACTTCAGTGCTTGAATTTATTGTTGACTTTTCTTTTGTGGGAAAGATTTTTAACTCCTTTTTCGCGCTCTGGTTCCGCTGCTGCGCTCCAGAAGAGAAAATAGTACAGGACACGTCTGATTTCTGTTGTTCTGGTGTTTTTTTATGTGCACAATGCAAAACAGGCCACATGTATTGCTTTTACAGTAAAATAGCGTAGTTTTGCACGATGCAGCCTGATGCACACTGTTCTTTCTCTGCATTTGCTGACACAGAAAAGGAGGACAAGGAAGTAAAGAGCTCTGGCAGCTGCAGAGGTGGACCGTAGCTATTTTTATGATTAGCAGTGATTATGAGGAAGTGTTTTCACAGAGCTGTGTGTGTGTGTGTGTGTGTGTGTGTGTGTGTGGACTCACTCTGCGTGTTCTTGGTCTTGGTGGTTACCTGGATCCAGTCCAGTGCAGCTCTCAGTCTGTGTTTACAGGAATTAATCATTATCCAGATGAGATGCAGCGGCAGTGAAAACTAAAACAGAGACACATGCCAGGAAATGATGTTGACTCAGGAGAAACTTAAGGTTGTGATGTGTTATAGATGTATTATTTTCCTCCCCAAAACGCCTAAAATATACGTCCTAAAGCTCACATCAGCCTGAAACTGTGGTTAAAATCTGCTAAATTTACACTTCAGTTTCAATTTTAAACAAAAGAAAAATCAGGAAAACCTCTAGAGGAGAAGTTAAAGGAGACGTGCTCTAACTGTGTGATGCCCTTCTTTGACATTTCCACTCTGCAGATGAAGGAGACGTTCGCCAGGAGCAGCGTTTCCTGCCTGACGGGCGCTGACCTGCAGAGCATCACGGCCGTCCGGGGGGATCCGTGCTGGCAGGTCACTCAGCAGCTTCACCTGCTCATCGAGAAGGTACGCAGACCCCCCAAAAAACACCTTCAGGAACACCTTCAGAGTTTGACTTCACTGCCCTCAGAATGACCATCATGTTTCAGCATTCGGGCATTTGGTGATCAGCATTGATGACTCAGAGATGGGTTTGGCCAGCTGTTGAGGCTTCTGACTTTCAAAGCTAACTTTTTTTTTTCTTCTTTTCTCTCTCGTCTGCTCTGGATCAAAAAGTCCCCACCCACATGAGCTCGGAGACGTTACTAATCCCCCCACACTTCAGCTGCAGAGGCGAACAAGGCGACTGATAAAGCTGCTTTATTATCAGGATTCAAGGGTCTCTTGTGTTTGCCTGATTAAAAAAAAGAGGCATACTGTTCGGTTTTGGAGACATTTCAGAAATCCTAAAGACAAAATGACAAATATTCAGTCTTAAGATCAGTAAATTAGAGATTAAACCCATTTAGAGCTGAAATAGTTGATTGATGAATCATTTAATCGATTGACAGAAAGTTTATCTGCAACTACTTTGATAATCGATCAATCGCTTTAATCATTTTGCAAGTAAAAATGCCAAATATTCTCTGGTTCGGCGTTTCATATTTGTTCTATTTCTGTAATTTTCAGTCATTTCTCTCGTTTTATAGACAAAATGATTCATTGATTTATAGAGAAATTTATAGACAAATTAAATTCATTAGGAAAACGATGGCTAGCTGCAGCCGTAAACATGTTTAACAAGACTGGAACAAGACTGTTCTTACCAATAAAACCCAAAAACAGCCCTCGCTTAGCTCATAGTAAATAGTAATCGGGTAAAACATCTCTCATTAAAATGCCAAAACCAACAGCGAGTGTATTGACTAACAGGTATTATGTGTACATTGTTTGAGCCATAAAACCGTTAAAATTTGATCCCACACACTGCCACAAATACTCACTAATGCACCAAATGTGGATTCATTTGGTGCATTCAGCTGAATTCATTCAGCTGAAAATAGTCCCAAACTAACGCATTAAATCCTCCAGCTGCTTCAAGATTGAGTCCTTTCATGTGATTTGTTGACAAGAAGGGAAAAAAATAGGAAATGAGCATCTTTAATCTTTAAACTAAAGGAAGTGAGGAGCAACATTAGCTCTGTATAGTGGAGAAATGATGAAGTTATCTGTATTTCTATCGATGTCGGGGGCTTCCCCTGCAGCTGATCTCGGCTCTGAACATTTTCAGAAGCAGAAAAAGAAAAAGAAAAAGCTGAAATGATCCAAATCGCTGTCTGCAGACGCACAATGAGCTCCTTCATAGCTGGAGACGTGATGTGATCCTGTGCAGTTTAATCAGCGCAGGAATGTGTTCACCTGCTTTCTCACACACACTAGTCTTTACTTTCTATTTGTGCCTATTGTTTGTTTTTCGTCCCTTCCTCCTCTGACTTTGCTCTCTTTAACAACACAGTTTGGGTCTTTTCTGATTAAATTTAGTTCAGAATATAAACACGATGCTGCGACGGGCTGAGCCAAACATCAGTTCGTGCTTTTAACTCAGAGTAAAGTTTAAGAAAATGATGCTATTACTGTTCTCCAAATATCTAAAAAAAAATACATTTCCCACATTTTTTCCCTCAAACATATTTCACTGAGCTGTTTGCTTCATATAAAGTTAGAAGATGGCTCAGTTGTTGCTCAGTTTAATGATTAGAAAGTCAAATAATGTGGGATTAAACTTTTATTTTGTCAGTGCAGGAAGGTCAACTGAATATAAATCCAAAGAAAAACTGAGGCTGACGGTAATGTTGTTAATTCTGCAGTTTTTTTCACCTGATGATGGAAAAATTAAAAGATGACAGTTCATCAGATCTCAATTTAATTTTAATAGTTCTTGGTGGTGTTAAAGATAAAGTCACCAAAGTCAGTAGGATTTATCATTTAGGCACCATGAATGGAAAAACATTCAGATGGAAATCCACCAAAAATTTGTCAAAACTTTTTCCATCTGTACCAAAGTGGACATCATCATCCCCCAAAATATCAAGTGACATTTGTTTGTTTTTTTAAAGCGTAATTAAATTTAATTAAAAAACAGTAGATTTCTTTTCTTACTTATAAATGAACAAACTTTAACCTTTAACATCTTTGAGAGGATTCACATTCCCAGTTTGTTGTTTGTGGTCAAATTATTCTAACGTTGATGTCCAAAGGTAAAAAAGGTAAAAGTAAAGGTTGATTAATCTCAGTTTCACCAATTTATTCTGTCAAATCAACAAACGTGCAAATGTTTCAGCGACCTTTTTTACCTTTATTATTGCGCTGATGTAATTTAAAGTTGCATCTGGCGACTGGCTTCGATCACAAATGGGAGAAACATTCAGATAAATGTATTCTTTTATTTGTAGTTTTACATTTGGATGTTGGAGTCTGTAGAATTGAATTAAACTCTTTAACCTGGTTTCAGCTCGTCTTTATTGACACATTTACTACTATTTAGATTAGTTTTTTTGCTCTTGTCAAGCATCTTTCACATCTGGAGGCAGCTCATATTAAGTACACATACAAAAAAAAGTGTCTCAAATTAAAAACCTGCAGATCGAAATGACGTCTTCCTTCTTGCTTGAAAAGAAAATGACATCAGAGGGATGTTTAATCGTCAGTTGTGGTTCTTGCTGACTGCCTGCAGGTTCATGTTGCTCATAAATGATTTGTTTTCTTTCACTTTCCTCTGGATTATTGCTGAAGCTGTAAAAATATTTTTAAAAGGGAAATCATTAACCTTTGCAACCTCTACTGGCAAAAAACAGAAAGCGCAACAACACTGGTGAAACTTTTTCCTTCTGCAGGAATTTTTTTTCTAATCAACATAAAACATTATGCAAAACATTCATTTTTTATATATATCCTTTTTTTCTCTAATGCTTTTTTCAACATGTTTTTCTGCTTTACTTTATGTTTCTGGAAACAAACTAAACCCGTCCAGAGTCCACTACAGCTCAGAAAATCGTTTTCATCAGGTTGGCAGCAGCTTCGTCTTTCAGAGCCAATTTGTCGGGTAAAGGAACGTAAAACATAAGGAAAACATAAGGAAGAGGGGGAGAGGGCTCGATTACCAGAGACGGATCTGTTACCGACTCGAACATGAAGGCTCCTTTTTTTTAATTCGCTGGAGCAAACTTCCTGATCCCGACGTCAGCAGAATTTCAGGGTTAAAGTCAAACAAAATGGATTCGAGTCGACCTGCTGACTGCTCCTTTTGGCAGCTCAAGTGTTAAAAATGTTGTTCAGTTTCATTTTTAGGGTTTGTTTTTTCACCTTTAGCCCCCTCTGAGAGCACAATCCTGACTTTATTAACCCATCATGAGGCAGATATCACTAACAATGCGTTTTTATTTTGCAGTCTTTGTCTCAGCGTTACCAGAAGCAGATTTCGACGGCGGTTAGAGGTGAGGAAGCTCTTTATGTTGTGTCGAAGATAAATGTTTATCAGATGACCTGGTACTTCAGAAACTTGTAAAACTTGATTGTATTTTTCTTGTCGACACATCTCGTTCCTCTCGTCTTTGTTGTTAGATGAAGTGTCCCGGGTGCTGCCCTCACTTGTGATGGTGGACAGGGCTTCGCCTCGCCCCAAAGTGGCAGCCCACGTCACCGGCAGCTTCGTGCCCAAACTGGAGGGAGGAGGTGAGTCCTGCAGTCTGCGACCCGATCGAGTGATGATCAATGGGAGGTTTAATTTACTTGATTAAAGTGCCAAACAGAGGTGGAGACCAACATTTCTATTCGGAGTACATTTCAACGGCGGCCATTTTTATTCAGTCGGGCTCCGAACTGATGAAGGCCGACAAACAATCAGACGTGGCCTCGTCAACATGCCGGCACATTTTCAGCACATTTTCATTGTTTGTTACTGCAAATCCATGTAAACACATTTCCACCAGGACAAGATGAAAAGTTTGGAAGGATGAAAATGAAAAAAATGATGGTAAACTGAGTTAAAACAAATGAGATAATAGAGGTGTAAAATCTTCAGTTGCCTCATGATTCGATTATTAAATGATGGTTTATTTTCAACCATCAGTACAAACACAAGCGTGCTCAGACATCTGCTTTTAAAAAAAGCCGTCGGCGGTTTGATTTCTTTCGTCTCTCGCAGCTGCTCTGCCATCTTGTTGTGGTTTTAAAATGGAAACATGAAACAAAAGCACCAAACTCCAGAAATCATTTATCGCACAGTCCATTATTTCCCCACCAACATGAGATACTTCATCAAAATGTTCCCTTTCTAAGTCAAAATGATTTTATATGGATCTCCTGATAAAATTGACTTACAGAATTGTGATTTAGATGTAATAAACATTACAATTTTGACATACAATCTCATATTTATGCCTTACAAAGTGTTTTTCTATTGTTATCAACCATCAGTTTTCATTCCTTTTTATTCATTTTATCAATTTTAACTCTCTTTTTGATCATTTTGACCTAAAAAGTCACAGATTTAGTCAACTATAAATGGTAGAAATGCTCTTTTATAACAAATTAGCTTGTGATTTTATTCTGAACGTGTCTGTTTGTCCTCCACAGCTCCGGTCTCCGCCGGGCGTCGGATTCAGGGCCAGAAGATTTCGTGGTGGGAGGGGCAGAAGGGTTTGGCCTTCCTGCAGGACGTCCAGCTGGTGGACGGGGAGCTGGTGGTGCCGCAGCCCGGCCTTTACTACGTCTACGCCCAGACGTACTTCAGACACACTCACTCCCTGGAGGAGGAGGGCGAGGATGGCGAGGAGGCGGAGGACAGGGGCAGACCTCTGCTGCAGTACGTCTACAAAAAGGTTTGTTCAGTTATTTGATTTCATTTTATCAAGTGTTGCATCACGACATCCTAAAAACAATCACTTTGTCAGACTAAACTTGAACCTGTTTAAGATTAAACTATTCAAGAGGCCTGTAAATAAGTAAAAAAAACTGTATATTGGTTTAGAATTGGTCTAATTTTCCTGATAATGTCATAAAATGCGACATGACATGAAAAGATGTTGGTGAGTTAAATCAGACAAACATCGGAATGGCTGAAAGGAAATGTTAAAATATCAACCCACTTCATTTTTAAGGTGATTACTGAAGGCTTTTTAATGATTTTAAGGTAAATTCAGTCAGTTTTTGATAATAAAAATTAAGTAATTTGACCCAAGATGTTTTCCAGTGTTTAGTTTGTGTATCAACGGATGTTAAAAAAAAAACACATTAGAAGTGACATTTCAGATCCGGTGTTTTGAATTTTCTTTACATTTGGGTCACAGCTGTGCACTTTCAAAGAATCGACTTAAGTTCAGGCAAACACTAAATGTAATATTGTCATAAAACAAACTGTAAAATAACACAGATTGTCCGGATATTGAGCAGCTGCTGCCGTCAGACATCAGACCCGTCCATCATAAACAGTGAAACAAATCTGAAATTTATGCCCTTCTCATTTTTTCATCTCATGACCTATGAAATGAAGTAATAAAATATTTGTTCTTCCTCTGGAGCAAATGGTCTCTGTCTATATTTTGTGTTTTTTAATTCATTTCCTTGCATTGTGTTGAACTTTTCTCCGACCTACCGACACAGCATGAACACTTCACTGTCTTTATCACCATTATCACACCTCCGTGGTCTCTAACTCACCTTTTTTTCCCGCCAGGTGAGCTCCTACCCGGTTCCCATCCTGCTGATGAAGACGAGCCGAACCTCCTGCTGGTCTCGGGGCTCCCAGTTCTCGCTGCACTCCGCCCACCAGGGGGGGCTGTTCCCGCTCAGCAGCGGCGACCGCCTGTTCGTCACGGTGACCAACGCCTCCGCCGTGGACATGGACGAGAAGAGCAGCTTCTTTGGGGCGTTTCTCATCAGCTAGACGGTCGGACCGAGCTGGGATAAGCTCAACCAGATTTTTAACGTTTGTGATGAATTAATCGGGCTAAACGTGAAATTGTTGGAACCTCGAGAGACATATCAGCCACAGCGACTCACGGGGAAATTTTTTTTTTTTTACAAGATCACAAACCGAACAATTCGTCAACACTGGTTTAATTGGTGGAGAAGAGATGGATTTGTATGTGCGCGAGCTAATCGAACAAATCGACAAATATTTGAATTAAAGTTTGTTTGGCTCTGACTCGACAGAGAGCATGCTTTGTGTTGTACAAACATTTCTTTTAGGCAGAAGTACTCAAAGTTTTAAAGGTAAATTTAAGTGTGCAGAGCTGCAGATTTTTCTAACTAGTCTTGCACAGCGAAGGAGAAAAATAAGAAAATATACGAAAGAAAATGTGCAGAAGGCAGCAGGTTGGCTACCCTACAGCAAAATTGCTGCTTCTTCACAGCAAAACTATCAGGCTATGTTTAATGTCAATGTGGTCACTGGTTTGTGGAATAAACCGGTAGCTCACTGCTAACATAGTGATAATCCTCCATAGATGTGTTTTAATTTTAGTTTTAGATGCAAGGAACCTTTGAAAATTGGTAAATTCACAATTTCACCTTAAACTGCCCACAGATTCTCCACAAGGGGGAGCTATTTGGTCGTTAACAGCTCAGGTAAACGTGCAGACCTGCGCCACCTACAGGAAAGACAAACATTACACTCTCTTATTGATTTTACAGCAAACGTGTGGTTCATTATTTTCTGAAAAACTGGGGTCTGCCTTTAAGAATTGTTTGTATAAAACATTAGTAATTATTGTCTGTTTTTGTGTAAAGATGTAAATATTGTGCAGGTATTTTGTGGGTTTTTTTATTTTTCAAAAAAAGTCCTGCAAACTCGAGGTCCGGAGCTCACCATGAACTCTTCGTTTTCCCTCAGCGAGATGTCGAATATGAGGGAAGAAACGCGAGCTCTGACAGTTCAGAGAGCGGCTGTCCAAGGTGTAACATCACACATTAAATCTGTAAAAAATAACAAAAGAAAAAACAAACGCTGTTTCTTACAAATCAGGCTTCAAGTTTTGTTTTCGTTGGCAGCGGCGTCGCAGTCTCTCTTTTCAGTCGTCGGCCTTCCAGCACGTTGGCTTGTCCATCGTAGTCGTTCTCCAAATGTAGCATTAAACGCTCCCTGATGGTTGGTATTCTCGGGCACTCGTGTCACGTCGGATTAACTGCAGATGTGACATTTGGAAAACAATCAGCTGCATCGAAACAGCAGAATTGTGGGATTACTCAGTTAAACTTTAAAAGCGAAAAAAAGTTCAGGTAAAGTTTTAGAAAAAGTCGCTTTTTCCGATCTGACCTGAGAGCAGCGTTCACTGTAGCACTTATGTAAACATCACAACCTTTATCTCCTTAATTTCTTATTTTTTCTACCAATGTCTAGTTTCTTTAACTATTGGGATTGTGTACTCCATGATGTAAAACTGATAGTGGTGCTTCAAATGTTGAATTCGTGCTCCTTCATATGAATGTACCGAGTTAAAATCTGCAGTTCTGAGCTGACTGATTGCGAGGTGGACATTAACATCAGCCTGAAACACAGATTTAAAACAGTCAGGACCTTTTTGTTCGGTCTTCAGAGCTGAAAACGTCCACCTGCAGTCGCTCTTCTTCTGCCAGCTGGACCTGAAACACCTGAAGAATCAAACAGAGGACTTGCCTGCTGCAGATGATTAAACATTTGAACTGTTCGCCGGATGGACCAAAACGAAATGTGAATGTAAATAAGCAGGAGTTTTTGTCTGTAAATATGTGGAATAAAGACACTGTCAAAGGAAATTTTCTTTTTCTTTGTTCAGATTATTGATCGGTGATGCAACTTGTGGATCAAAATAAATCTGAGACATTTAAAACAACGTAAAAATAATCTGTTTAAAATGGTTTTCACAAAATGCTTTTACTTCTCGTGGACACTAGGAAGGATTTACAGGGTTCCTAAAAGTCCAATTCAAGCACTTTTCAAACATTTTAAAGGTTAATTTTCAAGATTTTCCAGCAGTTAACAGCTGTAGTAAATTCTACTCAAATTTATTTAGACTCTGATTTATTTCTTTATTGAACCAAGCTGTTTTATTATAAATGCAATTCTAAGCTCTTTATTCTACATCCAAGCATTTTTCAAACCTTCAAAATGACTGCATTAAAATTCAAGCAAAAATTTGGAGAAACCAGAAACTTTAAACAACCTTAGATGAGCTGAAGGCAAGAAAGTCAAAAGTATTTCATAACTAAGGCACGGTGTCCTGGAGGAGAGTTGTGTGATGTATTACGAAGTTTTAGAGCTCTGAAGTTTGTTGAAATCTGAGAATTTCAGCAGTGGAGTGGCTGTCTGAATCTTGTGTCTGAACCAGATAGTTTAATTCTGGGTGTACAAAGCCTCAACTTTAAATTAAAACTCAGTTTCAGTTGCAAATTATTACAGACGTACACTGTTGAGTCATTTTGTCTAGTGAAGCTATTAAAAATAATAAAAGTGTAGTTACAAGAAGTAAAAAGTGCAGATAAACAGGACAAATTTAACATCCTTATAATGAGGTTTGTTGGAGATTACTGGACATCTGAAGGGGTGTTCTGCCCCCTGCTGGGCCTTAGTAAATACTAGAGAATGAAGCTCGGTGTCGCCCTCCAGTGTTCATCTTCAGCGGTGCAGAAACAACAAACAACACTTTGAGATGAAGCAAGATACACAAAAAACAACCACACAAACAACTGCACTTTTTTTTTTAGTTTTTGATTTTCTTTCTTTTTTGTGGAAATATGTTACAGTTATATTACAGGTATTTAAATGCCCCGAGGAAAAAAAAAAAAAAATTTGGAGACACCAGAAACTGACACTGAGAAGGAGACAGCGACTGAACTGAAGACAGGAGACGTCCAGACCGGACCGACAGACTCGACAAGCAGAGAGGGCAGAACTGACGCCCAAACACGTAACCTATGTTAGGAGACGTCCAATAAATACTGCAAATGTTGTTAACGCAACTTCTTTTAAAACAAAAAAAAAAAAAAGAAAAAAAAAGAACAAAAGGACAGAGGAAAACAGGTGCGCTCTCCTTCTTGAGTCCTTTGTGGTATTTAGCAGCATGTGTGTAGCTTCCAGAAACCAAAGATTTGTGAACAACAACGTGCGAGGGCCTGCAATCAACCAGAGTTTTTAACACAAGGAAGATCAGAAGTATGGTGGAAAGTGCTTAATTAATACAAGAACACACAGATGATCGAACAGTTAAACTCTCATCCTTCGACGTATCAAAAAACCCGGACTGAAACGTTGTTTCTTCCACCATTTGCAACCAAAATTCAACATTAAACCAGTTAAATTCACAGATTTTAAACATTCAACAGACGAAAATTTAAACGCACATTTGGCTGGCGGTGTTAAAATCACATCCTCACAGCAAAAGATATCAAAAACTTGCATTATTGTGAAATGTTTTGAATTCATAGCAGTTATTCTTCAGGATCTTTGATACTCAATTTAATCATTTCATGTTCAGAGTTTAGAAAATACAATCCACCTTTCACCTGTGTGAAAATATTCTGGTTGAAAGCAGGTCTGCCCCTGCACCGGCTTCTGTTGGTTTTGAATGTAACTTATAAAATATATCATAAAATGTCTTCTTAAATGGAAACTGAGAAGTCCATGTACAAAAAGTTCTTTTTATATAAATTACACCAGTCTCTGATGTTGATGATGATGATGTCTCCGTTCCTGCTAATAAGGTTCATCTCCAAACCAAACCCTTCCCCTCACTCATACACACTCACATGCACACTCACGTGCACACGCACGCACACACACACACACACTCCCACACACACACAGAGGCGTGTGACCGAGGCCGACACAACCCGACGTAGCTACACAACATGCTCTACACATTACCCACAGTAGAGAAGAAAACAAAAACAAACTATTCCCACTGAAATGAAATCTCTGCACATACAGTAACGCTACATCTGTTCTTCTTTCTTTTTCTTCTACTCTTCCACACTGCATCTGTATGCAAGACCACAAGCATGGTGCAGTTTCGGGCGATGGACGGAGGGCGGCTCCTCAGCTTCAGCTGGTGACCCTCACTATCGCCTGTCACTGTAAGCTGCCTTGTTCTGGCTCCGCCGCCGCCGCAGGTCCCTGGCACGCCCGGATGGATAACGCCCGGCTGGCGGGGCGGGGAATGTGCGTTATCGACTGACCGGAGGAGGGCCGTGACCTCAGCAGTCAAACCGCATCTCCAGTGAATCGTCAAAGCCCCTGTTGTCGTGCCCCGCCCCCGATAGGAAGGCGGCCGTGACGGGGGCGCCGGTTGCCGTGGTGACGTTGAGGAGGGTGTTGCCGGGGGAGCTGGTGGCTGGGCTACGGAGGGCCGCCGCGGTGATACTGGTGAGGTTGATGCCCAGCGTGAGGCGAGTCTGTTCCAGAGCCTTCTCCGCCGGCACGGCGAAGGCCTCCAGCTTCTTCTCGCCGTTGGCCATGTAGGAGTTCTGACAGCCACGGCAGATACAGTCGAGACACGCCTGAGAAAGACGAACAACCGGAGAGAAAACAACACGATCTGATAAATAATGACGACAACAAAACAGGGAACAGATCAACAAGATGAGGGATAACTAGACGGTTTCTAAAACTGTCTCAAAGATCACGAATGGATGTTAACGAAAGAATAAATAATGTGAAGTTTAAACATCTACAGTGTCGTGATCTGCTGATGAAGACCGTGTGAAATGGTCGAAAGTTGGAGGAGTTCTCATTGTTTTGTCAAAGGATTTTTACTTTGTTATTCACTGTAGTCTTAGATTTATAAAAAGCTACTGCTGATACTTATGGGGCATAAATTCATAACATTTTCCATCAACATTAAAGCAGAAGTAAAGAATTTTTTCACCATTAGCTATTAACTGTGCCATTTAGCAGGTTCTCCCAACAGTTTTTTTAACTACATTTTATCACATAAAAACACAAGGAGACTTTAAATATTTAACAGTTATCCACAAACCATTGTGGTTGAGCTCAGAAAGTCAGTAAAAACGGCTTCCCCCCTTGTTTTGCTGTTGGTTAAGAAATGTTGCATCAGTTTGTTGAAATAAATTCTAATAAAATCTATTCATGGTGTGTGTGAGAGGTTTCCAAGGAAAGAAAAACCAGTAGGAAACCCTGCTGTGGTTTTCAACAGTTTGTCATAGAGGTCGAACTTCCCTAATAGCCAGAGCGGTTTATGACATGGCCTGATATTTCAGGCCATGCACGACTCCCCCATAAACAAATGAGTCGTGAAACTACGGCGCAATAAACAAACAAAAGCAATCAGTGGAGCCGCCAGGTGGAAACTGACTTTCTTTGTATACAAGATGTGACTCATTTAGAGAGACATATTTTCAAACGTGAGCAGACCAGGAGCCCACAGCGGCATGAGAGCGACGCAGCAGACTGTGAGGGGGGGTCAAAGAGGGTAATTAAAGAGGCTGGGGGGCAGCTTCAGCGTCGTTCTCACCTTGCGGTTGGAGTAGCAGGGGCAGCGCTGCCCCCTACAGGTCAACACCGATGGGTTCTGAGTGGCTCGGCCGCACTTGCAGCCCTTCTTCTCTACAGGCTTCTTATACAGTGGCTTCGAGGGGCTGGGGGGGTGTGTCAGTGGGTGTGTGCGTGGGGGTGGGGGGGTACTCTGTCGCGGGGTTGTGTGCGGGGCTTGGGGGCCCCTTGCCTGGCCTTGGTGTAAGCCTTCTTGGGGCCCCCGTGGTGCTCCACAGTCTTTTTCAGTGCCTTGTTGGGGACCAGTACAGTCTTGCCCACCTTGGGGGGGCCACCGTTGGGCACCGGGGCCAGGTGTGGGTGGGGCGTGGCGGCAGGGAACTTAGGCTCCTGTTTGGTGGTGGCACTGGGGTTAGGGTGATGAGGGGAGCTGTTGGCACCGAGGGGGGGGGCACGCAAGAGGCTGGAGATGGGGAGGGGCTGCACCTTCTCGCTGTCGCTTTCTGAGCGGGAGCGCTTGCAGTGGTACCGCGGGGGGGTGTGGGGGACGACGGTGGAAGGCTGATGGGGCGGCTGCAGCGAGGGCTGTGGGTGAGGTTGGAGGGGGCGGGGGCTGTTCTCTGTGGGGAGGGAGGGGATGAGGCGGGAGGAGTCAGGGCAGCGGGGCCCGTTGAGGCTGGGCTGAGGTACGGGAGGGGGGCAGTCCAGCTGGGTGTCGGACTCGTTGGGGTCGGGGTCAGCGTCTGTCTCCAGAGTCCTGAGCACTTCCTCAACGCTCAACAACAACGGCCCCCCGCCGTGTTTAAGGTCGTCCCCGAAAGTACTGATGTCACAAAGCCCCGCCTCCCCGGTCCCGGTGACGCTCACGCACACCGGGATCTCCTCCGAGAAGCTCTCCTGCTTCGCCACGCCACCACCCGTTTCTATAGTGATGGGCTGCAGAGAGTCCGAGCTGACCAGGCCGTTACAGTCGTGCAGCCCGTTCACGCTGACGGGACTCGGCTCCTCCGACTTGGGCTCCTTCGTGGGAGGAGCATCGTCGGGCGGCTCCGAGGTGGAGGCCGCCTGCGACAGCCCGACTGAGTCCAAAAAGTCCTCTGCCTCCGGCTCGCGCTCGGCCAACGTCAAGCCCTCGTTCAGGACGGCCTGGAGGTCCGGCGAGTCGCTGGCTGGCGGCGCTGGCTATGTGCGGGGCGAGCGGCGACTGTGTGATGTAGAGGCAGAGCTTCCTGTAACAGTGGACGAGCAGGGAGAGCTGCCGGTTCTCCTCGAAGCGGGAATAGTCCTTACACCAACTGCAGGACGGCTTCAGCTGCATCCTCTGACCCTTACAGCCTCGACAGACGTAGTGCTGACATGATGAGTCGGTGGGGGCGATGGGGTCCTGCAGCAGGTTACCTGGACACGAGAGAAAACACAGAAAACAAAAGACGCCACGTGAGCATCTGTGCAAACCCAGGATCTGATAAACTGCGGCCGCTCGTGTCAGGATTTACAAAATGCTGCTTCCTCATTCGTTTTGGTGGCTTCCTGGACTGACATGTATTTGTAAACCTGAGCGGCGCCTGGCAACCTGCCAGACTGGATGACAACCGCTCTTTGAGAGGGGCTTCCTTAGCAACGCTGGTCGCTAGGGAGCGCAGCTGCAGATCAGAAAAAAAAAGGATGAAGGTGCATTCATGAGAAACAACCGAACCTTACACTCTCTGAGCCGCCTGTCTGATAAATCCCACATAACAGCAGGAAGTCTATATTTAACGTAATGTATGGACTGCTTTGGTATTGATCTGTTATTTATGTAGTGGAGGAGCGATCAATATCGGAGTGTAATAAAGCTGATCTTCTTTTCTTGCAGTCACAGAAGCACAGAAATCACCTTTTCCCTGTGGAGGTATTCCCTCATGCATTATGCATGAACAGTGAAAACAGTGCATTAAATATACGACCAAAATAAATCAAAAATGACTTTTATTTACGAGCACGCTAACCACAGAAGCTCAGCTCCTTTTTTTTTTTTTTTAAAATCTCGTATAGTTACAGTCGCTGATATTCAAAGTTATGACCAAACACTAAGTCATGCCTCTTTTATTTGCCTTCATATATTTGTATTTTAAAGATGAGAAGCAGATTAGGTGAATAATACATATCCAGTGTGTGGAGGGGCTGTTATTCAACACGACAAACAGAGAAACGCCCCAATGCTGCCAAATAACACACAGGGGGGGGGCGGGGGTGTGTCATGATGGGTGTAGCTGGGAATTATGATGCGTTCACTGTACCCTGGAAAATCACGCTTTCACATTTCATGAGTCCAAAAGATGTTTTCTGGGAGGGTGTAATCTCAGAAATACAGGCAACAGCAACTGAAACTATGCAACTTTTTGAACACCTCAAAAAGATTCATATGAGACAACCAACATCTGTTATGAGACTCATCATCACAGGCCATGCATGTGAACGTTCATTTAGACATTAAGAAAAAAACACAAGTACCAGTATTATATAACAATAATATATTTTTTTATCTACATTGCAAACAACTGCTTAGTGTAATTGTTGTGCACATAAACAAATCTTGAATCACCACTGAAGATCACTTTGGCCATGCGACTCTGATATTGCCCACTGTACCTGAAAGCAGCATTATTTAAAGGTTTGCTCGCACAGCTGACAACAACACCTCCACACACACACACACACACACACACACACAGGTGCATCACCACATTAATATCAAAACCTCCACACTTACCGCACACCAGGCAGGACAGGGACTGGCGGAAGAACGGCAGCAGCTTGCAGAGCTCCGCCAGGGCCCGGGGGTCTCGGGGGTCGCACTGCAGCACCGACCGGCTCACGGACACGTACAGAGAGGTCGCATTCACCGGGTTCATCTCAGCTGCCTGTGCCCCGGGGGTGCTCCGGTCTGCTCCCCAAATAGATCTTCTAATACGTTACCCCCCAAAAAAATCACAACAACAGAAAAACAAAACCAAGCAGCCGCGCACGCTTAAATCGCTGCTTTTCTTAATGGAGTCTGGTGGAGGAGGAGTAGGAGAGCGTCACTTCCCCGTGATGAATCCCACATATGGAGCACTCTGAGCGGGGAGCAAGTCGAGGTTACGCACCCCAAGTCACATCCAATCCATCCTCAATTATGCAAAAACCTCTTTTTTTAATCTTGAAAAGAGGGGGAGTGGGAGGGGGGAGGTTATCTGAGTGCATTCACAGGGAGGCCGAGCACGCATTTAAATCCCGAGAGTTGTGTTTAAACAAAGCATCGCTCTTTGCTTTTTCTTCGCTGTGGCCTTTTGCAGCTGGCTAACTAGCAGAAATCAAACAACAGAGGAGGAGGAGGAGGAGGAGGAGGCGGAGGGGGGGCTTTCGCGACAAAGTGATCCGGTTTGCAATGCTTTCCCCATCCCCAGGTGATCCCATAATAGTCCGCATGCATGCTCGTCCCGGTCCCGGGGTGTCACGTCCATGCCAGGGTTGCAGCGAGGGGCGCCGGGGGCCCGCCGGGCGGTGCAGCAGCTCCGGCGGGCTCGCTGTGTTATTGTTCGCCGAAAACAAAACAGGCCGCCCCGGCTTGAGCGGCTCCTCTTCGTGGCGGTGGTGGTGAGGAAGGGGGTGCAGCTGAGCGTCGATAAGGGGGGAGGAAGGTGGAAGAGTAGGCTGGTGGACAGGCTCCTGTATTAAAGCGAAAATAATGTCTTCTTGAGGAAAAAAAGAGAGCCAGCAGAAGCACCGGGCTCGAGTGACGGAGCTGGCCGCCTGAGGTGCAACGGGAGGCGGGCTACAGAAGCAGGCCGCTCCCCTCTGGTCGGGATTAGCGGGGCTCTCTCGTTCTCGTTCTCGGCGAGAGTGAAGCGGGAACGACACCGACGGGTTTGGGTGAAGTTATGCCCGCTCGCAGCTCTCGGTGGACCCCCTCCCGGGCGTCAGCGGAGCGCGAAAGTGAATTAAATCCGTTTTCGTGTTACCGTGCTATCGTTAGCCGCGGAGGAACCCTCACACCTCCCGTCGATTTCACACACACAAACAAGGGGGCGCTGTCGCTAAACTCTCGCGAGAACACACGCAAGGCGGTTAATTTAAAAAACAATGGAATGTGCGGCCATGATGGAAACATGGCGGATTCAATACAACAACAAATTTATTTACATTTTTATTAAAAGTCACATGTTTAAAGTAATGATAATAAATCATAATGATAATAAAATAAAAATGTTCAAATACTTTTTTATTGTTTTATAAGTTAAATAGAGATTTTGTGAATTTTATTTAATCATTAATTTGTTTATTTATTTGTTCTTTAAACGCACAAACAAGCAATAAAATAAAGTGAGTGGTTGTTATTTATATAGATAATCTCTGATTGGTATTCAGTTATTTATGTTTGTTAGTTTGTTTATTTATCCAAACAAACAAAATAAAATAAAATTAGTGCTAATGTGCCCAAATTGTGGGTATTATGTAATTATTTTGTTTTGTATATACAGATTTATGATTGTCATCCCTCCATTTGTTTGTTTGTTTATTTATTGTTTGTTCAAGCATTCATGTAAACAAACAGACAACAAATAAGATCAAGTTAGTGCTATTATATCCAAACTATCCAAATCTGGTGTATTTTTTAGTTTTTCAGTTATTTAATTATTTTTGTTTATTTATTTAAACAAATACAATAAGATTGGCGCTAATCTGTCCAAATACTGTGTATTTTGTGGTTGCTTTGTTAATTATATAAAAATTTTGTGATTCTTATACACTTGTTCATTCATTCATTCAGTGTTTATTTGTTAGTTTGTTTCTTCATTCATTTATTTGAACTAACAGACAAGAAATAAAATAAAATTAGTGCTGTTATGTCGAAATCCTGGTAATCTTTTCATCCCAACAAACAGCATTGCCCGATGGACATCACTGAAAATTATTTGGTAGTATAACAATTAGAATAATTTAAATAACTTATAAAGCATCAAGATAACGGACATGTTCAACAGCAACTTTATGCGGTCATCTTCCTCAGTTTAGTTAACTGGAGCATAATCAAATAAATTTATTAAAAAGATTGACCAAGCCTGGATTTGTTGTTAAATTCACTTCATCATATGACTCACACATGCATATGAAAAGATTACCTGTTTGTCTCTATAAACAATGTTGTTGAAATGATTGAAGGTCACACTTTAACCTTTCTCTGTTATACAGTAACTTTCCATTTAGAAATGCACACTCATTTATGAACGTAATCTATGACAAAATCCTCTTCCTCATGCAGTTAGTTTACCAACCATTTTAATCTGACAATTGCAGCAACAGCAGGATGTTGCATACACGTTGCTTTTGTTTTTCTTTGGTAACTTACATCGTATTATTAGAATTGAATAATAACAAACCTCACAGGAATTAATCAAGCTTCAGTTCATCAGTCATGTTGCTGCGTCTGACTGTTTCTCTTGAGGCTCATTTGTGAAAACTTATCTGAGCTTGTACAATTTATAGAGTTTCACTTCTGATTATTTGGTAAGGCAGTATGTTTTTAAGACACCAACCAAACCCTATAAAACTTTATGACTACTGTAAGAATACATTATTATAAAGTATGTAAAGTCCTGTGTCAGTAAAGTGGAGTTAAAGTCCATAAAGTAAAGTCCTGTGTCAGTTAAAGTGGAGTTAAAGTCCATAAAGTAAAGTCCTGTGTCAGTAAAGTGGAGTTAAAGTCCATAAAGTAAAGTCCTGTGTCAGTTAAAGTGGAGTTAAAGTCCATAAAGTAAAGTCCTGTGTCAGTAAAGTGTCCCCTGTGTCTGTTGTCCTGTTGTCTGTTCTCTCATTAGATGATTCTTCCTCATCATTAATGTAAAAGCAGGATTTTACTGTTGGAGTTTTGTTGTATTTTAACGGACTGCAGCTAACGATTCTTTTTATTCTGGATCAATCTGCTGATTATTTTCTCCATTGATCCATTGATTAATTGTTTGCTTTGTAAAAATACCAACATATATTATAACTTGACATTATTAAAATACAATAATTTAAATAATTCAAAGGAAAAGAAGAAAATATGAAACTTCTAAGACATAAAAATAACTTCAATGATTATGAAAATATTAGCTCATTAATTTTCTGTCAAGTGGCTAATCAACTTCAGCTGTACTTAGTTTCACAGGTTTTGTGTGTAAAAATCTTAATCTGTAAAGTAACTAAAGCTATCATATAAATGTAATGAAGTAAAAAGTACAATGTTTGTCTCTGAACTGTAGTGGAGTAGAAGTAGAACGTTTCATGAGATTAAAATACTAAAGTAAAGTACAAGTATTTGGGTATAGAGCTTGAGTAAATATATTAAGTTACATTACATTGATTAGGTCAAAGATGCTCTAAAATAGAGTCAGCCTTAAAAACTCAACACGTCTGATACATACTGTGTGTGTAATTATAGATAATGTGTAAATATAGTGTCAACTCAACTGCATGTCATCATAAACCCACAAATTTCCATAAATATGACAGAAGACATGACTTTGGTTATATTAGTGGTTAGTAGCTACGCTTTGTTTATTCCTGTTTGTGGCGAGGTTCGAAGATGAAAACGTTGCATGAGAATGAGCAAGGGTGAAGAAAGAAGTGGAAAAAAGGAGAAGAGAGAACTCATTATGGAAGTCTTCAGAAAGTTCTGGTTAACTGTGGTAAACAAAATAACTACAAACCCACACCCACACAAAGACTCCACTGGTAGTAGCTGACACATGATGGAAACACATTGATACCATCGAACAACGCACCCATCTTGACCTTATCATCTTTCTTTATTTCCTCTTTTTCTTTGCCCCTCCTTGTCAGACAGTCACTCTGTTTCTCACAAACTCAGACCGGAGGCTGCTGACTGGCAGGGAGTTTCCACCGTGTCAAGATAAAAATAGCTCACAACTATATGTTGTTTAAGCATTCGGTTACAGATGCAATTATTTGTATGTTAATGAATTATTCTACTGAAACAAATATTTTTATGAGAAATTTATTCATTTTTCAAGCAAAATGCCAAAAATCCTCCGGTTTCAGTTTACTGAACTTAAGGATTTGCAGCTTTTCTTTGTCATATACGTGAATATATAGAGTGAATTGAATAGTTTCAGATTTTAGATGGTTGGTCAGACAAAACAAGCTAGTTGAAGACGTCACTGTGGAAATGATTATACTAATATATACTAATCATGAAAATAATGATGGAAAATTAAATTATTTGTTAGTTGCAGATTAATCAGATTCTGGTTTCTGCAGTAAAATAATCATCAGTGTTAACTTAGTTAAACAAATATATGTCATAAATACAAAATATTTAAAAGTGCATGTGTTTTAAATCCACCTTAACAGACAACTCCATTTGCTGATGAAGCCCATTAAAAGCCTGGAAAGCTCGTAAATGCTTTTTCACAAACACACAGCAACACAAGTTTAAAAGCTCAGGAATGTAGTTTGAATATTTCAGCTGCATTCCGCGTGTGTGAGTAATTCCTCTTTTTAGGATTTTTCAGCAGCGTCTCATGCCACGATGACTGTCTCTTGATGTTATTATGGTAACGGTGGAGGCTAAGAATAGTCGGTCTGTGAGTCTGTGAGGGTTATTCATAGTGTGTCTCTGAGCGGGTCTATGAGTGTGGGCGATTCCCTTCATTTTTCTCACACAAAGTACCGAAGAAAGCCTGATCTCCTCCAATGTCATTGTTCAAAGAAATCAGTAATGACAAGGAGGTCATCAAAGCATTCATTAGAAAATATTCCTGTTGACATACCTTGCCTAATGGATTCACTCAGCAGGAAGAGGTTACGCAGTGGGAGCTGTGATTAATTTCAGTGTATTGATGCTGAGCTGCACTGGAGCCAAACAGAGCTGAAGTTATTCACCAAAGTTGAGTTGAGTTGACATTTTTGGAGATCTTTTCAAGAGCCCTTTTTTTATCACATCTTAATGCACCCACACACTTTAGATATTTGAAGATTTTAATTTTGTTGTCATTTGAGTAGCAATGAGTGGCAATAATCCATAATTACAGGTGTGTTTTTGGACCTCAGTTATTGATCTTTGCTTTCTTTGTTCGGCCATAGTGACATTTACTGATAATGCTAGCAGAGGCTGGAAAAACTGTGAAAGACTGTGCGCTGCTTCACACACAGAGTGAGTCTGTTGTGTTAAAAGTCTAATTTGTCATTTTTCAGGGAAAGTCAGTGCCGACAGCCGGGTTATAATACTGCAAATGCTGCTGCAGGCTTTCATCAGTAGGATGTTGAATTGCATCCTTCGGTGATAAACAGTGACTTAACAGACCTTTATTTAAATGAACATCTTTAAGATTAGACTTTTAATGTTTTTGTCTCAATGATCTTTTAGGTTTTTTCAGTGCATAATTTCATTTTGATCATATTATTTACAATTGAAATGACAAACACAAGTGAAGCTTATTGAGTATTGTTATTTTACTGTCACTTGTTCCCTGTCCTGCTGGTGTTGTTTGTGAATATAAGTCAAACACTGTAGTGAGTTTGAGCATTGAATAAATACTTGATGGTCAAACATGGCTTGACTTTCTTGTGATGGAATACTTCTTAGATATCAAAAACCATCAAATTTATATATCAGAGCCACATTTAACGTTTTTGAATCCCATAAAGGTGATTGTTCCCTTTTCATTTCTTCTCAACATTTTTAAAAAGTATGGAAAAAAACAGCTCCTATATATTCTATATCAAATGGAAAACATCATGTATTGCACATCTTCAAGCAGGTTACATGTTGTGGATACAGCAAACAACCAAACATGATATTTGAAAACTTTGGGGGCTTTTTAAATCAAGTTACGTCATTCTGTTTTCCAATCAGACATCATGGACTTAGATATCATTGCTATGGCGATGTCACACAACAGTATCTTTACAAAAAACTTTCCACCCACCTCCCTCCTCCGTCACTCATCAGCTTTCTCTATGACACACAAAAATTGGACGACACCAACTCAAACTCGTGATCGTGCTATCCGAAACCTGCAGGGGTCCCAAACTGTGCTATTAGGGTGCTCACATGCACAAAAACCCCAGCAGCACATTTCTGTTCTGTCTTTTAAAGCTGTAAGTTGTCCTCCTCATCTACAAATGGCTTCATAACTTGTCTCCTAAACACTTCTGTGATCTCCTAAAACTGCCATCTCATTAACAAAGCCTTTTCTTTGACAGAGTTTTTTGCTTATTTTTTGTAAGTAAAGTATCCTTAATTAATGTGAAAGGTGCTTAAAATCAAATTTATTATTATTATTAAATTTCCATGAGTGATAAGTCACATAAAATGTTGTACAGTTTGTATGCCAGATACCAGATCAAATGGGAAATGTTGGAGGTGATAGTGGATGTGGAGCTCTCACTCTGGATGCTGTTCTGTAATTGTGAAAAGAAAGTTACAGAAAATCCTCCAGCGAACATTTAAGTAAATAGTCAGTTTAAAGAATTTTTCAGCTTTCTTAAATCTTTTTTCTCTGACTAACTCCTGAAATATTCATCTTTTTTTTTTTTGGCTGATTGACAGACCATTGTAGGGACACTGGAACATTTGAGTATCAACATATGCTTCACATTTGTTGGGCTGAAAGTGGAGAAGCCCTTTTACAACAAGCACATTACAGAAAACAAACTTAATCTCAGTTTCATTCATTCATTCATGATCTGAATGACTTGAAACTTTATCTGTGAACATTTGTAAGAGTTATAGTTGTGAATCAAACATTTCATGTCACACATCTCACTGTGGTTGGAACTATGAGGCCAAAAAAAGCAAAACAACCACAGACCAAAAATACAAAAATGCATATAGACAAAGGTGCGATGAGGGAGGCATATAATATGTATAATTATGTTGTTGTCACTGCAGTTCAATGTGAGTGTCAGATAACGGTGAAACACAGAAACGGAAACATCGATGACGAAGAAGATGAATCCTGCCGCGATACCTTCACGGAACCTGAACATATATGGGCATGATGGACAAACTGACTGAGTCTCTGTCACCACTGCTGCATGATTGTTTCCATCCAAGAGACATTGCTCATGACAACGACACTTCCTCTTTCTCGTGCAGAACTTGGGTATAAAAGAGCCCCCCTTCTCTGGTTCATTCATCATCAGACTTTGGCAGCAGAGTGACCGAATAACGAAGCTGTCCACAGCTGAGATCTAGACCCGGTTTCGGCACAGTTGCAACGTTTGAAGAAGAAGATGATGACTTTCTCTGCCGGCTGCTGGATTTGTCTGCTCACCCTGACTGTGGCGATGCTCTTCTCTGCAGGAGAAGGTAAAACTCAACCCTTGTTTGAGCGCTGAATTGTGCGCAGGCAGCAGCGTCTTGGATTAAATGAAAAGTTAATCAATCAAGAAATGAATGGGCAATTTGAGTGATTTTTCAAGCAAAAATGAAAAAAACATTTGCTGGTTCTGGGTTCTTAAATTGTTTCTTAATTAGATGCTTTTCTTTGGCTTACATGACAATAAGCCAAATATCTTTTGGTTTCAGTCTGTTGGATGGACAAAAGGAGGAATTTAAAAATGTCACATTGGCTCTGAGAAATTATAATGAGCATTTTCTATTATTTTGTGACATATAATTGGCAGAATAATTGATGGAAATAATTATAAGCTGTAGCTTAACAATGGGGCAATTCACAATCTCACAATTTTAAGAAAGGGTAACTGATTCACGAGTACTATATGAGAAAAAAAAACTGCAATACAAAAGAAGTATTCTGCTATTCAATTAAATTTCTCTGTGCTAGCTCTGACTTTCAGTAAAAGATAATAGATAATAGATAATAGATAATAGAAAAGCACCACCATCAGTAATGCAGGCATCAGAAAAGCAACACTAAAAATGATTCAGGGAACTGCTGGTGTGATCATATTTCTTGAAGACCTCCCAGTGTGCAAAAGGTCAATCTAACTGTACTGTTGGCTAACTGACTAGTGATGTAATGCTGAATAATGACAGTATTTTCTCTCCTCCTGTGGTGTCGCAGTGGTTTCCTCTGATCCAATTGGTTTACCCTGCTGTCACAAGGTCAACGCCAGGAAGATCCACAAATTTCAAGCGTGTTACGAGCAGTTTCCGCGAGACGACTGCAAACAACACGCCTTCCTGTAAGCACGACGCACTTTCTCCACTATTATGAGCTTTGTATAGGTCTAATTTGATTGCACAAGGGAATTTGTGACATGATAAATGTTTGTGTGATTCTCAATTTATGATTTTGATGAGAACAATGGGGGTGTTCTTTCTAAAAGTAAAAAGTAAATTCCAAATAAATAAAAAAATTATGATCAGACATTCAATGAAAAGTGCTTTGTGTCTCTGCTCACAGGATTATTAACAAGAGAGGACAGTGGTGCATCAGTCCAAATGCTACATGGCTCAACGACATGAGAGACAAGGTGGGAATCAGACGTTTACAGTCACACAAAACACCAAACAAAATGAAGTCGGGTTTCATGTGTTTAATACCAGAGCAGGTGAATTACTGGCTCATCATATCGTGTCAGAGTTAAAAGCCTGGAGAATCAAAATAGTCTCTAACTTTGCCAGGTAACTATCTGCTTGTTTCACTGAGAAACATTTGTTTTATTTCCAATTTGAACCAAATCTGAGAACACAAAAAAGTCCAATTTTGTTCTGGAGCAAAGAAAATACAAATACAGACGATTAATCCTAAATCACTTTGGTTACTTGTAATCAAATATATTTACTTTACCTCAGCACATTTCTGAGGTACTTCTGCACTAAATGTCAGAGGGAAATCTTGTACTTTTTTACTCCACTACATTTATCTGACAGCTTTAGTTACTTTGCAGAATCATACATTACATATAAAACATATGATTTAACAAATAAAATATGTTTTAGACATTAAACAAAGCAAGAGAAGATAAAATATTTAAATTATCTCCACTTTACCCTGCTGATAATACTTCTGTACTCTTATTTTAATAAACTATTGAATGCATGAAAGTATTTTTACACATATATTCATACTACGACTTTCACTTCAGTAAATGATCTCAGTACTTCTTCCACAGCACTGCACTGTCCTACCAATACTGATACTCAAGTACAAGCTAGATTAGACCTGTTAAAGGATAATTTAAGTGAAGAAGTGTTTTGAATAGAAACTATTATCACAAATGTGGGTCTTGCAAAGTGACTGACCAACATGCTTGACGCTGGTGGAGAATCATGTCATAGTGACCCCTACTGGTTGGTCTGATGGGAACATGAGTACCACAGATGAATGAGTATTTGTCCAATTAAACTTTTCCTGTTCTTTCCTTTAACTTTAACCTCTCCTTCCCTCCACTGCAGGGAGAAGTGCACTGTGAGCCTGTTTTATCGTTAAATTAAGTCCTGGAAGCTGTGGCTGCTCCGAAGATTTTCTGCTGGTTTACTATTTATTCTCTTTACATACATTTCTATTTAAAATCTAAATTATTTTTGTATTTAACTTTATACAATGATACACGCTAAATTTTGTGGCATTATTTTCATAACATTGTAAGTAATATTATTGGCAGTAAAAAAACTAAATAAATAAATGGATTTAAAATGTGAATGACTCTTGTTTTCTATGTGTGTGAAAACTAAATTTAGCTGTTGGAGCAGTGGGGATTTACTGCACGAATGAGAAATTCTGTGCTGACTCAGTGTCACATTTCTTCAAAACCAAACAGTAACAAGAAAAACAGACCTACAGCGAAGCAAATAGATATAGAATAGACACAACAATACAGAATATGAAGCAAAAACAGACCATAAGAGATAGTAAGATAAGTAAGATAATAGAAACAATATTATATAATAATCTGATCGCAATAAAGATCTTTTTTCAATTATTGAAATGCTCCATAGACTATAGCCAGACTTGAAATTAATTATGCCCCATGAAAACACAATATTGCATTAAAGACCATGAATAGGACTTGTCATTGTAAAAAAAGTATATGTGATGAATTTAAGCAGTTAGCCACTGTTGGCATTTGACATACACAGGGGGGGAGACCGGTACTGGAAAAATATTGACAGCTCATACTGTGGATTTAATAGAACATATAAACATATATGGTTGACAGACAAGGTAAGTTGCAGTTGTTACAGCAGTCAGATGTTATGTGGTCATCAACATATGAACATAATAAATATGACCACTATCATAATGTAATACAGTGCACTATGTGGGCAAAAGTATGTAGACACTGGAACATTACACCCATGTATGATAGCTGAACAGACACTAAGGGTGCTGCTATAACAGTCTCAGCTCTTCTGGATTCAGTCTTTCCATCAGATTTTGGCTCCTGATAGTGTTAGCTGGTTCACAGTTCATGTTTCTGTTCTTCCCAAAGGTGTTGGATGGGGATGAGCTTGGGGCTTTTTTCAGATGAGTCAAGTTCACCGATTTGAGAAAACCTTTTCTTTATGGAGCTGGTTTTGTGCTCAGGGGTATCGTCATGTTGACAAGACGAAACTGGTGCCACAAAGTGGCCACAAAGGAAATACACTATTGACGGTGTGTTCACATACTTTTGGGCTTGTGGTGTATATTATCACACAGGTGGACTTGAATGTCAACTGTCAGTTTGAGTGTTCATACACTGTCACCATCAAATGCAAAAACATCAGTGTGACAACAGTGGTTCCTCTGTCGACCTCATGGTGGACAGTGTGTTCACATACTTTTGGGTCTGGGTTTGTGTATTATCAGCTGGTGAACACTGCAAAAGAGGATGAACCCACAAAGATGAACACAGCAGGACCTGAATGTCAAGTGTCAGTTTGACTGTTGATGCACGATCACCATCAAATGCAAAAACAACACACAGTGACCACAGTGGTTCCTCTTTTTGTGTGAAGCTGCAGTTTGTAAGATCCCACCGTACTCGTCATTAGACTTTGGTTAGCTGAGCAACTGAATAAAGAAATTGTTCACAGCTGAAATCCAGACTCAGTTCTGGTGCAGCGCAGCGTTCGAAGACGTGAACAACTTTCTCTGTCTCAGTTTTTGTGGGTTTAAATGAAATGGTAACGAGTACATTATCCTTTTTTCAGCCAAATAAATTGTGCAACACACATATTTTACATGTGATGTAAGATTATTTGGTCTAATACCTGATGTGATGTTCAAACCTCAGTAAAAACATAATACTATAACTACTACTAATAATAATAATAACTTTAACATATAGCACCTTTTAAAACAAGGTTACAAAGTGTTTTGCAATAAAACAAGAACCAAAACATGAACCATATTTAAAACAAGATAAGATAGTGAAAAGTAAAGTAAAAAAGTGAGTTTTAGGAGGAGACTTTAAAGAGGTCATTGAGTTTGCCAGCTTGAGATCCTCTGATCCCCCGGACAGCAAACACTCAGTCATTTTGAGAATTTCAAGTGAGATTTTTGGACATCCAGTTCTTAATTCCAGCAAAGCAGGACATGAAGCAGGAAACATCGATGGTGCCAGCCTTTAAAGAGACATACAGCTGTGTATCATCTGCATAAAGATGAAAGTTGATATTATGTCTGCACATGATTTGCCCCAGGGGTAAATCATGTGCAGGGGTGTAAATGGTTTGATCTAATAGCAGGGGACCCAGAATAGACCCCTGAGGTGCCCCACAAAACAGAGGATGAAGATGGTCTAATCATTCAAAAATGTGACTAAATGTAGATCTGCATTGCTTTTCAGTTCAGATCACTCAAAATAATAAATTTATAAGAAGTAAGTCATTTGTATGTCTTGGATTGTGTCTCTTGGGCAAATTTCAAGTTGCTGTATCTTATGTATGGTGCTTACAGGAAGACACTCAGGACTTTTACCACTTCTACACATTTTTTTGGTGAAAGAATAAATCGATAATCTATGCTATTATTTACAGTTAATCTGCTGGAAGTAAATATCAATTTGAGATAAAGTATCTAACAACAGTACTCTGTATGGTTAAGATTGTAGTAAAGGTACAAAATAATGTAACTTTATTTGAACTATATATGATTTCTGGTAGTGTTAATAATACAGAGATCTACATAATGATTGTACTTTGATGGAAATCGTTCTCCCTCATTAGAAAAGCTTTGGACCAAACCACAAAACAGAAAGAAAAAAAGAGAACTTTAGTCTAATTCAAATCTTCAGGTGATGATCATATCTGATATTTGGTTTATCTGTTTCCTGTTTCAGGGTTGAACTTTATGGGGGTGGATGGAGGTGTATCAATCCGAAGTCCATGTCTTTTAAAAACCAGGTAGAGGTTTTAGAGAAATTAAACAATTAATTAATCTCCCCTTTTTCTACTCTCTCTCCGCCACAGGGAAAAATACATTGTCTTCCTCTTTGGGAACCAAACTGCAGATTCGAGGTCCTGGATGAAGATGTTGCAGCATGAATACAGTGTCAAGGCAAAAGTGCTAATCTGAGGAGTTTCTGCTGATTTATACTTCACAAAAAGATCAATTTAAAATGTTGTGAATTATTTTATACAGCTTTGACTTTAACTGTGATGGTGTTTTTAATTTTAAACTGAACCTGGACCAAAAAAAATTAAATGGATGATTAAATGGATTAAAATGATGAAAAAAGTTGACTCACTCATACATCATCTGGTTTTGAATGTTATGACAGCAAAGATTCACCAAATCAATTGAGAAATATTGTGGTAACATAGAAACACATAGTTGTGACAGACAGATGTTGCATAAAAAATATGTACAAACAAGTACATTGCATTATGTTTTTTTCAGCTACCTCAATTTTAACAGACTTCTCTCTCTTGAAAAGAGTTTATATGAAATTCAGCCGCAAGAGCATCAGTGATGTTCAGCTCTCATGTTGGGTGATCACAGAGAGGGTCTCTTTGCAGACCAATCACATTCAACTTGGGTAATCTTTTTTTATGCAGCTACCTTTCTGCGATCGATCACTGTCATGCTGAAAACACAAAAGAGATGAACAAAATTCAAGATTCAAGAGTTTTAATGTCATTTGCTCCAATAAAAACAGGTTTCACTGCACAATGGCATTCTTACTTTGCTCTTCCGTCTTCAATGCCAGATAAATAGAAAAACAAGTAAATAATATACAATAAGAGTTCAAAGAAAACTATCTACATTCAGGTATTATTGCACAAGAGCACAAGAGGGGTTGATGGTATTGTACATCCATTGTCTTTGCAATACTTCGTTGCACCAGTTTCTGCAGTATCATCAAAGAAGCTCACTAACATCTTTGTATGTTTGCATGACTTCTTTTTATTAATCATTCGAGGAAAGCCCCAGATCAGAAGTATATAAAAGCCATATTAGTGTTTATCATATTAACTCACTGAAAGTGAGTAAAAACATGTTACTGTTGACGATGATAAGCGCTGATACGAACTCCAACCTGAACATATATGGACATGATCGACAGGCTCCACTATCTTCTGGGCGTGGGTGTGTGTCTCTGGCAACACTGCTCATGACAACAGTGGTTCCTCTTTTTGCGTGAAGCTGCAGTTTATAAAACCCCACCTTTCGGGCCGTAAACAGCTGAGGTCCAGAGTCAGCTCTGGTGCAGCGAAGTGTTCAAAGATGTGGACGACTTTCTCTGCCGGCCGCTGGATTTGCCTGCTCACCCTGGCTGGGGTGATGCCCCTCTGTGCAGCAGAAGGTAAAGCTCTTCATGCATGAGGGGTTGCAGTGTTTTGAATTTAGAAAGTACCGCTCTTTATGATGAATGTGGTTCTTGCATTACCGCAAGCAAGTATAAGGAAGTTTTTGTGGATTTTAATGAAGTTGTTGCTGATATATTAACCTTTTTTTCGTTTTGAATTTAGAGGAAGAACATATTAGCTGACAGATTACTGATCTTTAATGTGATTAAAGTTGGGATAAATAAAGTGCTTTCATATCTTGTGTTTTTAGTTACATTTCTGAACATTGAATACTATACTAAAGGTTTTTTTTGTAACCTCTAACCTTAAAGATTAGAAGGATGTATAGACTCAAACTAAAATAATCCCTCTCCATCATCATTTATAATCCATTAGAAGTGTTCATTTGTGTCTGTATCTGCAGAATTTATTATTTTTGCTGTGTTTGGGTCTTTTCTGGACGTTAACCTTTGGAGAGTGGTGTGTAGTGAAAGTTGTGTGAGTCAAAAAATAAAACATGCATTCATAAACTTTTAGCACATTTTAAAATAGACTGCAGCCCGATTTACATGAAGAAAAAGCAAAAGAAGATAAAAGATCACTGCGTCTTGAGACCGAGAGTGACAGTTTATCACGCTTGTTATTTTGACGAGTTTAAAACAAAGGATTGGTATTTCTGAATAATGACGGTCTCTCTTTCTCTCTGTTATGTTTTGATGCAGTTAATTCACAAATTATCGAACTACCCTGCTGCCGGGGAAACAAAGTCAGAGAGATTGATAACATCAAAGAGTGTTTCGAGCAGAACCCCAGAGCCCGATGCAATCACCATGCCTACGTGTGAGTACAGAATGTCTTCAATCATACATAAAATATGTTTGTGACTAATTTAATGAGAACTTCAGCCAAATGATAAAACACACGCCAAATAATGAACATGTTTTTGTTTTATTTACCCTTTTTCTAGGATTATTACTAAAGATCAAAAAATGATATGCGTCGCACACCCACCTCCCCCATGGCTCAAAAAAAAGCTGGATTCGGTAAATATATATGTTATATATAAATAATCTAAATAACCATTATAAATCTGCTCAGTCACAAAGTCTGAATCAACTAACATTCAGTTTGATGAATGAAAATACTTTTGATAAATTTCCAAAATGTGCTGAAATAAGCAAGCTGTGACTCTCCAAAGCTCTTTTTGTGTACAATCAGGTGATGTTGAATTTAGTGAACTGTACCTGAGAAACAAAATACTGTACTGAGTCTCCATTTACCTTCAGCTGCTTGATTAAGCTGTTACGTTCACTTCAGTACAAAACTAGTTGAGTTATCACATCATGATTCGTCTTTGAATAAGCTTTGAACCGGGAGGTAACTTACTGTGAACTGAGGCGATAACGGCGCTCTCAGTCACCGGTGAGCAAAACACCACTGCTGCCCACTTCTATCCTGATATCCACCTTACATTGTCTTTTGCACACTTCACAAATCTAACACAGTTTATTTCCACATCCCACTGTCTGTTTGTGTTTTTTGATTTACAATGTAAGTAAAGGACAGGTTTAGAAGTGTAAAAAAACATTCAAGCAGTTCAGTTGATTGCTTAAATTCACAGGGATTTACTCAGTTTTCTGTCTCTGAGTGTCTCTAATCATCTCCTTTCTTCGCAATCTCAGGGAGAACTGAGTTGTCCCCCAGAAATCTCCAAACCACGCAGATTAAAGAAGAAGAAAAAGATGTGAAACAGCAAAACGATGGAGCGGAGCAGCTTCTGAGGATCATTTCTGCGGGTTTACTGCCACTTGCTTTTAATAAAAAACAGATATAACTTTCATGATTTTATGCAGCTTAAAACAAATTCCGAAGCATTATTTTAAAAAATAATATAAAAATAATTAATGGCAAAGCTTTTTTTCTGGAAATGAGTGTTGAAAGAAAAAATAAATCATTTCAAACGGCTTTTAAATGTAACTGAATAATTTCTTCCTGTTTTCTCCACATTTAGTCAGTATAGTACAGCGCTGGTCTTGTATGAATGGGGATTTCTGTGGCACAAATAGAAACATGAATGGAGCATATTAATAACATAAATAATAAATCAGCAACAGTTATTCTTAGCTGTCTGAAACTCAGTGACCACATCCTCTCTGAAAGCATCTGTGTGCTTACACGTGGTTTATTATTGGTATTATGTATGTAGTATGAATCACAGACGCTGAGGCTTTCCCCTTCCTTACTCTGCATTATCTCATGACGCAGGTTCAATACAATGAACACCAAAAGATTCAGATCAAAATAAGAAGAAATTGATGATCCGCAGTACCTGAAATATGACACATTACTAATCACAAGTGGACTAAATCATCACTAAATAAGTAGCTTAATCATCCAGAATGTATTAAACCTCTATGTATATGATCTAAATCTTCTATGAACTGATTTTTTTTTTATTTTGTACAACTGGTTGGACAAAATAAGACATTTTAAGGCATCGTCATGGGCTTGTGATGGGCATTTTTTGCTATTTTCTCTCATTTTACAGGCTAAAGTATTAATAAATTTATCAGGAAATGAATATTTACATGAATTGATAATGAAAATAGTTGTTAGATGCGACCTTAAATCATATTAAAGGTTATTAATAAAGGTTCAGTTCTGCAGGCATTTCCTCCTGATTCATATATCTGGCCTTTAACTGCAGACAGATTTGGGTTTCTGATTACTGTCCTGCTAAACATGTGATAAAAATTAAAATATATAATCCAACTTTGACAAAATTGCTGTGTTTTTAGAAAAAATTATCTCCGGTAAAAGGTGTAGGTTAGTTATTTGGATTGAAAATGTATAAGATGAAAAAAATTCATTTTACAGGCTGGCTGTGGGTTTGACTTTAAGTTTTAATGAATTAATCTCCTGTACATTTACTTCATCTTTTGATTCTATAATTAGATTTGGTTTACATTTATTTAACCTTTCAATGTTTTAATGGTCTTGGTCTTTTAATGGTTGTCTGTTATCTGCATGTAAATGAAACTTTGCAATGAAGATTTGGCAAAAGATTTTTTAATGTAGTTCCCCAATAATAATTATATTTTTATGCAAATTCGTTTGCATGCAATTACATTTAATGGTTCTTATTTTATGTTTAGAAGTTATATATTTATTTATATGCACGTAATGATGAGGCTCTCACAGGTTCAGTAGAAATACAGAGGATATAATGCAATGCTATGTGAATAATAATAAAAAATGACTAAAATGATTTATGAGCCGATTGGGGCGTCAGTCAGATGCTGATATCTGTAGAAACGCCCAACACTAATACAGGGTGAAAACAAGTTGCACTGGCGGGTTAATGTCTCATTACAGAAACACCTCGTCACAGTGACAGGACGGATGAAGAATGAGAAAGAGAAAGATCGATAAGCTGCATATTCAAAGAAATTGTTGCTTCACTTTGACATCCATTTGCACAAACGAGGCGTCAACCCAGAATAATAATCTATAATCTGCATTTTACTGAAGTTTAGGAAGGACAGACTGTCTGCAGCTTTAGTTAAAGTCCCATTTAAAACGTAAAAACAGCAGGGAAGACTTCTTCAACAGTAAACCTACGACACATTTAGGCTCATCACAAACTGCATTTTGTCAGTTTTGTCAGTTTTTTGCATTGAAGTTATTGTGTCATGTCATGCAGCTGCTCCTACAACGACTCCTGCTTTAAGATGATACTGTATAAAACACACACACACACACAAATGTTTTTAGATAATAAACCATCCAGATCTGCACCATTTACATTTTATCAGGATCAAATGTTTTTTTTGAACAATTTCAGCAACTTCAACTTCATTTTTTAAGTGGTTATGAAACAGTTTTAATTTAATACTGATGCCTCTTTAAGCAAACGAGACCAACAGAGAAAAGCGTGGCTGTTTTCTTTAAGCTGCCGCCGGGTTACCATCACGTCAGACTTAACAGAGTTTGTTCTGGCTTATTTCGAGCTTCTTCAGTCGCTTACTAAAGGTCCAATTTCTGGCGCTTTCTTCTGCTGTCCTCCGGATGAAGTCATCTTATTGCATATGCACTTTGTAAAAGAAAGAAAGAAAGAAAGACCTACAATACATTTCTTCTTTCAATACAAACTTTACTTTGAGGCCTTTATGTGTATGTCACCCCCAAAGTTATCATTTATTCTCATTTCTCATCTTATCTCTGGGGATCAATAAAGAAATCTATCCATCTATCCAATCTCACGCACATGACAGACATATAGATAAATGCTTTATTATCTGTGTTTGTGTTAGTTTGATTAAATGCACCTTTATTTATGCTGCAGGGAATTTAAAAAATGTCTTTAAAATGAACAAAGCGGCCCTCTAAAAGACAAGGCGACACATAAATGCATCAGAAACTTTGGGAAATGTGCGTCTCTAAAGTACAATGTCAGCATTTTGCAGTGAAACCGGCACTTTCGGTCTCTGCAGGTTTGAGGTCTCGGGGGGTTTCCTGCATTATGTTTAAAGCAGAAGCAAGTTATTGGCTTGTTGCAACATTTCCTTGCAACAACCCTTTTTTTTTGCTCTAAATTTGGCTGCAGGTTTTCTGCTCCACACTTGATGGCGACAAAGTTGTGATAAACTCTGACTGAGGGCCGTCTGTAGTTTCCACAGGCGTGCTGGTTTATGTGCCCCCGCTACTTGTGAATTTCATCACTCTGGTTTCAATATTAGTGTTGCTCAGATTTGTAAAAGAAAAAAGACTTATGTGGTTTTATGGCCTCAAGAGAAAACAAAAATCAGTGTGTGTCATAATGGAGAAAAAATGCTGCTTAAGTTGTTTTTCATGTGTAATTAAAAGTCTTTTAACCCTAGAACAGTAACATATCAGTTAGTGACCATCTCTAACGTTGGGTATATTTTACCCGATATAAGAAATACTTCTCATCAAAATATATTCAACAATACATGCATTGTTTTCCCCTATGCAACGTCTGATAAAAAAAATGTATCATGGGGGACCCAATAAAAACTATAAAGACTACAATCGCGTGGGTGAAAATCACCCGATGTTAGTGTTCTAGGGTTAAATGTCACGTAGGAATGTGCATATTGTTTTTTTAGCCTCTCTTTGTTTGTTCACACCTCGTCAGTTCACACCTTTTATGCACAACATTTAAAAAACGTCAGCATGTCTTCTTTTTCCTCCCAGCTGGGAGGGCTCATAGATCCATCACAGGCCCAAAATAAAAACATCTCAGGTCTGTACAGACCAACAGAGGGACTTCTGTAAATTTCATAAAACATAAAAAAAAAACCCATTTCATTTATCAAAAAAAAATTACACAAAAAATTCAAAGGAAGTAAAGACAAAATCAACACTAACTTGAGACGATGTGAGAGATCAGACCGAGTCAACACAGACTAACGAGGATCAAATGAAACATCGATTTTAAGACAGAATCGCTTCTTCTTTTCATTCTCCATTTTTCACTCCGTCTGTAAAGGAGGAACAGGTTTCTCAAATTGTTTCAAAATAAAACAAAACTAACTAAAACTAAACTAAAAAACATGTTAACATGTTAAAATTCAGAAAACTAATATTTTACATAAATCTACTGAGCGACTTTTTCACCAGTCTTTTCTTTTTTCCTCTTCAATGCAAATTTTTGATTTAAGGTGTCTTTCATATCTTTTTTTGCACTGTAACTCTCTCTCTCTCTCTCTCTCTCTCTTTGTCAGGAAATACTGTGGCTGATCAGAGGCGACTAAAGCTGATGTAACTCATCTTTATAAAAAATGTACCAAACATGGAGATATATTATGTTTATCCACTTTAGGCAACCTCCAGTTTTAATGATGCAGTGAGTCAAAAGAGACGACCAGTGAAATATTTCTTCACACATTTTTCTACATGTCCATTCAACTCTTGCAAATAAATAATCAAATTCTCAAAGCAGCTATAATCAATATTTTTACACATAATTATCAGCTCAAAAACTGCAGCTCCCCTCAGCTTTACTGCGTCTGAAAGTGAGTTTTATTTCCTGAGCACAGTTTTAATATTCTGGTTCACATTCAAAGCTCTTATAGCGTCATTTTCAGAAAAAAAGCTCTAAAAACATCCACCTGCTTAAAAGACAGACACAGTTAGAGACTAGTTGATGAAAACGGTGGAGTATGGATATTCCCTCAGGAGCTGGTAGAGACCAAAAACAGAACTAAAAGAGAGAAAACGTTCATCAGGTGGGCACAAAGAGTGAAAACTATCCAAAGTATGAATGCAGCAAAACAAACTACAAAATAAAAGCCTGAGATCTTTTCATGATTCTCTGAAGCTACAGAGGAGGCAGCCGTTGTGGTTGAAGCGTTTTCATTTTGATTCTTATCATTTGTCACTTTTGTCTCAGTATTAAAGGGAGAAAACATCAGGTGTGAACATTTCATATACTTCAGCTCAAACACAGCACAAAAGTTCATTTCTGACCTTGAAAATTGTGTTGAAATTTCCTCACTTGTCGCATGTAAGCTTCAGTTTCCATGACAACTCCCGATCCGCTGATAAAGACCATGTGATGTATTTGGGAGCTTTTGTCACACTAATTCAGTGTAAACTGTGTTTTGCAACCATTTAAAAAACAAAAAGGCACAGTAGAGTACAGCACAGAGCCAGATCTTTCTAAAGAAGTTGGGATATTGTTTTAAATTCTGCAAAATAGATAAGCCATGTGATAAACCAGCAGAAGAGTCAGGAAAAATTTGTAATCTGCTCTGTCTACAGTTTGTCTGGTTTGTTGGAGCGATTTGCTGACACTAACAACTAAACTGACCATCATTTCTCCACATCCCATGACACAGCATCTGGTCTAGTTATAATTCTTTATAATCGGAGCATTAGTCAGATACCGACATTAATCGCTCTGAAATGGAGGTATGATTAATATTAGCACATGATCCGGTCATCCTTTTTGAAAGTCATTGGGCATAATTACTTCCCCTTTTCTTGATTTTTTTTGTACAACTTCAACAGATATTGCAGGAAGGGCAGGAAGTAATTGAGTGGTTTCAAGGAAACATTGTCCTTCTTGGTGTGTTGAAACCATGAGGTCACAAATTTTCCACTGTAAAATGACATTTCTTCACAGTGCCTTATGCATCTTTTTACAAAAACTGAGCTTTCTTGAGGCTGGTTCTAAAAAAAATTGATTTCCCAGAATTTTAACATGATTTTTTTAACAGCCTCAAATCCAAATCAGTCGACAGAAGCAAGTTAAAAAATAAATATATATAATAATAAATGATCTGCACGTTAATCTGGAATTACAGAGGAGGCTACGAAACACCTGAAAATAAATGTCGAGTGTTCAGTTAAAGGCGAAGTTCACACCTTCTGTATTCAGTGCCCTCGTCTCTTCTGCCAAAGTGTACTAAAAATCACTCGGAAACATGAAACACACCTTCTTTATTTCATCTTTGTGTTTAAGTTTGCATCATTTTGGATATAAATGATCAAACTGTGCATAAACATAATCAAAATGTGTGTTTCACAATAATATCTTTATAGAATAATTCCGCTCTCATCTTCATCTTCATCTTGTCCCGTGTCTCTTCTCTTCCCAAAGCTTTGATTGAGAGCATCTTTACATTTTTCTCTGTGAAGAAAGTAAACACAGACTCAACTAAAATATATAAATTGGTGACAAACTGAAGGAATAAACAACATGATGTGTCTTTGTGAGGATTCAGGCCTCAACGAGCCTTCACGGCAGCTTCAGTGCTTCTTGCCAAACCTGTTGAGCTCTTTTATCCTTTGCAGGTTATCCCATTATCTACATTATCTACAGCCTCTCCCACTCTTCCCACTTTAACCTCGCTGACTTTATCGGGTTTGTCAAACAGCCTCAGTGCTTCAGTGATGACATTAGATAAATAAACCTTGCACATGAATAACAGTTGGTATTTTGACACAACGTTAGAAAGTCATAAAGTTAGAAAGTTTGTGAAGGATTAGCGAGCATGTGTGGACAGTTCTGAGTTAATCCCTCAGCTGTTTGTATAAACAGCCTTCTTCAAACAACAACTTATAAAGAGACGCCAAAAAGGTTTGAATACATGAGGAAATCATGTCTGTGCATGTATGTGCAAATTGCTCACCGCTTCCTCTTTTGTCACCCAAACTAATGAAATTGATAAGAAATGCTTCATGCAAAGTTAGTGCTGCCGTCAGCTTCTGTTAGAAACTAATAACAGAATGAGAAACCTTATAGATGAAACATAAATTTAATTTTTAAAATGATCTCTAATGGTTGCAGTCAGTTAGGCATCATTTTAAAGTGCTGCCAGACACCTACAGACTCTAAACTGATTCAGTATGAGAAGAGGAAGCGGTTTGCAGCGGATGCAGCGGATGTTAGTCTCAAACAAAAAAAAAAAAAAAAAAAAGAGGAAATATGACTGAGAAGTCTAAGAATATGGTGGACAAACTCAGCAAAATAAATACACTTCAAACTCTTCATTTCGCCCTCCTAGCCTCTCGATGCGATTGATGCTTTTGGTCTCAGAAAGGGAAAAAAAGCAGGTGTGAATCAAAGATGATAAAAATAATCAGAAAATATCATCCTTTGCTCATTTCAGCCTATAAACTGAGTCCTACATGTTTAATTGACCTTTGCCCTGTTTTGCGTCCACATGAGTATTTGAAGTTGTGTCAGACGGAGGCCTCACATTCCTCCCATGCTGCTCATGTCGAATATGTCATGAACTGAACGCAAGATAAAATAACCGCAGTCATACCAAACATTGACGTGAGCTCACATTATTTCAAAGGACGCTATTTAAAAAATGCAACTCCTCCTCACTTATCAGCTCTTTGCTTACACAATATTGAGATTTTTTAGATAAATTCATTCTGATGTGGATTGAGAAACTAAGCTTTTCCTTCTTTTTTTTTTTTAAGTGGGAAACTCTCTGAAAGTACAAAATAATCCACTCTGCATGCAAAGCCCTCTGTAAAACACCGCTGTGTGTTGAAACTGATAATGAGAAGTGGGGTAAAAGGAAAGTAGGAAGGAAGTTTGGTTTATTTTCATCTTTCTACCATCAACACCAAGCTAAGTGAGAGCAAGTGGGAAACTTTTATCTTAATGTCACATAATCACCCCTTCTGTCTGCTGAGCTGCAAATAAACTGTTAAGTTTAGATGCAAAAATAGAAACTTATGTTTGGTATTAAATATGTAAATCATCGGAGGTGAAGAATCTGAGGCACCTTTAGCCTGACAATTTCATTTTGTGAGTCCCTTTTTTTAAGAATGATCTTAACATAAGGATCCCTAAAACAACTACAAGCCTTATTTTAATGTATCCTTTGTGGTTTTGCTTTGGTTTTTAGCTCTTCCTGTTCTGTCTTTGCCCTCCAAACATAGTCATTTCTTGATCTATTTAACCGATGTTTACTGTGAAAATAAACACCTCCTCCACGAGACTGTTTCTTTTATCTGTGACAGCATGATGTGTGCACAATTCGTGTTAAGACATTAGCTCACCACAGTGCGAACACCTTCAGTAGGTGTGACACAAAACCCCCACACATATACATGTTTTCAGAAAGTCTTAACACCTTCTATAGAAAACATGATGACAATGACTGTTTAAATGTCGTGGGAAGGAAAAATGAGAGGTGAGGTTTTAGAGGCTAGAAATTAATCACTGACTGACTGAAACTTTGCTGACCAAGAATGGAGACCACGTTGGTGGCTGCTCATGCTACCACACATCTGGTTTCTCTATTAGGGAGGCCTTTAGGCTTTAAGTTATATTTTCTAATAAAAAAAACAGTGCGCGCAAAGATGCTTTTAGTTTTACATTTACATCTTACAAGAAGTCAACAAACTGAAAGTCTGCCGAGGGTGGAAGGTTCTGCTTTTATTCTGATGCAATTCCCAGTCATTTCCTGTCTCCATTATTCGGTCTTTTCGTTTGAGTTGAAGGATCTGTACGTTTCCTTGTTCCCATGGGCTCCCGTTAGTGCTTTCTCAGTGCCACAGTTCACAGTTCTGCATACGTGGACGCTGTTTGGAGAGTACGTGGGTTTTCTTTGAGAGGTGTTGCTGCTCTGCTTTACGGTTTTACAGAAGTAATTTTCACTGCTGCAAGTTTTATACGCAGTCATACACATACTTGCATGTGCACTGTTCTTTTACTGCTTCACTTATTTAGATTTAATCAGATTTATTAGTGCACAAACAATATGAGCTTCATTGCTAAATTTATTGGACGCTCCTTCTGCAACTAACTTTGCAGTGCCTAACTATGCTGCACAGAAATATACTTTACACTTTTCTTATTCAATTGTAGTCTTCCCTAGAGCTGTATTGATCTCTGTTAATTTGTTTTTCAGCACGCTACAACCAAGACAGAGACGATGTCATTAAAAGAGCTCCAGTGAAATCTCAAATAAAGGAAAACTTTGGTGGGAAACATAATAAAAAATAAATAAATAATTTTTGTTTTTCTGTTAAAACATTTCACCATGTTGCTTCATGTGTGCTGTTTTTTATCTGCTATCTCGTTCACTATTAAAAATACTTTGCTCATGTGATTGATGGGGTGTTTTGAAAAGAGGCAGAAGAGGAAGTGATTAGGTCAGGGGTCCCAGCGACCGACGAGTCAACCACGATCAAGGAAACAAGTTGGTTTGAGAGATAGATGCTGTTCATACATGCAGCAGGCCTCAGACTTAATGTAGAGACAGTTTAATTATTCTGTCTTATTCTTGTAACTCACGCCTTTATCATTAATATTTAATTTGATTCATCTGTAAGGACTTGGCTTGAGAAATGGAAGGTGCAGCATGGACCATTTTGCTTAGAGCGTCTTACTTAAGGGCAGCCCTGTTCCTCCATAATGATTTATACTCATGTCTATAGGCCTGTGAGTACATATATGTGTGTGTTTTTCTGTGCTATATGTGTGCATAATGGAAAAATAATAAACTGAAAGAGTGCAATTTCCCAAAGAGGGACCAATAAAGTATTTATCTCCTCTTACAAAGATAAATAGAAGATAGATCAATTATTATCCCACATTGGGGAAATTCACTTGTTACAGCAGCTCAAAAGGATAACAAATTTGAAAAGAAGTACAAAAAATAGATATAAAAATATAGCAGGTAAAATTTGCATAAATACGCAATAAACATGAGTAAATACAATATATACATCCTCCAATATAAAGATTGTTATCACATTGGATAAGGAATAGCACATGATGAGTAAAGTGATTAAAGTGACAAAAGGTGACAGATGGTGATGATAAACAGTAGTGTCATGTTATGTTGAATTAAACAGTCTTATCAAGTTGGGATGTAAAATATTTCAGTGTTGATTTTTAAACATGTTGTTTTGTGTTAAATGTGACCAACAGAATCAAGCCACTGAAATTACTCTGGCTGATAAAGAAGACAAACTTCTGATTTTCATTCTCATTGTGACTCAGATTTATGCTCTTCTACGCCAACGACTGCAGAGTGTGACTTTATGAGTGTTTGACTAAATACAGTAAATTAAGTTTGATCTCTTCAGGGATCATTGCTTGTTCGCTGTTCATGCACTGTGAGATACTTTAAACATGATTTATAATTAACTACTTAGTGAAGTAGGTAAATTATAATTAATAATTAATTACAACTTTGCATTAAGCACGACTGGTGCTGTACATTATATCTCATACAGTTCAACATATCAAGTCATGTTGTGACATGTCTGTGTGTCATTGGGCTGGAGCGTACATGTCCCACCCAGAATGATTGCTAAAGTCCTTAGGAAACAACAAATGCGACAAAAGAGACTTCCTCAAAATGAGGAAAAAAGTGTAATTTTTACAGAGAAAAAAAATCTCTTTTGTTAGTAGCTTCAGTTTTTTTGTTGTCTTGAAATGACGCAGATTCACACCAAACAGTGACCAGTTTGCATCAAGTTTTCTGACTGATTCATAACTTTTTTTCTTTGTTAATGTTTTAATAAATTCTCTGATAAAAGGCATTGTAACTTTAGGCTGACCTCAGGATTCACACTTCCGAACCTCGTGATCAGATATTCAAGAAAAACCGTGACTTCGTTTTCCAAATGAACCACTGTGATGAAAGTGCTTCCTGACGATGGAGTCAGTCAATTCGTGGAAACCCCCCCGTGAATCAGCAGGTCATTCATTCAGACAAAGCGAGAGGAGGGAAAAAGAAAAACGTCGGATAATGACTAATCAGAGGGACCACTTCTCCTTTCTCTGGGCTTAAATATCGATGTGTCCAGACGTCTGTCAGTTCACCAAGCTCTCTGGAGAGGAACAGAGAAGAAACACCAGCAGAGATAACTTAATCCAGTATTTATACATCTAATCTCATATTTATCATCCTTTTTTGAAAATGGCAAACTGTGGAAATCTGTTGAAGAGTGCGCTGGTCGCCATCGTCCTGGTGTTTGTGGTTCTGTCAGCATCAGAACGTAAGATTATGCTCTAATTTTAATTTTACCTTAGCAGATAAAGTTATGCTCACTGTGAACCATTTAAAAGGTTTTTTTTTTCTTTTTTTTTGAATGAACTCTGATCTGTTTCTGTTCATTTTTTTAGCTCAGAAGTTGGCATCCTGCTGTAAGACAGTCAGCAATCAGGAGATTAAAGAACCGATCTTGGGATACTTGATCCAGAAAGCCACTGCTGAATGTATCCGAGCTGTCATGTAAGTAAAAAAACACATTACTGTATTTCTGTATGCTGAAAAAAAAAAGATCAATTTCAGCCTTTATCACCCAGTTTTAGTGCTATTGCTTAAATTTCATAGATGTTTTTTTAAAAATTAGGCGATTGTAGAACACTATTAATATTGTTTTGGCCTAGTATTACTATACTATTACTACACTTGTCTTGTATTTTAAGAAAGAGTTAGAGTACTAATTTTGTGCTTTTTTTTCTGCAGCTTTCAAACAGAGAAGGGTCTCTTCTGCAGTCAGCTGACCGCTCCCTGGGTTCGCAGCAAGATTAAGGCATTTGAGTGAGTTTATTATGATCATTAATTCACTCAAACTCTGACTTTTCTACACTCATTTATTCAATCCCAAACTTATGGTCTAATATGTATTTTTCCTTTTATAATCTTTCTCACAGGAAAGCAAAAGGTCTGGCCACTCCTTCGTCTGTGGTTCCCTCGTCCACAGCCTCCCTCCTCTCCATAATCACATCCAGCGCCTCCCCTGCTTCATCCTCCACTCCTCTTTCTCCCTCTTCCTCCTCCTCCTCCTCTCTTCCTTCTTTCTCTTCCACTTCTGAGATGCCTGCTGGTGAAACCTTTTCTGAAACGGACAACGAGTAGGCCTGCATCTTCTCCACCTCTGGACAATGAAAACGAAGACCAGATTTGTCCAGAAGTTAACAATTACGGCCTCAACACTGATAGAAAATGTTTTAAATAGAAAATAATGATGTTATTATTTAATGTTGAATATTTAGTTTCTTTCAATTATTCTCTCAGCAAGTGAAATTATTTATTAGTTTAATTGAATTGAGCAGTGATAGGGGTATTCAAGTATTTATTACAAAGCATATTTATCAACATTTACAAGTTACGACTTTATGATGACATGTTTTTATCATCAAAATGCAGCTCTAAAAATTTATGAAATTGTTCTGAGAAAATGTCTTTTTTAAACTATTTATTTTTTGAAAAGCTTGTGATAACCTTTCCTCTAAAAGTTGTGGAACCATGAAAACATTTGTTAGAAATAAATTTTGCTCAACCTGAATCCAGCTGTGAGTTTTTATTAAGATCTATTAAGATCAAACTTGCCAATACCTGTGGCAGCTGCGGCCCGTGGTCCGAAAACACTAAATTACTCATCGTCACAGAAAGTTGTTAAATATGGAACAACTTCGTCTTCCAGAAACATCAATGCACAGGCAAGGAAGCTTTGCTTTGCTCCTTGCATAACCACCACTAAGTCTTGTTATTCATTTTCCATTTTGGTTTTTCCTCTTCTGAATATTCATACACCTCCGACTCTCTCTGAGCTTTTATTTTACGTGTCAATACAGTCCGGTGTTGAGGTCCTTCATGGATGGCAGCTTCGTCCTGGTGATGTTTTTGTGCAGCTTTACTCTTAAAGGGCAGTTAACATACTCTAATTCCTAATCTCACCACTGCTGGATTTTCTTTTGGAGTCCGTGATAGTTCTTAGTCCGGACCACATGTTGCAGGTTTTGGGTCCCCTTTCTCCTTGTATTGCTTCTTGGCATGACTAATTGCTCACTGTGAACGTGTAGCAGGATTTCCTGCATTCGTCCAAATCAGCATCAGTCTTTTCTTTAAGTTTGGCCAACTGTGGATCAGGAGGTCGAGCAGGTCATCCACTACGAGGAAGGTCAGCGGTTCGATCCACAATTCCTCCAGTCTGCATGTCGAAATGGTCTTGGCCAAGCTACTAAACAGCAGATTGCTCCATCAATGTATGTTTGTGTGTGTGAATGACATCCTTGAGACCTCAGTGAATGAATGTGTCACTTAATGAGGTGAATAATACGTATTGTAAAGAGCTTTGAGTGGTCAAAATATTTGAAAAGATAAGATATAAGTCCATCCATGTAACATGATTTCCCCATTAACCCTGAGTACAACTTAATAGATTTTTTATTATTATTATATATTTTGTAGATGTAGCCAATGACTTTCAGGTCTCTGGGATGCACAGTCCCCCAGGACTTGAAGTGGGAGTCCAAGATCAACACCATCAGGAAGAGCAGAGGATGAACCCCCTGATTCCAGCTCAGGAAGTTCAACCTGCCTTGGTTTTACTGCGCTGTTGGATCAACCAACGGACAGTCAGGACTGCAAAGAAAATCACAAACTTGCCCTCCATTCAGGACTTAAACGTGTCCAGAGTCAGGAAACAGACGGGAAACATCACTGCAGATCCGTCACACCCTGAACATAACCTGTTCCACTTCTGGGAGGCGCTACAGAGCTCTGTACACCAAAACATCCAGACGCATGAAGATGATGAACATTTATCATCAGTGAGGATCAATCGTGGTGCAATAACCCTGCAACACAAACATCCACTGGACCTGTAAATAACATATAATATATTCTAATTATTAATATGCATTGTTTTTATGTACTGTGTATACTACACTGTTATACCACATACCTCTTGTGTTTAAAAAAAAACAAACCATATTTATTTTTTTCAAGCATTCATTGTAGTTTATTATCCATCTGACAGCATGATAGAGTCGCCTTCAACATTTCCTCGGCCTGACCTTCGCCTCCGTTTTCCAGGTGTAACAGCAGGTAATCAAAGCCAGAAATATTCATTATTGTTGGTTCACTGTGGTGAAAAAGTGCCGTCCACCAACAATCTGATGTTCAACAGCTGCTCTCATCATTTTACGGTTGATTTCACTCATCACAACATTCACTTAATGCCGGGAAGTATCCATCATATGTGATATATGACCTGATGATATACACTATGATGATATTATATTTCATATCATACTTTTATTTTATAGTTAGAGTATATATTAGACATATATTATATATGCACATTATATGCATCAGCATGATATCATACAGATATTTGGATGTCACTGTGTTACTAATGATATTAGTAATACAGTGACATCAGTGTTCACCATCATCACAAGATGAGTGAGCTCTGTTGATCGTATCAGCCTTATCAGCTTATCTATTTATCTCACATTTTTTGACTGTGTGTTGGTCGGCACTCTGTCTATTTTCTGAGTGCTCTACCTCAATATTTTATTGTATTTTATTGTATTTTAATGTACCTGCTGCTGTGACAACTTAATTTCCCTCTGGGCATCAATAAAGTCATCTGTCCATCCATGCGTCTATCTATTCTCTCAGGCGGTGCACATAATGTCAAAAAGACAAAATAAACAAACAACAAAATAAAATAAGATAAACACAAAGTTGATAAAGAGCTTCAGACATGCTGGCAACATTTGAACATCATATAATAAATGATAATAAATGCTATGAGGTGTTAAACAGGTTTGGAGGCATTAAAATATCACAAAGTGTTAGAAACCCCTCATATGTGAACTTCATCCATCACTTTTGGCCATTTAAAACAGGGATAAACATTTTTCATTATATGTGATTTTACAACACTTGAAAAGGGGCAGTGTTCGATGATATCTGTCAAAATGATCCACCAATTCAACGCGACTCTGCTCCAGATGACGCTGTGGTGCCCTCATTAGTTGTGTGTAAAACAAAAAAAAGAACAGAAAGAAGAAACTGAGTCATTTTCCCGTTGCTGTGGAGAGTTGATGCGGGCGGTAAGCAGGTCAGACCTTAATACTGACACTCAAATGACTTTAATAGGTTTATGTACAGTAAAGCGAACACAACACAGGACTCCCTACATGGCAGCAGAACTGAGAAAGCACCTACATCTTTTTCTGCCCACGACTGACACGCCATCATGACATAGGGGCCACAAAAGGGGCCTCTTTAAAATGAAGAGGAAGCAGGAACAGAGATTTTGACCATTTCTGGAAAATGGTGGACACGTTTTATGAAGACATGATTAGTAATGATGCTGTACGATAGTTTACATACAGGTGAAGCTCATGTTGTGACACTTCTGTGTGGAACATATTGTGCCATTATTGCCAAAGGTTTTATGACACAAACGCCACAGAAGAGACTTCCTCAAAATGAGAATAGTTTCTTCTTGGGAAAAAAAAAGAAAAGATTATTTATCATCTATTTTTAGAGAGCAAGAAAAAAATTAGCCATAGTTGGCAGTTTCGTTTTTTCGTCATCTTGAAATGATTTACACCAAACAGTGACCGGACCGTTTTTCCTTGTTAATGTCTTAATAAATGTTCTGATAAGAGGCATGACACGTTAATGACCTCAGGACTGTGAGGAATTCCTGACACCCCCGCAAAACAGATAATCAGAAATCATCATGACTTCATTTTCCAAAAAAAAACAACAAAAAAAAACCTGATGAAAGTGTTTCCTGTTGAAGTTGTCAGCCACGACATGGAAACTCCCCAACGTTAATCAGCAGGTCATTTATTCAGATTCACTGAGACGAAGCGAGAAAGAAAAAAATGTCTGAGAATGACTAACCGGAAGAACAACTTCTGCTTTTTCAGACCTTAAGTATTGATGTGTTTGGGCATCTGTCAGTTCATCGAGTCACCTGGAGAGGAACGGAGAAGAAAGACAGGCAGAGATTACTTAATCCAGTATTTATACATCTAATCTCATATTTATCATCCTTTTTTGAAAATGGCAAACTGTGGAAATCTGTTGAAGAGTGCGCTGGTCGCCATCATCCTGGTGTTTGTGGTTCAGTCAGCATCAGCACGTAAGATTATGCTCTAATTTTAATTTTACCTTAGCAGATAAAAGTTCACCGTGAAGCATTTAAATTTTTGAATGAACTCTGATCTGTTTCTGTTCATTTTTTTAGAGGAGAAGCTGGCATCCTGCTGTAAGATAGTCAGCAATCAGGAGATTACAGAACCGATTTTGGGATACTTGGTCCAGAAACCAAGTCCTCCGTGTGTCCTAGCCGTCATGTAAGTACGAAAAACGCTGCTGTTTGTACATGTTAAAAAAATTAAAAAAAGGAGTATATAAGTTGATGATTTTGTTCTCCTAAAACAGGAAAGGTGATTGTTAAATATTTTAAAAAATGCTCCAGACAGATGATTTTATTTATTTATTTTATAACATATTACATTTAAGACACTGAAGCTAAAGGCAGTCTCATCTGATGGTGTAAACTTTGGTACTAGGACTGAAAAAAAGGCCCATTTCAGCCTCTGCCAAACTGAGCTGATTAAACACAAACAAAACCATTAATGCATCAGTCCATAAATATCATACTGAGTTTTCAAAGTACTAATTTTGTGCTTTTTTCCTGCAGCTTTCAAACAGAGAAGGGTCTCTTCTGCAGACAGCTGACCGCTCCCTGGGTTCGCAGCAAGATTAAGGCATTTGAGTGAGTTTATTATGATCATTAATTCACTCAAACTATAATTTTTTTCTACACTTATTCAATCCCAAACTTCTGGTCTAATATATATTTTTCTCTTCATAATCTTTCTCACAGGAAAGCAAAAGCTCTGGCCACTCCTTCGACTGTGGTTCCCTCGTCCACAGCCTCCCTCCTCTCCATCATCACATCCACCGCCTCCCCTGCTTCATCCTCCACTCCTCTTTCCACCTCCTCCTCCATCTCCTCCACTCTTCCTCCCTCCTCCTCCTCCTCTCTTCCCTCTTTCCCCTCCACATCCGAGATGCCTGCTGAAGAAACCTTTTCTGAATCGCACGACGAGTAGGCCTGTATCTTCTCCACCTCCGGATTTGTCCAGAAGTTAACGATTACGGATACAAAACATTTGAAATAGAAGATAATTACGTTAGATTATTAGTTAATGTTGAATGTTTAGTTTCTTTCAATGCCTCATTCAAGTTAAATTATTTATTAGTTTAATTTAAGTGATAAGTGATCTGTGATAGGAGTATTCATTTATTTATTACCAAGAGTATTTATCAATGTTTATAATTTGTACACAACTTCATGATGAGTGTCATGTTGTTATCATCACACTGCAGCTTGTGTGATAAAACCAGGTCATTAAATTTCTGAAACTGTCCTGAGAAAATGTCTTGAACTATTTATCTGTTCACCTAAAGAAGAATAATGAAAATAAATGTTGCACATGTCAACCTGCATCCAGTGTTCATCAGTTTCATCTTATCTGACTTCTTTACGACTGTTAAAAGGTGATAAGATAAGGATCAAACAATGAAACAGGAAATGTGGCAGCTGTTTGCAAATTAATGTGAAAAAGTTTAATGGGCCTTTTTTGTGATTTCGAGGACTAAAACCCATCTAGTTTAGCAGAAGGTTTAATCGATTGGTCATCCAGTAGAGTCTAAATGAAGTTTCACCTGCTAAATTAATCTTAGCTGATTTTGAGTTTCATGAAGTTCTCCATTTTTAGTGGGATGACTTCTGAATGAATCTGCAAACGTACGGACCTCCACCTCTGCTTTATCACAATCACATCACATTACCCCCCCTCATGTCGCCCCACACACAGTCGCTGTTTGAGCTGTGGACCAGCGGTGGGTGTTTTCACAGTTTTTGTTATTCTGAGCTGCTGCACATTTCCGGACTCAAATTTCCAGACTTGTCAGCAGATTTTTTTCAGAATATATTTTGGCATATTGACATTATTTATTATTATTATTTATTACTATTATTTTAAACTCATATCATACAATATTTTAGTCTACTGTGTTTTATTTTGCCAAATATTTTAAATTGCTCTTATTCTAATTTAGTTTCTTAATCTGTTTTTAACTATTTTATTTTTTATCTGATGTTGTGCAGCACTTTTGGAAATGTTTTATTCTATTTAAATGGGCTCTATAAATAAACTGACTTGACTTTTACAGTGTACATGCAATTCAAAGATACAGCCGGTTATGTGGAGCAGGATGGATCCAAACAAAGACAGCAGAAGAGGCCGCAGAGCTGATGAAGATGAAGGTGGTTTATTGGAAGGTGAAGGCAGGTACGAGGAAGGTTATCGATATATGAAAAGTGGCTGATGTGGAAGTGGACTAACGGGGAACAGGTGAAACGGGAAGTGAAGTGTTTGACATGAGAGGAGAGCTAAGAACACAAAATAAAACAGAAAATATATCAACACAGAAAGACGAACGGGATCACAAAAAAACTCCACAAACACCATGACATCGCCACAGATGTTCAGATTTGGTCATTATGAGGCAGTTCTGCGTAGGAGTGCACATTCAGTCACACATCACAAGTCATAAAGACCCAGAAATGACTTGAAAAATGAATAAATACTTGGTGATGAATGCTGAGTCTGGTTTGCCGAGTCACAGCAGAGGCATTTCTTGTCAAACCGAAAAATTGGCCTGTTGCTTCTTCTTTTCAGGGTCAGAGGCCTCGGTGGTGAATTCTCCCACCAGCCCGGCGTGGTGGCAGCTGGTTATCATCCACAAACATCAATAGACCTTTTTCTTTGATGAACGTGTCCATAAAGAGCCTTTGGTCTTATTCCAAAACAACTCTTAAGATTCTGGTGCTCACGGGAAAGTTTCCATTTTACCTTCAGAGCATGCAGTGAGTTAACAGAGGATCTTTTAGTTGGTTGATGATACTATCAGGTATGTTTCGGGTTTTCAAGAAAGTGCCCCCGTTCTCTTTAAATGACACTGAAGTTAGTTTCAGATTCACAGCTTCCTATGCAGCAGTTAAGGGGAAAGGTTAAGGGAAAACAACTGAACACGCTGACTGACTGTTTGTCCATTGATTGTCTGTTTTGGTACTTCTTATTGATGTAAAATCATCATCAGCAGAGACCACTATACACAGACTTCTCAAACCTGTCTAAAATGATTTTACATCAGTAAACAAAAAACAGACAATCAATGGACAGACAGTCGGTCAGCATGTTCACTTAATTTCCCCTTAACTTTCTTCTTTAACCGACCCGTTGTTAGGTTTTAAATGCATAAAATTACTACATAAATTTGTTTATTGCATCAAGACTTTTTGACTTTATCAGGAACTTCTATTTAAACAAAATAAAATAAAAAAAATCTATTTTACTAAATTATAAAATGCTCTGGTGAAAATTATGACCTTTGTGTTGTTAGGGTCAGTTTCGACCCCGTTATAGTATAAGATTATAAAACAATAATAAGTGCCAAAACTGAACTCATAAACACACTATCAGCCAACAGCCCAATGCAGCTGTGTCATCAGGAAGTGCCAAAAAGTCCATAATCATCCTGGACTATAACAAAAACAAAGGAGGAGTGGACAACCTTGACAAGCTGACTGCCACCTACACTTGCCAGCGAATGACCAGGAGATGGCCAGTGGTTGTGTTTTACAACATCCTCGATGTGTCTGCATACAATGCATTTGTGTTGTGGACCCACATTCACCAAGGCTGGAACTCAACCAAAAAAAAACAAGCAGAGAATGTTTCTTGAGGAGCTAGAAAGTTCCCTTGTCAAGGTGCACAAGAAGCAAAGGGAACGGTTGTCGCTGCAGCCTGCAGACAGCTGTAGAGCTCACCAAGCACTCCGTCCATGCCCACAGCAACACGAAGAGCATCAGCAGCAGCATCCTCCTCAGCCTGCCCTGCCTCACCATCAACCACAACAGCCACAGCCACAACCCCAGTGAGACCACCTGATTCTAAAAGAAAGAGATGTCAGGTCTGCCCTAGCAATAAGGAGAGAAACTCTTCACCAGTGACTGTTCTGCCATCCACTCCACAAACACCATCGTAAAGTTTGCAGACGACACCACCATAGTGGGCCTCATATCGGACAATGATGAGACCCACTACAGAGAGGAGATCCAGCACCTTACTCAGTGGTGCTCAAACAACAAACAAACAACAACCTTGTTCTGAACACCAGCAAGACCAAGGAGGTCATAGTGGACTACAGGAGGTCCAGGAGGACAGAGCACGCTCCTCTCCTCATTCACGGGGAAGCAGTTGAGCGTGTCAACAATATCAAGTTCCTGGGCATCCACATCACATCTGACCTGACCTGGTCCATGAACACAGCTCACCTGGTAACATTAGGCTCAACAAAGACTCTTCTTCCTCAGGAAGCTGAAACGTGCTGGACTCTCCCCTCAGCTCCTGACTAACTTCTACAGGGCCACAATAGAGACCTGGACTCAATATACGCTGGCCGGATGCAGAAGAAGGCCCGACATATTGCCGCCTGACCCTACCCACCCGGGAAATGGACTGTTTGTACCGCTTCCATTCTGGAAAACGGTACAGAAACATAAAGACAACAACTAGCAGACTGAAAAACAGAGCTGTACAATGCATTTCCCCCTATTGACTGCACTTGAACAATTGACCCACCCCCCTACTGTGCATTGCTGCTGCAACTTTGGACTTTAGTTACTGTGTGTACTTATTATTATTATTATTATTATTATTATTATTATTACTTTATTATTACTATTACTTACTATTATTATTCTTTTTACTATATTTACATTTAAAGCTGGAAGTCACCAATATCAATTTTGTCATGTGAAAACATGATGACAATAAATGATTGATAAGATCTTAACCAGGCAAGTGAACGCAAATGCCGGAAAGACTCGTGGCAAGAATGGTTTTAAGAGAATTTAATTAAGCAATCTTACAAAGCTTGGAAATTGGCTGGATCTCAAAAGTGCTCCTGGCATGACGTAGACACGACACGAGGAAATACACTTGACGATCTGGCAACGAGACAGGGGAAGACGCGGACTATATATACACACGAGAAAGAAAGGGGCAACAGGTGACAGATTCGACGAGATATAACAATGATTCTTGATTCTTAAGAAAGACAAACACATTGTGCTTCACCTGCAAAAAATATCTCTGCAAAGGACACACTAAAAGTGTCGCTATTTGCCACACATGCATCTAAACACACACACATAAACATGCATGTTCTTGCACAGAGAGACTTTTTATGGACCTAGAACAAACGTATTGTGTCAGTACTGCAAAAAATAGCTCTGCAAAGAACACAGTAGTGTCACTTTTTGTTACATGCATCTAAAAATATACAAATGCACATGCATGTTCTTGCACACAGAGTTACTAGTACTTGATTTCTGTTAGTTTGATTTCCTTGATTGGTTGTTGTTTGAACTTGCAAATCTACATTTTGTTTTATTACTAGTTCTGCTTTTTCATTTTGTATTTGTATTAAAGTTCTAAAAAAAACCTTGTTTTTTTTTTTCTTGAAGTAAATATATATGGGTCAAAACTGACCCGTAACACATTCATAGATACTATGGTGTTACTATAGTTAATAATATAATTTTTTTTTGAACATTTAAGAGATGTGTTCTAATATCCCTCTGTAATAGTCAGGTAGTAACATAACAACCTTTTATTTATTTATATAATTTTCTTGAGGTTCATTTGACAATTTTTTTATATTGAAAACGAGTGGTATGCTGTCAAAAAAAAGGCCCAGGGGGCCACAAAACAAATATTAAAACCAATCTTTTCATGGATAAGGAAGCCTAACAAGGTAACCAAGAGGTAAGAAACAAATTGGATGATAAATAATTGTTTTAAGGTATTTTATGGCTGATTTAAGACACGGGTGAAAACTGACCTGTTAACATAAGAGATAGTAACAGAAAGCTAACACAAGAGGAAGGTTAACTGCTGAATCTGAAGCTAACTTCAGGGTCGTTCTCTTTAGTAAAATGAAAGCAGACTACCTGAATGAGTACGTGAAACTTTCTCATGCTCACAAGATAGTTACTGGAGTGCACCAGAAATGTACAGGGTTTTTTTTTGTTTGTTTTTTTTTGCACATATCCCCTTAGGGGCCCCATAAGAGCTAAATAAAAAGTCAGCGACAGTATATTTAAGGCCATAGATGCTGCAGCACTCATGTCTCCTGTTTTGTCTTAAACTGATCTTGAATTTCTTTCTTCATTCATTTTTTCTGAGTTTGCTTCATTAATAAAACTCTTTATTAACATCATTTAACATCATGTAAATTCAACTTTGTGTCCAATCTAAACTTTCCGCGGCAGGTTTAGAATAACTGAATGCTCACTGCTTCTTAAAAAGGGATCCCCCACCAGTAGTTTCCTCATTTGAGTTCATCTAAATTATAAAAAAGCAGAACACATTTACCCACATATCTCTTGTAATATCTAGCTGCGCAGATCACTTTGCTAATGATTTGCATGACTGAAAATTACACACAACCGCTAATAAAATCTGGTTATGCAGAGTAATAGCTGCATCAGCTAAAACATTGTGTTTGATGCTAATTAATTATCTAATTATAGCATATAGATATATATATATAGTCAATGCACAAAAAAAGGACGAGACAGGCTGAAGCTGCAGATAGAAGTTGTATTTTAAGTGTATCTGTGGTTATCAGCTCAGGGCCATTCTCAGTGTGCTTTTACAGATCAGTTTCACTTTGAGCAGTTCAGCAGTTCAATGCTGCAGACTGAATTGAATCACTGAGCTCTAAAACTCGCCATCATGCCCGTCAGATTGACTTCCAGTAAATTGCAGCCTTTGTGCAATGTCTTTTTTTTTGTTATTAAAGAAAAACCGAAAATAAAATGCAAAACAAAAAAGAAAATCTGTGACTAATTTAATTCTCATGACTGTGCAGAACAAGTAGCATCAAAGCATGTTTTTCACACTTTGTGTTTGCGTGTGTGTACTTTCTAAGTGTGTGTGTGTATGTATGTGTGTGTGCATATATGTTAGGCTGTTTCTGAGAAGTCGGTGGTGGTTTGAAGATGCAAAAGGGGGCTACATCGATTTTGTGATAATGGGCGGAGGTGTGACAGTACCATTGCCACAAGAACAAAGATGAATATTTGTACATGTGGAAACACGTCATGCAAACCAACCCCCACCTTAAGGTAACTGTTCACTATTTAAATACCAACACATGTATCAGCTTGTGTGTTTGCAGCGATCAGTCTACCGGTCTGTTTGTTGTTCAAGATGTCTCCCAGGCTCCTGACCATCTTTCTCCTCCTCTTGCCCGCAGTCTGTCTGTATGCCCGACCCCCTAGAGGCAACCGTAAGTACTAAATTAATTTTACTCTAATTAATTTCTGCAAAACATCGTATTGAGCAGTGATTATTTCAGTCAAAATAATATTAAAACGTCGGCCTGCACTGTGTCTAAATCTTGTTCCACGTTGCTCTGCATGGACTCTGTGTGTGTTTTATGTTAAATAAATAAATAACAACAACAAAAACATGGGACTTGTTTGTCGTTTGACTGATTTTGTGCAGAGGTGGTGAGTCAGATGAAGATTTGCAGATAGGGCGCATCTTTCCTGCAAAGAAAAGCACAACTTCTTTATTCTGTTCCCAAAGAAAAATGAAGTGAATTTTAACTCAGCAGTTCAGTTTCAAGTCAAATTACTCATGCTAAACTTATAAAGAGTTATTCATCCGAACATGTTAAAGACTATTTGAATTTTATCTTGTTTATACATTTTTATTAATTTAACTCTAGTACAAAGATAGTAGTAGATGATTTCCACCTGGCTCTTGCCGTTTAAATGATTAGGATGATCTTTCTAATGTTCAAATTTAGTGTATTTTCATTTTAGATTTGAACTCTGAACTATTTTCTAGTGCATTACTAAACTTTAACTAATTAAAAGGCCTTTTTTAGAATAAGTCCAACCTGCTTTCACCATTCCTCACTTATGTTCAATATCTAATAATTATGTAGTTTCTTTTCCTCTAATTTTCAGTTTAAATGAATTTTCACATCCTCTGTGTCCTTCTCAGTGCGCCTTCGCTGGCAGAAGGTTTCCACCTCCTCCGTGCTGCACTGAGGTCTCGGCTACCAACATCAGCCATGATGTGATCGGGCAAACGTACCACGAACAATCTGCCAAATCTCCCTGCGTGAGGGCCATAATGTAAGTTTACACTTGTTGTTTAACACGCAAAAATACAAACACAAAATCTACATAATTTTTTTCTTTTTCTTTTCCCTCCAGACTGACCACACAGCGTGGACCGGCCTGCGTCGATCCCAACGCTTACTGGGTCAAGAACTGTAAGTCGGACCAACACACAGAAACATAAAACATAAAACAGCATCTGCACAGAAACACTGATGTTTTCTCTCTTTTTGCTCTCCAGTCACCACAAACATGAGGAAGGTGTGAAGCGTCACCGCCAACCGAGCAAAACTTTTTTTTTTCCTGCTGCTGTTTGAAAAACCGTCAGCAACATGTAAATACACATAAATCTGCTTTAATAGCTCCTGAATGCACCGTGACCTTGACGCTTGAAAACATATCTGCATAAAATGATCATATGAAGCAAACTTATGAATAAATATATCATGTATCCAAAAAAAAATTTTTATTTTCTGATTCATAAAGATGTTTTTCGAAGTTAACCACTATCTTTATCTTTACCAATTTCGTCAAGTGAAAACATGATGACAATAAATGATTCTTGATTCTTGATTCTTGATTATTAAGAAAGACACAAATAAAGAAGAAGAGACAGACGTGAGAGTGAAGTTTTTATGTTTTTGTATTTAACTTTTTCCTGTGGGTGTTAATTGATTTATTGGAAGAAAACGGAAAATAAAGATCCGACAGGAGATGAAAATTAAGATAAAGCTAACATTTCATGCTCATTGTGATAAATTTCATCTTGCTGTGTTAACTGTGTTTGCTTTTGTAGAGGAGTAAATAACTTTCTAAAGTGAGAAAAAAAGAAGTCACGATAACCCGACTACGACACCCATCTTCAGAAACCTTTCGCTACAGCAGAGAGAAGAAGAGGAAGCTCACTGGGCCTCATGCAAGAATACAAACAGATTCGTTCTTGCGTGGCTTGTACCAATTTACTGTTATTTTGAAATTTCCCAAAGACACAAACACAATTTATGAATCATCCAGACCTGCCGTAGGAGTTTCTTTAAGTATTAGATTTCGTATTTCATCACCTCCTGCAATTCAAATTATGCATCCATATAAGTTAATGATATAACCTTCAATTTAAATTGGCTTTGATGTTATTGCACAACACTGCAATATCAGTGTCAAACTGCAAAATCACTTGAAATCAACATCAATTGAAAAATGCAGAAGTGAAGTTCTATTTGTCTCTGTATGTGATAACCAGGAAGAGAGCGTGTCTTTGACTGAACACTTCCTGACAAATGGGACGGGAAGTAAGTAAATACAAAGTAAGAAAAAGTTCAGATGTGAAAATGAAAATGTTCTTGCATGAGGCCCATTGTTGCAGCAATCAATAATTAATGATTGCATGATTTAATGACTGACTTAAGTTAAGGTTGCGTCTACTCTCAGTGTTTCTACTCTATGTAAAATTTCCCCAAAAATGTCTGGAGGTGCCTCAATGACTTCCTCACAATTGTGATGTTTCACCCTGTTTTTATAGCATCAAATAACCAATTTAAACCAAACTGATCAGAAAAGCTTGAACAAACATCAGCGTGATAAGAGCGACGTATAATGATCACTTCACTGTGAGGGAGCGGTCATGTCATCCATCTTTATATCCGGTCTATGCTGGAAACTGATGGGTCACAGATAGAGTATGGAAGTCAGGAAGTGTCAAGAGGATCGTGAGTTTATTTACTCTGTTACTATGTTTTAATGTGTATGGTGATTTGAGTAATTAATAATATGATAATAATAAACAGGTCACTGCTCACATCTCGTTGCCTGACTTTAACGAGAGAAACAACCTGGACCTCGAATACAATCAGACTTATCAATATGTTTTATTGGTAAAAGACATAAAAACCTATAAATAAAATGCTTTAACGAAACAAACAACATGTGGATCTGCGTCACATCTGCGCCTCCACTGTATGATGCTGAAAAAGGTCTCAAACAACAACATTTAAAATGTATTTTGTCAAACATTTGCAGAGTAAAAGCACAATGAGCCTTGTTCTGCTCATATCATATATCTGAGATAGATTAATCAGGTTTCTCGAGTCATTCTATGTGAATTAATTTCCTTTTATTAATCAAATCTAATCCTTGAAATGTACTTCAGTCTCAAAAGTTTGTATAAGAATAGAGTTTGCTGAGTTTGCTGAGTTTGCTGGAAAAAGTGACTTCTGACAAATGGATGACCAAGAAGTAGTGATAACGAACAACTCAATGACACGTCAAGGTTAAAACAGAAATCGTCATGTTTATTGTAACGAATTTCATTTCTGAAGAAAAGGAGCCGTAATTTTTGCAACTGTGTCGATAACTGTGATTATAAAGCACAAAGAAATAAAAATCACATGTTAAATAAACTTGTCTCTCAGTAAAGAAGCTTTCCTGACATTTTTTCCACAGCCCACAGTGTTGGCTTTAAAGTTTGTTTTGCATCACAGTTGCACAAAATTAGAAGAAAAAAAACTTTCAGAAAAATGTCTTTTGTTTATTGAATTGCTTGGAAAATGGAAGATTTCAGGAAGTTTAAGAAACTCCGTATAACCATGTTTGGATGACATGTTTAACCTTTCCCCTTGACTTTAGTGCCATCTAGTGTCTTTTTTAGGTGTGAACAAACTGAAAATCACACCCAGAGCAGTCTCTGCTACACCTGCTACACCTGGCTAAAATTAATACAGTCTAATACAAGAAACCTGCAGAAAAATCATTCATGAACATATTTGAGGGGCTCTTTTGCATTAACAGATACTGAAGACAAAGGACAAACAGGAGGCCTGTTTATTGTTTCTGGTGAGTGTGTGTGTTAACTTCATTAGAGTTTTAGTCCTTTAGATAGAGGACTTTACTTTACGTTTCACTTCACTTTGTGAGAGTCTAGCTCTGGTTTTAGGGTTAAATTGAGACTTTGGTACAAGTAAAGGTGAGGGATGTGCATTATATGATAAAAGTAAAGTTCAAATAAGTTCATCTTTTTAATTTTTTTCTAGCTATATAAAATACCTAATTACTTTTGCTGTCTGCCCCTTTTCTTGCTTTTTGTGTCAAAGTTAATCACTAAAAATTGAACAAAGCCACTTCCATTTTTTTGGTCAATCGTGCAAAAGCTTCATCTCTGGTTAAAATAACTTTTATCTGCAAAATCTTCTCCCAAATATCTTAAATGTGGAAATAAATTACAGCTTACTTACAACATGTTTTTAGAATGAAAACAAATAGACAAAATGAACCAGACATGCAGGTTCAGCAAAGCCAGGCTTACTTTGGGTTAACTAAAAAACCCAAACAGATATAAAGATGGTGGTGAGAAACTCTTTGTTTACCAGGTTTTCTCGGAGGAATATAAAAAGGATTATTACATAAAAAAGCAACCCTGCTGCTGCAATGCTTGTAACATAATATATTTATTTGACCTCTTGATGCACCTCTTGATTTCTTAACAACATAGCAAAGATGTGATTTTATCAGCTTCCTGTCCAAAATTTGAATTGCTCGAATGTAAATCATCATAAGAGGCTTGACCAAGAGTTTACACCATAACTTAAATGTGAAAATATTTTATGAAAGAGTTTATGTAACTATTTGAAACATGAAATGGGAAAATGACGTTCCCTTGGCTGTCGTTCCTCTAAAAAAAATGTTCCAGGTTACTTAATGATCAGTCCTTCTTGTCTTTGGCTCGGCTGACTGAGTTTCACCTTTTCTCAGAGATCTTGCCCAACTCCACTCTGCTGAAAAGCTTCACAAAGTAAATATGACCTCTCCCGGGAGGAAAAATAAAGTCTTAGTTTCAACCTTGAGCTTGTTTTCTTCCCGCGCTTGCTTCCTCGTTGACCTCTGACCTCTATTAGCAGCTGTCAAGTGCAGATAAACACACACAGCAGTGACGGTTTACTCTTCAATGGAAACACAAACACTAGATAAGGACAGAAAAGTGTGCACAGAAGAGTTTAATCCAATGATTTTCTTAAAAATAAAATGTATCTCGCTTGAATAAAGAAACGTCATATGTACCCTGAAAGATTGAAACAAGATACTTTTTTGGTAAAATTTGTTCATAAAAGATAACCCTAACTAAATTATGTCAATCTAAATTCATTCAGTAAATGTTGAGGAAAAAATATTTAAACCACCTGTAAGTACCTGTAGTATTTAACAGCAGCACAAGCTGCAGATAGGTTTATTGATTTATTGATTTATTGCAGAGTTCTTAGATTAAACTGTCTTAGTTTTAGCTGCTGTGTTTTAATGAACTGACATACATTGGAGTCAAGGCTGGATTAGTACCCCCAGGGGCCCCTGGGCACTGAAGCTCATAGCCCCCCTGCCTGTCAACAAACATGCAGACATGCAAAACACACTCCTGCACACACACACCTACACCATGCTACCTATCCCAGCCATTAAATCCCACCTTAATTATTTTGAATCCACCAGACCATAATCACACCCCTATTGGTCAATGGCTGAATAACCAGTTCAGCTGAGCAGGTGTGCCTCTACAGTTCAACAGACTAATAATGCCAACATTTACCTTTTCTACAAGACAAGACAAATCATGCAAGGCCAGTGTATGACTCTAGACTACTAGTTAGCAGTTTTCACAGCCCACCTGACCTGGAATAGACTTGCAAGAGTGCCATTGTATGGTAATCACACAGCACATCTGAATGCAGGTTATTAAATAAGGCTCACTAAGTACACTAGAGAAGCTTCACACAGAACTGCAAAAGCCAACACACCATGAACTTGACAAACTAACCCTAACACACATAACAGCATCCTCCCACAGTGATGCACTACACGTTATACAAACATATCAAATAAAGTCATCCACAAAGTATGCAGCAATACACAATCACAGGAGTTAATACTGCTCAGTACACAGACAGCATTATCAAATGACGCTTACCTTTAGAAGTACTATTCATCCCTTCCTTCTGCCTCTGTGTTGTCACTTTCCTCACTTTGTTCACCGAGCTGAGGCAGTGTGGACCTGCTGGAGCTTGATGCTTGTGGACGCTTCTTTCTCTTCCTTTTCCTTTTTTTCTTTCTTTTGGCAATCCTGCTGAGCTTTTGGCTCGTGCCTCCATTTTCCGCTGCATTTCCGCTCTTTTTTTTGCTCGCTTTTTCACATATATTTCTCACAACGTCACTGACAGGGGGTCAGGTAAAAATTAATCCCACTGTTTTTAACCTTGACTTTACTTAAGAAACTGATAGAGGATCTGTGCCATGTAAACCACCTGTTCTCTAGGCCCACCCACCCTGACCATTGCCGCTTGCTTGCCGCTTGCTTGCCAATCACTGCTATTTCATTCATTTGATTGGATAATTACTTTTTCCTTCATGGCTGAGGGCCCTTGTGCTCAGGGGCCCCTGGGCACGTGCCCAGATTGCCCATATGATAGATCCGGGTGTGACTGGAGTGAACATACTTATTTGAATGTCTGATGTTTTTCTTTTTAATATTTTTTATACATAGGTCGGGGTTGGCGTCCATTATTTTTTCATAAGTATACCTCAGAGGTGGTCGCTAAAACAGGTTTGTTTCGGTTGGTTTCGTTCTTTGCCTTTGCCTCGTTAATTACTTCTTTTATTGGGGCACCTTGTTGAGTATTAATGCTTATATAACAGTCAGAAAATTGAAGAATAGTTACCAAAAAAGTCATGTCTACCTTGTGTCAGAAAGAAAAATGCAGCAAAAGTGCCCCTGTGGTTGATAAAACATGATGAATTGCCTCCATGCTGCTCAGTTCTGCAGTATGTAATGCTTTTACTTTAAATCTTTGTCTTAATTTAACTTACAGTCACATAATAAAACAATCTGAAACCATCTAATCATAAATGCATCCTTTTTCTACATGTTGGTGTCCCACCTGGTGCATAGCCGGTGCCCTTTTTATTGTTTTTTTTTATTGTTTTATTGTTTGTTTAGTCCACTTCTCTGTGTGTATGCATTCCTGCGTGATGAAGAACAAACACAACTCTCTCCATGATAAAAGCTTTTATACATTAAACATACGGAGTCACAGGTTTACAGTTCGAAAGCTTCCACACCTCCCTCGACCTCGTGTACATAATCACCATGAAAACACTCAAGTATGTAAAAAAAACATGAAGACATAAAATACAGAACAATCTTTCTCTGTACAAGGCAACTGTGTGTTTTTGGTTGTTTTTAAGTAGAACTGAAACCCTGATTGCGTTGCTTTGGATCATTTTGGATCAACACACATTAAACGCACATCATTTTGTATATTGATGAGATTTACTGAAATTCTCATATCGTCAGTTTCCATTTCAGGATCCGGATATGATGGAAGCTCCTTTGTTAAAGTACAGAAAATCTGTTCATTTTCATTTATTTCATTTAAAGACATTAACTCTATAAAGGTATTAAAGAGTTTTGGTGTTCATTAGTTTCAGATCCTCCATCCTCAAGAGTCAAATTTCAGGTGAAAACACTGAAAAGACATCCATACAAAATGAAACCTTCCTTTTGGCAGCAAAAAATACACATGAAACTTAATGTGGAAATAAATAAAATATGGAACAATTAAGCAAAAAAATTAAATGATTTAAAAGATTTACATGAGCTACAGTAACTTGTATGTTTCTTGAACTGAAACTGCTCTTTGTCCTCCTACATGCAAGAAAAATCTGAAGGGTCGTGAGATGATTGACCAGGGGAGGAAAAGCAGAAAAATATAAATTTGTTGTAGTTATTCTCAGATTTTCTGAAATCTTAACTTTTTCCATGGCAATTACTGGTTCATTTGACCTGTTTAGGCCAAATAGTCAAATAAAGGGTTTAAAAGGGTTTAATCATAATTTGTGCAATTTGTATTAACTTACTCATGATTGTCAAAATCAGATATTCATCCTCACATAACATTTTTGGTTAAACATGAAATTAAACAACAAATTCAAAATACATAAATTCTTAAAGTTTTTCTGTTAAAGTGAATACTCTTCTTCCAAAATGACCACAAACAAATAATAAAAAATAAATGATATGTATCAATATAAGATATCTGCTGGCAATAAACCAAAACTATTATATAAGTTAACAGTCGTCTGCAGCGTAACTGGACCGACTGTCTTTATCTGCAACTTTTTCTTTGTCATGTTTCATCACATAAAAAATTAAAATTCAAAGTGGATGCAGCTCTCTGTTCTGCATCATTTCAGCAGGCACTGTTTCATGAAAATCCTTCTCCTCCAGCAGGTCACAACTTCGGCCTCTGCACGATATGTCTTTTAAAGTTTCATCGAGTTGGAAGTGTTTTTTTTCCTGATTTTAGTCGCTCAGAGGACGGTGGTCTCGGTCTGCAGGATGGACTGGGCTCGGGAGTTTCTGGGAAACTGGGCCGAGTTCTCGGTGCCGTTTCGACTGACCGACATGGCGTGCAGCCGGTAGTCCCGCCCAACGTAACGCTTGAGGGACAAACTCCTCCACGTCCTCCTCAGCTCGCTCTGGACCTTTTTCACACACAGACAAAGTCAAATTTAGTTATTCTGAAGCAGATGATTTAATTCACAGAAATATATGTGCAGAGACTCACCTCGCTGTTGAGGAAACAATAGAGGATGGCCACAACAAAACCCTAAAAAAACACACAGACGTTATTGATTAAACATTATCTTAAAAATGAAACGAAACATACAAAAAAAAAGCAAAGAGAGAACAAATTCAGCTCTTTTTAAGATATTTTGTGCATCTATGAATGTGCATGTTTGTATATTTATGAAAATAATACACCAAAAAGGGCCTGTGCTTTGGTTACAGCTCTGCATCAGACCACACTTTACCTCCCTGAAGTGACACCTGTCGGACGTTACCTGGAAGGAGCCGAGGCCGAGCTCAAAGAAGATCTTGATGTGCTCCATGCTGCTGTCTCTCGGCTCCATCAGGTACACGAACACCACGTAGTTTATCCCAAACAGGGGGATCAGCAGGAGGGTGGACTTGGCCAGACGTCTGGACGCACAAACAAACACACAAAGTTACAGCACACACTCAGCAGGTATCACAGACTGAGGTCTGAATTGATCCGTCTGATCACGTGAACTAACAGTGTTTTTAAAGGATGTTGGAGATGATCTGTGTTTGTTTTGAATCTTTCTTTTGTTCCAACAGCAAGAGGACACCGTTTACTGTAAACTAAAGTGTTTTCTGGACCCGAAAAGCAGTCAAAGCATTGGATGAGATATAAATTATCCAAAACTAAAAACAGTGGAGCGTATTTGCAGCCAAACTGTGTCAGAATGAGTAAGGTGGATTTCAAAATAAAGCTGTTCAGAAACAAAATCAGCTGTTTCTCATAATGGTTTCCTGATGTGCTGACGACCTAAAACATGATGGAGCGATTCGTCACCTGAAATCTAAATCGATAAAAGGTTTATTAAACGTACTTGTACTGCGACTGCTCGTTTCCTCCGACGTCAGTGCAGCGAAGTTTCTGCACCAGGATGCGGATGATGCTGATGAACAGAATGAAGTTGATCTTTGTCGAGAAACACAAAGACAGAGAATCAGAAACGATCAAAGATGACGACATTTGTCTCGGTAGCTTCTTTTTAGAGACTAAAAAAGACTAAAAATAATGTTGTTAATTATTAAAAACGACTTAAGACACACACATTTAGGTGCTGAGTTCAAAAAGTGTAGTTTTGCTTCCCCACTACCTTTAAAAACACCTCAAATTTATGAAATCTGAAAAAGCCCAGACACTGAAAAAAAGCATCGGTTCCTCCCAGATCTTTTTATGGGAGCATTTTACAATGTTGTGAGTTTTTGGGAAGCAGAAACTGGAGCAATAACACACAAACGCACATTTAAATGGCCATTAAAAGTCCATTAGTACGACCTTCGACAAACCAAGCTAACATGAAAACAAGCAGTAAACACGTCTCTGATCATAAATCAAGTTTTAGCGTGACGGCAAGAAGAAAACATTTCAATCAAAACAGAGAAGCAAAGTTCATCACCTGCTCGAAATATTCAACCTTATGTGAAACTTATCTCTGTTACTAAAAGTTCATTGGAGGGTAGGAGCACTGCCATATCTTAGTACGTTAATAAAATGTTCCTAGATGTTATTTTTTAATATATGAAGGTAATATAGTAAATTAAAGTGAATTAAAGTGAAGCAAAGAAGGTCAAAAAGGCGAAGGATGCCATTTATTAGACATAATAGTTTAGTAAATTTACTGAATAAGTTTGATAGTGTCACTTAATATGACAAAAAATAAACAAAAAAAACAAAGTAAGTAAGCTGATTATGATGAGATGTTGAGATGAAACTCACGGTGACGGATGCCATGATGGGCCAGTTGATCAGTCTGACTGGAACTGGATTCTGATTAATCTCCCAACAGCTGAAAATAAGAAAACAAAAAAGATTTATTAGAGGTTTTTTTTTTTTTGTATTTTAAAAAACAGAGCTGCTTTCATTTCTAAGCACCAATGAGCTGCATGTCAACTGGGAGGCAGCTGAAATGTGATTTATGTGAGAACAACAAGCAAATAAAGTGTTTTCATGCCAGCAAAGTCAATTTTATTCATATAACATGAATCACAAATTTGACTTAAGGGACTTTAAAGCATAAAACAGCCTCTGTCCTTGGATCCTCGATTCAAATCAGGAAAAACTCCCTCAAAAATCCCTTTAATGGGGAAAAATATGAAGAAATAAATGTAAAGAATAAGACAAAAATCAAGATCAAGATTCAAAATTTGACAGAAAAAAAGTCAAAACTGTAGTAAAGATAATATTATAAGAGTTAAAGATCCCTTCCTGATGTAAAGTATTTAATGTTAAATTATCTTTGTACTTTAAATAATAATTTATGTCTCATTTGTATTTCAAAACAAACAAATCTCCTGAATCTACCCAAACCCTGCTCATTTGAAAAGTTTTACTGCTCGTACATCTTCAAACTGAAATTGAAACTAAAGTCTGTGTTCATTTTTTAACCAAATGACTTGTTTGTTTTTTTAAAGAAACCAACCAGATTTTTTTATTCTATTTAATTAATTAGTCATTTATCTAATTAGATTTGAATATTTTTTTATTTATAACTGTGGCTGCAGTGCCTGTAGAGGCCACTAGAGGCCGACTGTCTGTTTCAGGACTCACTTGGTGTCCTCCAGGTTTATCCGACAGATGATCCACGCAACGGTGAAAACAAAAGGGATTCCTGAGAGACGGAGAGAGAGTCTGTTTAGATTTCCAGACACAGAACATCCTCAAGAGGTGGCACGCAGGAAATATGACGTTTACACACACACACACACACACGCACACACATCTGTACATGAAACAGCTGGAGCTAAATGGTGGAGCATTAGGGAGGAAGTGTTGGCAAAGTGGTGATGGATGGTGGAAGGAGGCAGCAGCTGAGACGGGGCGGATCTGAGCGAACGCAGAGGCCTGCAGACTGTTTACGACCCGACCTTTCTACGAAACACACCATTGAAACACACAATGGTCCACTTCAACAGCATGGTGCACTGTCTGTCTGTCTCTGTCTCTCTGTCTGTCTGTCTGTCTGTCTCTGTGCATGTCTGTCTGCATGTGGCTGATCGAATGCTAACTTAAAGACTATTTCAAAGCCGAGTGCAGCAAAAGCTTGATCACCTTTGACCTTCACCTGGACTCTGGAACAGCTGACAGGTCGAAACCAGCAGATCTGAGAGGCCGTTTTGGACAGTAAGGGGTTAAAATTTCCTTTCACAAATTCATTAAATCGGATCTGTGATAAAAATCAGGCTCCTCTGGCTCCACCTGCTGCCTCTGAGGCCATTTGACAAGAATCCACCGCACCTGGATCAAAACAACCAATGAGAGCCGAGTATCTGATGGAGCTCCACCCCGCATGAGCTAACTGAGCAGACGTCTGACTAATCTTGTGTTGGTGGCCAGATTTCACTGTAAAGCTAAGATTTTTGTTTTAACTTTAAAAAGTCAGTGTTAAAATTACCTCAACTTGTTTTCTCATATACAGTTAACTTTTAAATTTTAAGGCAACCTGGACACTAAACGACTGCAGATGATGAAGTGCAGATTCAAAGAGAAATCAACAAAGTCGACGTTTAGATGAAGTCGATCAGTCAAAACAGTAAACTGCCTCGTCTTTATCATCTTGAGTCATCTGAAGTCTTTATGCAAAGTTAAGCTAACTTGGCGATGACTATAACTTCATATTTACCAAACAAACATGAGAGTTTTATTGATCTTCTCATCTAAGTCGCAATACAGTTAGATGGGAGGATCAATTTAAAAAAACAACTATTTTCCAAATATCAAGCTTGTCCTTTAAAGCCACTGTGAGTCAAATTTGTAAGTGATTATAACATATTTCAAATAATTGGTATTATTGGTAGTGCAGTCATTCATCTCAAACTCTATCTACACTTAGCCCGAAATTTTTAAAATGGCTAAAAAATGGTATGAAACGTATGAAAGCATTTTTGAAATTTTTAAAATTGTTTTTTAACTCTCAATTAGCAATGAAAAGCTGAAACAGTAAGAAAGTGACTATTTTTGGAAAAATATTAGAGAATATTTTAGGCTATTTTAAATGGATGTCACTGACGCTTGCACTGATATGAATTATGGTTCCAGGTTGTAAAAGCAATAAAGTGTTTTCAGAGTTTGCAGCCTACCCCAGCCGATCAGCATGTAGATGGAGAGGCGGGTGGAGTAGTTGTGGACGACGAGCAGCAGCGTGTGCAGGTAGAGACCCTCCACCAGCAGCCAGAAGAAGTTGGCCATGATGGAGTAATGGAAGAACGCCAGGCTGCTCCTACAGCCCACCTACAGTAACAACGACAACAACAACAACAGCATCAACAAAAACAACTACATCGACAACGCCAACAACAACGACAACAACAACGAAATCAACAAAGACGACAACAACGACAACAACAACCACAACATCAACAATAATGACATCAACAAATCAACAACATCGACAATGCCAACGACAACAACAACGACAACAACAACGACACCAACAAAGACGACAACAACAACGATATCAACAAAGACGACAACAACGATAACAACAACAACAACGATATCAACAAGAACAGCAACAACAACAACAGCAACAACGACAACAATATCAACAATGTCAACAACAACAACATCAGCAACACCATCAACAACAACGACATCAACAAAAACAACAACAATGACAACAACATCAACAATGACAAAAATGAAATGACATGACAACAACAACACATCAACAACAACAACACAACAACAACACGATAACAATCCATGAGTATATCTGTATCTGTATCTGTATATATGCAAGATGTATACAGTGTATTTATGTTTAACAATGACAACATCAACAACAACAACATCAACAAAGATGACATCAACAACAACAGCAACAATGTCAACAACAACAACATCAACGATGACAAAAACAACGACATCAACAAAGACAACAACAACGACAACAATGACAACATCAACAACATCAACAACGACAAAAACGACAACAACAACATCAACAACACCATCAACAACAACAATGACAACATCAACAAAGACGACAACAACGACAACAATGACAACAACAAAAACAACATCAATATAGACAACATCAACAACACATCAACAACACGATAACAATCCATGAGTATATCTGTATCTGTATCTGTATATATGCAAGATGTATACAGTGTATTTATGTTTAACAACGACAACATCAACAACAACAACATCAACAAAGATGACATCAACAACAACAGCAACAATGACAACAACATCAACAATGTCAACAACAACAACATCAACGATGACAAAAACAACGACATCAACAAAGACAACAACAACGACAACAATGACAACATCAACAACATCAACAACGACAAAAACGACAACAACAACATCAACAACACCATCAACAACAACAATGACAACATCAACAAAGACGACAACAATGACAACAAAAACAACATCAATATAGACATCAACAACACATCAACAGAAAACAACAACAACAACAACATCAACAACAACAACAACGCAACAACAACAACAACAACAAGCTAACAATCCATGAGTATATCTGTATCTGTATATATGCAAGATGTATACAGTGTATTTATGTTTATAGTGTATTTATGTAATTTACAGTAGGTTTTTAATATATTTTTATATATTTTTTGTTCTCTTTTATTCATGTTTGTCTTACTTTTAAAGCTGTGACAAGTTGATTTCCCCGATGTAGGATTAGTAATGTTTACCTTAGCTTAGAGGTGGGACAGAATAGACAGAAAACATCTGAAAAGCTGATGGAAAAGTTCAGTACAGTAATGTGTGTGTGTGTGTGTGTGTGTGTGTGTGTTGTGTGTGTGTGTGTGAAAGTCACCTGCCAGCGAGGGTTGCGTGCTGCAGTCGGTGTTTTCGGTGTCTGAGAAAAGCAGCGTGTCTTTGATGATGAGCACGGCCACAGCTCGAAGCATGAACATGACACAAACAGGTTCAGGTGGATGTAGTTCCTCGTGCAGTGGAGCCTCCTGCACACACACACACACACACAGCAGAAGAATGTGGAGAAGTGTGTTTATGGAGGGTGTCGGGGTGTGAATCCAGTGAAGGATGTGGTATCTAAACACTGCGATAGAGGCCGAGTGAACAGCTGGAGACGATCCAGACGGAGCTGCAGCGTTCATCGCTCTCACACACACCCCCACAACAAACTGTTATCACCCCGAGCGAGCGTGTGTGTGCAGGTTTATGTTATATATCCTGAAGAATCCTTAACGCATCCTGAGGTAAAAGAAGTCAGCCACAAGTTCAAACATTGAGGCATTTGCACGCCAACTCCATTATTAATGTTGGAGCCCTGCACACACGCATGACTCTGAACTGTCTGCAGCATCAGAAACGTTTATTAAAATAAGTAACTTAAAAAAAGACTTTAAAATTATTGGTAGGAGAAACGTACAAGTTTAAGGTGGTTTGTAATGAACTAAACTAACTAAACTTGATTGGTTCAGTTATTTTTCATGTTTCAGGTATCAGAAATGTTGAAAACGGGGTTACAGACATCAAAAACTGATCTGGAAATGATTCTCAACAGTGAAACATCAGGAGCAAAAGAATCATCACTGATGAAATGCTTGCATTTTACTTCAAGAGTGAATCAAGAAAAAAACTGCAGTTGACTTTGAGGTTCTGATTCTCACATCTAACAGCTCTAAATTCTGTATTAATGCACAAAAGTTTCTGAAGGCCCTCAGATATTCTGGGAAGATTCGTCAGACTTGTATAAACCTGAAAAAATTGTTTGGATTGTTAACAGTTTCAATAAGATGTATTTTGATGTTTTTCACAGCTATGCAATAAGTTTACATTGAACTGTATGCACTCTATGCTTGTTTATTTGACATAAAACGTATTTATATTATAGTCTATGATTAAAGTACATTAGCTGGATGAGAAGACAGAGGGTGATGGAAATGGATGAATATTATAAATAAGATCACTGACAAGATCATTTCCATCACAACTGTCATTTTTCTGGATCGATGTGCGGATGTTCCAGCATATTATGTTGACCCGAGCTTTTCTTTTGTGAGTCAAACTTCTGTTTTGCCAGACGAAACTAGACTTTTGTTTTATTTTAGTGCCTACGTAGACTTTGTTTTGTTGACATTAGCTTACCGCAGTGGTCTGATCCCAAAATAAACTTACTTTTATGTGATTTAATTGAAATAAAAGGAATCAAAAGGAAGCTGAAATAACTCCTGTTCATGTTCATGTCTTGTCTCATCTGTCCACAAGACAACAAGCAAACAACTTTTAAAATGTCTTGTTTCCTGAGTGGAGTTTGGATCAGTCAGGGCAACACAACATCATCTAAATCAGGCACAAAAAGAAATGAGACAAACACAAAGAAAGTCTCATTGTTCAGAACACCACAGTTTATTCATATGTAGGCAATAAAACACATCACATGTAGTACTTTCATGAGGTTTTATCCCAGTTTGAACACCTTGTTTCACTGCTTTAATCAGTGTGTGTGTGTGTGTGTTTACCTGAACAAACAGATGATGACGGTGCTGGTTAGCAGAGTGATGAGCGACAGGCTGTGGCCCAGAGTGGACAGGATCCACACCACGTTATAGAAGACCAGCTGCACACACAGAAAAACACACAATCACACACAATCATGGTGCGAAGAACGTGGAATAATTTATAGATAAAATACACACAAAATACATCATGTGTCTTCACAGCGTGGGATTATTGTGTCTATAAAACACACGAGAAGACGCTGATTCCATTTTCAGTGGTTGCATTTGTCGAATAAAGGTTGTCAATCTCGATGGTGATGGAAAGAAGCGAGTGTATGAATGTATAAATATAAACATGGGAAATAAAAATACATTATTATTACATACAATTATCACTTTAAATAAAAATTAAATCAGATTTACCTCAGAAAGATGAGATTGGAAAGCACTCAACGTATTAATAATGTTATGGGTAAAAGAACTGCAATGATAATATATTTAAAATATCAAAAGTAAAAGTAGTCATGATTCAGTAGAGCCCATTTCAAAATATTGTATATCACTGGATTAAAATTAGTGATAAATTAATATGTAGATCACATTTTAGTTACTTTACTTACTGCTTGTTAACTTCACAAATGCTAATAACATCATAAATTATTAGTTTATGTGTATTTTGTATTAATAATCTGCAAAGTGACTAAAGCTGTCAGACAAATGTAGGGGAAAAAAAAGTTGAATATTTCCTTCTGAGATGTAGAGGAGATGTAGATGTAGATGTAGAGGAGAAGTATAAATATGCATAAAATGGAAATATTCAAGTAAAGTACCTTAAAGAGTTGTATTTATGTACATTGCTTGAGTAAATAAACTCTCCACCTCTGGTTTTATCAAATAAAATAAAATAATATCAAATAAAAGCAAACAATTGAAGCCACAAGGGGGAGCTGCTCTATTCTTTAAATCGACAAATTAAATAAAGAAATGCCCGAGTGAATAATTATTGTTTATTTCTTTCAACAAGCAAACAAAGCTGCAGCTCAGGAGGAGCTGTGATGTCATTTACAGAGCTGAGGAGACAAACACCTGGCAGCCAATCAGAAACAAGCATTTCCTGTTAGTGTCTTTACACCTGTGACAGCTTTTTGTGTCTGTTTCTTTAACATAATGCTGGTTGTATTACATTTTTTAGAATGAAATCTGATAAATAAAGGAAGATGAATGAGACTAAAACTAAAGGATGCTCAGTGCAGATTTATCAGCAGAGAGGCTCTTTCACAATAAGAGCGGGATCAGTGTGAGAATCTGGTCCATCTCAAAGCAGCACAATCTCCCTGCAGACTCTTCAGACTGACACACAGAGACCTGGACTTAAGAGCTGTGTGTTACTATACAGAGAGTGTGTGTGTGTGTGTGTCGGTGCCTGGCGTTCATCGCTCTCTGTCGTCATCTATAAACAACATTCCCCATGTCTTACACACCATCTGGCGAAGAAGTGGACATTCACACACACACACTGTATATACATTTTGACATGTTGTCATGCACATACGTGCTTTAACACGCAGTAAATGTATGTTTTCACAGGCTGTTACACATACACACACATTTAAAAACACGCATGCAAAAGTCCTGCACAGGTTTGCACGCAGCCACACGAACACACACATTCATACATGTAAAAATACACAGACGTGTGTGTACCTCTACACTTGTGAGGACCCTCATTGACCTTTTTCATCCTTCGCTCCACTCTTCTTTCTCCTCTTTTTTTTTTTGTAAGTGCACATTTCCTTATTTCCTTCCTCATCGTTCAAACTTTTTACCTTTGTTTCTTCTGTTCCTGGTTTTCTTTCTCTTCTTCTACGTTTCATTTTTCTTTTCTTCTCACTTTTCATCTCCTTTTGTTCATACTTTTCATCCTTGTTTTATTTTTTCTTCTAACTTTGCATAATTTCTTTCCTGTTATTCATTCTTTATTGTTCTTCCTTCTTTTTTGTTTCTTCCTATTTCATCCTTCCTTCTTTTCTTCTCTTGTTCCTACTTTTTGAACCTTCTTTCATTTTTCCCTTCCTTTTTTCAAATTTAGTCCTCTTTAGTCCTGTCCCCTTTCTTTCTTTCTTTCTTTCTTTCTTTCTTGCTTTCTCTTTTTTCTTTCTTTCTGTAATATCATTTGACCTTACTTTTCATTTTTTGAACATTCCCGTTTTTTTTCTGCTTTCGCTTTATGTCCCTTATGTCGCTTTATGAGATATTTCTTCATCATAAAATATCTATAATCAACATTCACACCAATTTTTGTTAGTTAAAGGTAGAAACAGCACAATTGGCTGCTTTTTTTAAACACAACATTCAAAGTTTGCCCCTCCTCCTACGTCCTTACGATCCAGTAAGTGAACATTAAGTTTTTACATCCTCAAACGCTGTTATTGGCTGGAGGCTGCACAACACTGCCCAAAGATGACATCCAGAAATGTCCTAAACACAGCAAAATAAGAAAACACAGGCTGAATGCAGAGTCTCTGCAGATACAGACAGCAACACACACTTTTAATGGAAGTGATGACTGAGAGATTATTTTGTTTAGTTTGAGCCTACACATTGCTTTTTTTTGCTTGTTATACCTTTAAGTCAAATTATTAAGAGTTTAAAACTTCAGGACTGTGTGTGTGTTTGATCAGGCTTGATGAATCCTGCAGAGTATTTTTCCATCATCGACTATTTTGACTAAAGTCATGGGTTTCAGCGCTTCTTGCAGCCCTCTGTTGTGTCCGTCCGCCACTAACAGACGCACATAGACAAACATCTGAGGATACACAGACTGTCACAGCCTGGCATCGGCAGCTCATTCCTCCGGCTGATTCTCAGGACTTCTGGCTGGGAGCTCATGACCTGCTGGCTCTGGTCTGCTGCAGCCACACTACCTTCTATGTCCAAACACATCTCCATCCAAAAACGCTGGCTCGCCCCCCCCGGTCTGTCATCCTCTCTGACACCACAGACACCACAGAATTAAAGCCATGTTGAACTTTAGGCTGAGTGGCTTCCTGGCCTCGATAGAAGTGGACTGTCTTCATCTTTTCGGCTCCTGGGTAGTGTTGTAAATCAGTCGGCCCATGAAGCCCATGAAGACCATAGCTGTTTAATTCATGGCTAAAAATTAACACATTTTTTTCTGCTGATATTTTAAAGACAAAACTGCTCACAAATTTAGGTTAAAATACCAAAAAAAAGCATCATTATTAATAAAAAGGAATCTGGGCTTAATCTTTTAGTTAAAAGGCGGAAAGTTACAACACCGTGAGAACAATTTGGTTTCTTAAAACACATGCATAAATTACATAACTGCTGTATGTTTAAAATGGAAATACAAGGAGAAAAACATTTATTTTTATGTAAAGAGCACATATTTATCTGTATAGGTAATAGCTTAAATACAGGCAGGTGACAGATTAAAGTAAAAACCATCGTTAACCAACGTTATGTCGATCTGTAATGCACATTTGAGCCTACAAAAACTGAGTTGTGGAGTTCCTCAAGGCTCCATCCTTGGGCCACATCCTTGGGTGTTTTGATGATGTGTCGATAGAGAGCGCTGTCTAACACATCGCTCCAAAAATCTCCTATAGCTGTTCAGTTTAAGTTCAGATGTGGTGACTCCGAAGGCCTCAGCATCTGATTCACATCGTTTTCTACCCCTCCCATCAGGATAATAATGTTTCATGTAAGTATAAAGGTGATAACTTGCAGCAACTTTGAATTGATTTGCAGTGACTCTTCCCTCTAATGAGACCAAACCATATTAGCTAAATGCCCCCCCACAGCATAACAGAGCCACCTGATCTGCATTTGTGATGTTTCTACACTCATATATTCAAGTTCTTCTTTAATTTGACACCAATCTGTAGTTAATGTCTCAAACAGTAAAGTTATAAATTCATGTATGGATCTGAAACATCAAACATGGTGTAGTATTTTTGCTTTTAATACTTTTCAGAGTCAAAGATTGTGCCAATGTGATCAAATGACGTCTGACGTGATGTTTTTCCAGTACAGTTTGTCAAAGTGAAAAAAATAACTATCAGGTCATATAGGTTATGTTGTACTTAAAAGTGGCCTAAATAGCTGCAGACTCCTGAAGGTTGAGCACATTTCACTGATAATATTTACACACACTAAAGTAACATTTGCAGGACTTTTATTTTCAGTGAAATATTTCTACAGTGTGGTGTTAAAACTTTTACTTAACAAGGGACCTGAGCACTTCTCCCATTGCTGACTGAGATCCAGTCTGTCTTTACCTTTATGTACTTGGATATTAATAATCGTAATATATATTTAATATATTTAGGATTCTGTAAAACAAGTAAATCATCAGATGTTTTTGTTGTATTTTAATCGTGAAGAGATGAAACAGGAGAGAGATAAAACTACAAAGACGCCCTGATATGATTCTTTAATGTTTGCAGCAGGTTCGTTCAAATGTTTCTGCAATAATTCAGACTCAAAAGCACTCAGCTGTTGACACTTTCAGGTGGATTTCGCAGGGTGTCGCGGACATTTGACAGAGGTTTGACAGAAGAAAAGACGAATGACGTGCGATGCCTTCAGGGACTCTCCATGTGTGTTTAGCACTGAGCACAGAATTTACATCCTCAGCTGAGACCGGAGAATTATTTTCTCACGTTGCCAAAAAACACAACAAATGAGTTTCCCCTCCCTCCCCTCTTCACAGTTTCATCAGCCAACAATCAGCTTTTCCTCCATTTTGTTTGAAGTTCTCTGACACCGTTGAGTGGAGCAGAGTGAAAATATCTTTTTAAACAATCTAATAAAAATGTTAGATTGTTTTCTTGGATTTATTATCATCAAGTATGAAAAATATGGTGAATCTGAAGCGTAAACATGTTTCTGATTTTCTTCATGTGACTGCATGTGGCCCAAAAATTAACTTAAAATAGCAAATGATTCACTTTAAATAGTCCAAACTAAACTAAAGGAAGCTCCAGAGGGAGGTTGCATGTTATCTGAACATCCACATGTGCATTTATTCAAGATTTTATTATCATATTTTTGAGTCTTAGGCTCCCTCAAACAACGTCAAAAAATATTTAAAAAGTAAACCACACAAAAAGAAACATAATAAACTAAATTAATTAAATAAAATACAGACCTAAAACCTCCCTGAAAACTTTTAAATCCAGTGTTTTTATCATTTTGGTGGAACAGACCCTCACACAGCAGCAAATGAACATCCAAATGGAGGTAAAGAGATAAAAACTAAGATGAGAAGAGGCAGGATGGACAAGAAACATTATCAATAACATGTTAAATAAAACACTAGAGTAATATAAAAGTAAATATAACAGAATAAGCATTTAAAAGACGAAATTTTGTAAAGTCTACTTGTCTACTGTTTTTGCTGATTTTGGTTTGTTTCTTTGTTTGTTTTTTACATTGTGGTTATCATTAGGTCTGTCCTAATTGTATTGTATAATTGATATAAATTGGTAAATGGTAATCAGACCGCACACATTAAGTCTGAAAACAGCAAAGATTTTTGTCTTAAGTATTCTTGATGCATCACACCATTTGTTCACACCACCTGCTGTTGTATTATTTGCAGACAGCTCCAGATTTTGAAAACTCGTCGAGTGTGTGATTTAAAGACACTGTGAGGATGATCAGGTGCATCTGTGTGTGTATGTGTGTGCGGTGCGCCAGCGGTGACGTCTGGTCTCAGCTCAATGTTTTCCAGACGGAAAACCTCCGTCTCTTCAACAGGAAACAAATAGAAGCTTCGCTGAGAGTCAAAAAGCGGGAATCCCACACCTGAGGGCTCTGGAGAGGATCACGAGCCAGCTGTGTGAGTGTGTGTGTTGTTAAAGTTCATCTTTATGTCCTGCTGTTTTCTGTCACACTGCTCTGATGTGTACATGATTTATCAGTGTATTGTTCAGCGTTCGCTTAATAAGCTCCTAAAATGTCTTTCAGCTCTGTTTTTTTTTTTATTGTTTAGCAGTTTTCTGACTTTGCAACTAAATAAAAACAATCAAAACCATTAGTGGACAACATAAAACAAATAGGTCGATCACCCTTTTTGGGTTGGCAAACAACCAAAATTATACTTTTCCAAAGCACCCACCATGTTTCTACAGTAGCCCACAGAGGACAAACTGCCTCTACAGAGGACCTTTTGTTTTTTTATGTTGAAGTGGCAGCTGTTGAAGGCTCTATTACACACTTGGGAAGGTGAGAAGGTATTAAGTTATTGCAATCTGCAACCTCACCACTAGATGTCACTAAATCCTTCACATTGGTCCTACATGTTTTTATCCTCACAGTGAATATAATAAGCATCTATCATTCAAACATCATCCCCAGTATGACAAAAAGAGTTCAAATCAGCATTATTTTGTGTAATTTTGCTCAGCGCAGTCTCAGTTTGAGCCACAACATGTAAAGTGACATTAAAACAAAGCATCCATGTTAGAAAATTGGACCGTGGAAATGCCATGACAGCAAGAAATTTGACCAGTTGTACAAAAAATGGGATCATTTGTGTAATTAACCTGCTGTCATGACATCAACCTGAACCTCAAACGAAAACCGATCTGGAAGAAATTCATTCAGATTCTGAAATCAGTCGGAGATGACCAACGTTTTTTTTTAACACTACAGCACTTTTTGACATCTGCCGTGCATCTACTGTCGTGGGAAACGACATAAACTGTCAAACAAAGCTTGATCTATAACACATAATTATTCGCAGCCGTGTCTCACAAGCTGCTGTGGCGTGTTTTGGAGAACCTCACTGGTTGCAACATGTAAAATTACTCTTCTCTTTACTCTTATTTTCATTAAAAGCTCTACAAAATGAGAAGAATTTAAGTTTCATGCATCTACAGAGGCCCGGGCTGAAACACTGCTTTATTCAAATCCATTTATGTGCATCGAACAATAAGAGTAAAACAAAAATGTGCAAAGTTTACATGCAGCAGATGATCCAAACTCCAGTTCCAGCACTTGTCATTGTAGTTTATATAAGATAGTGCATTTGCTTTTTTTCGTTTTTCTATACAAGGCAACATCGCACAAGCTGCCTCCTTATCTATTTTCAGTGCTTCAGTTAATCTCTACAGTATCAGCCCTTTCAGCGCTTGGTCAGTCTTCATCTCGATTTAAAGTTACAGTGTCATTACAGTTTTAATGATCATAAACCAAGATAATGAAGTCGTTATCTGAACCAGCGCACACGAGGAAGATCCTCAAACGAGATCACGATGTGCACAGATCCCGTTACCAAAGCAAAGCCGGAGCATTCAGCGGGCAAATCAGCCATATATGTGCATGTTTACACACAGAGAGGAAAGGAAAAAAATGTACTGCAAATAGAGAAATGCAGGGAGATGTTAAAAAGAAAGATCATTCTTGAAGAGAGAAACATGTTTTAGATGCTCGATAAAAAAAAAAAAAAAAAAAGGAGCTGATGGGGGCCAATTTTGTTTGAGATGTTGAGGCTGAAAAGGAAAGTTGTTTTTCTGCAGAGGATGTAAGACGTTGTTTCACTTACAGATATTACAGTTTTAATTCTTCTCTTCGTCATTCAGATGATTGCAGCTTTTGATCTGCTTATTTCTATTCAAAGACTTTTAAATAGCGACTGAATTACACCTTAATTATCTGACAGTTTAGGTGTATTTCTTCATTAATGATCCCTTCTTGATTTATGCTAATAAGTGATGGATGGTGTCAGTGTGTCATGATATTATCGTGTGTTTTATGTTCTATATTGATGCCAAAATACTGACAATATTTAGTTAATAATTAGACCTCACATGATTTCTGGCTCTATTTGTACCTAACTGGATGTTTCTACCTCAAATCTTGAGATAAGTTTCAGGTGTTTCCCCCTTTTTACTGTTACCAATGTCTTACACTTTTTTGTTTTACTGTGGTTTGTTGTAGATCTGACTTTTTAAAATGAAACCACTTCTATACCTATTTTTGAACTGAAAATACGTCAGAGTCGACACAAACACAAGTTACAGTACTCTTAATATCAGTGTACATTAAATATCATGGACATTAAAAGTTATCATGAACATTATATCAAGTCTATCTTTACTGTTTACATCTTGATTTGTGCATTTGGCTTGCATATCAACATTAACTTGTTTTTATTCTTATTCATATTCATAAAAGCCTGCCATTTCTGGTATTTGAGTACATTTTGTTTTGCACCTCACTGATAATCTTTGCTCTTTATTTTGTACATATTTGCATTCTTTCCTTCTTTGTATGACACCTGAAGCACAACTTGGGATGAATAAACCTTTGGAGTTTAAGTTTTTCAGCTAATTTAATTAAACTGTTTTTACTGCTGAAAATAGTCCCAAATATATGCATTATTTCCTCTGTGTGTTTAGTGAAATGTACACCTAGCGGCTTAATTAAATATGTATTTACTATTACTATAACTATTTGTGAGCTGTTTTTAGATATTTATGTCCTCAGTAGGAACAAACAGACTCAGAGCTGCTGATCTTTTACATTTGTGTTTCTAATAAAGAGAGAAGATTTGTCTCTCCTTGGTTCAAAATGCTCTTTTGAAGGATGATTGAGGACTTTCACATCCTTTTCACTTACAGAACACAACCTGACTGTATATTAACAAAATAAAAGAGCAAGAGGAGTGTGTGGCTCAAACATCATGGACCCAATAATGTCTGCGGATATTCTCTTAAATCTGGATGTTACTCGCTTGTTTAAAGCTCAGAATAAACCAAAGAGTCCTGGAATGCAGCCGCGACTACAAGCAATAACTGGGAAGGTCAGAAAATAAGCTCTGTGGCATCACACAGGACGCCTCGGGGGGGCGACGGGAAGGTTAAAACACACACATACAAACATACATGTGCACACCAACGCAGCAGACAGATAACACCGGACTGAGGAGAGACTTTATAGGAAACTATAGGAGGTTTCTTTTCTTCTACAACCACCTGCAGCCTCCAGAGGGTTAAATATTCAGCTTGTTATTCTGCTTCCTAATCCTCTGAGGCTGAAGAGGGGAAAAAAATCACCTTCATCTTCTGAAGACGCAGATATGGGATATGTCCTCACTCACCCCTAACGATAGCTTAATATGCAGATTGTTTAGTTCCTTTTATTTTCCAAGTTTTCAGACACATATGTGAGACAAAGACATCTACATAATGTATTTTGTAAGGGTAAAGTTAAAGCAGGTTACAGGAACTTTTTTTAATTGATTTTTGCGCCCCCTGTGTACAAAGGTGGTAGTTTTCCACCTAAAATTAAGTTAAATTGGTCAAATGTTTAACATGTTGATATACAGTACTTAATTTCCTTCTGGGGATCAATAAACTCATCTATCTATCAAACTATTTATAGTCTACACATTAAATGTTAGTCTAACGTTGGATGTCAAACTGCAGCTTTGGAAAGCAGCTGTTCATTTAAGAGATCTAAATATTTTTCTTAGGATTTAAAGTTTATTTCTTTGTTTACGTAGATAGTTCTGGTGCTGTTTTATCACCATCCAGCTGCAAGTTTCCTTTTTGCACACTCAGAGATGTATTTAGTCTGCATGATGCACACTACAAATCTCAAAAAGTGCTTAGAATAAAAAAAAAGTGGAATTGTGGACCGAATAATGACGCTAGATGTAAAATCAAAGGACCACCAAAGTTATTTGTATTCATCCTAAAGGGGAAACATAAAGGAGGCATCAAATTTTATCTTCTAATAGTTGATGAGATATTTCAGTCTGGAGCACCAACACAACCACCTTTAACCATCTAGGAAGTGACAGCCACAAACTGCGTTCCATTCACCTCCATTGTATTGGGCTAAAACCCGAACAAACAAAACTCTAAATCTGCACGTCCAGATACGACTTGTCTGGCACATTTCTTTGTCATCCAGGTGACGTGACCCCCATTAAAGTTGCACAAACACACACAAACACAACGAGGACGCCGTGAAGGAAGCGACCGGCTTCTCTGCGGTCTGATGAGAGAAACACAAGCTGAAAAATGAGCGATCATCCAGAGGTCAGAGACCTGTCAGCTGAAAACTGTCCCTCGTCTCTTTCCTCACATCTGATCTCTTCTCTGAACTCTGACTTTCCCCTTCGTTTATCTCTGTCAGAGTGCCGTCTTTGAACAGATAAACACGAGTGGAGATGTCAGCACGCCAAGTTTAATATGAAATCAGAGCTTTTTTTTTTCTTCACTGCAGCATTTGAGCGTTTAGCTGAAAAACTGGTGAAACTGAAACTGGTGAGATCTGATCACTGAGGTGATAAAAAATGAACTTACTTAGTAGTCATTTCATCTGTTTGTTATCTTTTCCTCAGCTTCACCCTGATCTGTTGTCTCATTTTCACACATTACACACATTTCACATGGTGTTGAAATGTACACTGCATATTGTGAATTATTCCTCTTGTTTATGCTAACTCACTGAAACCGAGACCGGAAGTTTCACAAGTTAAAAATCAGATTACTTCTTTGGTAACCGGGTCGGGTTAGTTTTCTGCCTGATGTTGAACAAGAGACTGAAAGTGGGTCAAAACAGAGATACGATCCATCCGATGTGTCGACACCACAGGCTGAATGTGATGTTTGACACAGACAAACACACCGACACTTGCTCGGATCGAAAGCACAAAAGGAAACTGTTGTGGTATTAAGCTCTGCGCACAGCGTTTCTAGATTTTTAACCTTTTCACCTCCTGAGCAAACACAGACAAAGAAAACAGAAGCAGGTTGACTTTTAATGGAAGCAGCCAAAACTTTGTCTCTTCAATAACTGATTAAATAACTTCTAAAATGATGTAGTTTTATTTTAAAAAATCCCAACAAAAGGAAATGACAATTGTGTTTTAAAAGCTGCTGATACACTTTAGTTAATTCCAAATTATAGGTGTTTTAACCTCTTTTTACCAACAATTTTTACTAAGTGTGCAGCTGAAAATGCACTTATATTACATTTGTGTGCAGTTTTGAATTATACACAAGCTAAAAATTAAACAAAAATGAAGAATAAAGTTTAAAAGTTCAGTTTTGACCTTGGAAATAGCAATTGTAGTCGAGGTTTAAGGTGCCATTTTGCAGGACTTTGAGAGGACAGCAAGGGTTTTTTTTTGCCAAAAACTGCTGATAAATTCAAAGATTTTCTTCTTTTCTTCTTTTATTTATCCAAAATAAAATAAATTAGTTGCTACTTAGCAGGTGTTCTGTCTTAGACATAAAATCACACAAAATCACGTAGTTCTTCCGAGGAAATTATTGTGAAATTTACAGGATTCATAAAGTAAAGCAATGGTTCTTCTTCATCTTTTCGGAGTGATTTCTAGAAATGTCTCAGACTGTTTCATTTGAATAAAGAGGTGAAAAGGACTCCATATAAAGATTAGAAATGAAAAATGACTTTGCATTATTCCTTTTTCCAGGTTTCCAGGTATTCTGCGGTGACGCTGACTGTTGCACTGCACAGAAACTTGCAGATTCAGGGTTCAGAAAACTGAACATCAAGTACTTCCTGCAACAGCCACACAGTGGATATGAAACTCAGATCAGACGATGATGTTTCCAGAACACAAAGCACAACGTGCATCACATTTTCAGGTCACTACACACACACACACACATACACACACACTCTGCGGACAGTCGGTTTTAATCACTGTTTCTGCACAAACGTCACACAGAAAGTGAACTGACCTCGCTGGGTTTGTCTGTGATGTTCAAAGAGCAGGCGGCCATGATGGCGGGGTAGACGACGGACCAACCGTTCTCAGTACAGTTCCTGCTGAGGTTCCCTGAGACACACAGAGAGATTCATCGTCACATCACTCTTATTTTCAAAGCTCGCAATCAGGAATCAGCTTCAAAAGGTTTTACAATCTGAGCTGCAGCCCTAAAACCTCTGTTCTCTCTCCAAAAAAGCTTTTAACAGGGAATAAAACGAAGAAACTTCAACAGAGGGCAGACAGGAAACAATATGGGAAATTAGAGTGACAATATTGGGAAATCTTAAAGAAAAAATCTGTAAATTCCCTGCAGCTTATGAACTTTATATCTCTGGGTTTTAGATTGTCCAACAAACAAATCAGGAAATTTGAAAAGTGCAAAATTCACCAGACTAGATAATTCAACAAGGAGACGAAAGTGTGTGTAAATACATGATGTCTGTCCAGTTTTAATAGAGGGTATCTTATAGGCTGACTGCAATATTAAGGCTCATTATACTTCAATATGATGCCAAAAAAACATAAAAGATTGAGGTGAGACACATCGAGGCTTCATTTTCATCTATCTGGTGTGTCTAAAAGGTTAACAACAGCAGAAACAATCCTGGAATAAAACTCAATACATTGCCAAGTTGTACCAATTTGGTCAAAAACTCTTTTTTTAGGCCTGTTTCTTAAAGTATCAGAGATGAGAAACAAACCATTAAGTCATTAAATGCTTTTTAACTTTAAAAATTAGTTTAAGTTTAGTCAGTGGCGACCAATCAGCTGTCTGATCTGCACGTAACAACAACTCACTTATTTAATATTGAATGTATTAAAGAGGAATCTCGGTGTAAATAAAGTGGAATGGCGGCTGGAAAAGGTCGGTCTCGTCTTATTGTAAACACTCCTGATTTGTGCTCTACAGCGGCGTATTTGCTAATGAGGCTGCTGGCCGGATGACGCTGTTGTTATTTCTGTGGCAGATTATTTCCTTTTGCAGACTTGGTCTAAAGTGTCAGTGGGTTTAAATAAAGTTTTTATAGTGGTAAAGACTGACAGCTGTTTGCCTCATTAATACTCCCAAAGACAAAAAAAAAAAAACAACTAAAAAAACATCCATAAAATTGATTTCAATGTTCAAATTCAGCTGAATCATCTGAAGTTATCTCTGTTTTTGTTTTGCTCTGAGAGTCTGAATCCATTTCCGCCCCGCAAACCTCAAAACTCAACATCACATCATCACTCTGCTGATAAAATGCTGCATATCAACAGAGAGGACATAAATGAGAAAGTTTTCACGTTTATCTGGTGCACATGGGACTTTCTTGGTGTCTCTGCTGGTTGCCTGGAAACAACTGCTCGCAGACAATAACAAGATGAACCTCACGTCTACGCTCTGGTTTTTGTTCAGATTAAACAAACGAGACATAACGTGATAACTGGTGAGCTGTGGAGATGTTGATCAGTGGATTTTGTTTCCTTTGGACAGAGCGAGGCTAGCAGTTTCCACCTGTTTCAAGTCTTTATGCTAAGCTAAGCTAACAGGCTGCAGCTTCATATTTGAGGAGATCTAAGGAGGAGGAGCCTCGGTATCAAAGTCCCACCCACACACCTACCTGATTACTATCAGTAATCAATAACTGGTGAGTGTTACCTAACTATTACTATTGCCTACTAAAGTTAAAGTTACATCTCCTCTTTAAGTTTCTACTCTACATACAATTGTTTACAGGCGCCTCCACGACTACTTTACTTTGACTGACAGCTGTCAATTATGACGTTTCACCTCCTTTTTATAGCATCAAATAACTAATTAAAAACAAAGTGATCAGAAAAATAAACACTTGAACAAAATTATTCGTGATAAGAACTACATAATATACAGAAACCATCTTTCTGAAAAATGTATTTGATGTTTGATTTTTTTTAGTTTGTCCTATCTGCTAACATGGAGGGGGCGGGGCTTATGAGCTGCACTGCAACCAGCCAGCAGGGGGCGATCCACCTTCACCTTTAGGGAGCTGTCAGTCATCATGTCGTCCATCTTTATATATACAGTCTGTGGTTGAGTCTTTCTCCTTTGTCACAAAACTAAAAGCTGAAGTTTCAGCTGGTTTTTATCGTTAGCAGCAGACTTCACCGCTCTCATATTCTCACAGAGGACGCAGATGCCAGATGGGAGAGTCTCAGTTTGTGCTGATGTGGAGCAGCCGTTATGTTGAGCTGATTACACGCCTCATCCTTTAACATCCTCTCTGTGATGGTGGGGGGGACAGGGACAGATGCTGCTGAGGGAAATCACAGAGAAAGTCGACCGGCCCAGATGTTGTCAGCTGCCCTCGCCGATAATTAGGCTCGTTAACTGAAAGAGCAGCGCAGGATGGAGGAAAACACAGATGTAGAGACGGAGAAGGTGGTGAGAAGTTCAGCAGAACGAAGGAGGAAAGATTCAAAAGTTTCTCCTCTTTAAAGGAAGAAATTATGTAAATATTCATGTGTTTCTATCAAATGAATGAACAGCATGAAAGAACGAAGAAGTCTGGAAAATGGAGTCACCTCATGTTGATCATTTGTAGTTTTTCACCACGGTCTAGTTCAGTTTTTAGGTCAGGTCATTGGATATTGTAATGTAGTCACAACCTTTATTTCACATAAATCTTGAAATATTATGACTTTCTTGTAAATGAGAACTTTATAATATTGTGACTTTCTAACAAAATTAAGACTCTATTTTTATTCCTTTGGTGTTTTGACACTCAAGTTACTTCTTAATTTGCATGACATAAGAAAAAAGTTTTAATATTTAATAAGAAAAAATGCATAAAAAGAAAATATATTTAAGACATTTACTCCCCCGCAGGTTTCCTTATAATATCCACCAACTAAAGCATGACAAAAGTTTTCATGGTGAAGTTTTAGGCCATTAAAACGTGATGTGCATTTGTTAAAATATCTAAAGAAGCATTTACTAACATATTTTGTAGAAAACGCTGATTTAAGAGCAAGTTCTGAAATGCATCTGACTTTATTTTCTCACATCATGTAATAATTACAGAGCCCTCCAACGGATTTACATTTTATTTCCTAAACGTCGTCGTAATGACAAAGAAAACCACAGAAAATGATCACACAGGCACAACATTGATTATTTGGTTGTAGATTAATTTCAAGCTGCTGAGTCACTAAAAATCTGTTGAGCCAAACTTTTATCATTATTTGGTGAAAAGAATTCCTCCATTTCAATAAATCTTTTCTTAATAAAACAACCTCAGCAAGCAACATCATCTCTAGGACATTATCTGTTAAATTTAAATGCTTTTATTTAGAAGGGCAGGGGAGAAAAAAATCAGAATTAGTGGAGGAAGGATGAAGGCTGCTGGATCAAAGGACAGGCAGGAAAGGGAAGAAGAGGAGGAGGGATGAAACGTGCACAGATAAGCGAGGATGGAGGATGAAAGGAACGAGAGGTGATCGACATGATGAATGAAGCAGAATGAAATGACTGAAAGACGAGACTGTGAAATCAGCTGTGAAGGAAACATCAGGCGGAGGTCACGGGTTAATTCAGTCAGGCCAGGACTTACTAATGTTTAAATTTGTTTTAAACTAATAAGAGAATAAAAAATATCCATTGAAAATCAGAAATCAGTAAATATGTACATTTTTTGTTGCCAATGAATGAAAAACAAAAGATAATGTTTAAATGCTAATTCCTATTCAACAACCTGCAGAATCACACATTTAGTAAAGTCTGTAAGTTGATTTGACTGATTGATTTGTTGCACTGTCGTCAATAAGAAGCATCGTTCAGTTTCTGTCAGTAATGTTTTCTGATGTCAGAGAGGAAATAAATGTGTGGACTGAATTCATCGACCTGAGAGTTCAAGTTTGTCAGCGACTGATCCGCACCTACACTTGTGTGTGTGTGTGTGTGCGTGTGTGTGCGTGTGTGTGTGTGTGTGTGCGTGTGTGTGCGTGTGCGTGTGTGTGTGTGCGTGTGTGTGCGTGTGTGTGTGTGTGTGCATGTGTGTGTGTGCGCTCACCATTTTTTCCAAACAGGCGCAGGAGGGGGGAGGGGCAGGGGAGGGTCATCACCTCGCCAAACGTCGTGCTCTGCCAACAGGAGAGACTTTCCCACTCGCCATGACATCCTACACACACACACACACACACACATTAGAGGTGTTCCCACAACTTCCTGTTTGGCTGAAGAGTCGCATTAAACTCCATCCTGCCGCTGAAAGAACGATAATCAATCAACATAAAAGCACTCTGAAGTTTTTACAGCTGGTGCTTCCATACGTTCAGACATTTTCATTTTTAAAGCCTTAAAGGAGCCTAACTCGCTTATTTTTCACGGTGAGAATGAAAATCAACAACATTTTATTCCCAAAAGATTAAAATGCAGCTCTAAATGTTGTTTAAGCCTCCAAGTCTGTTATTATGTGAAGATGTCAGGCGATAATAAGTTAATTTAAGGTTTAATTAAGTGACACAAACTCTAACTTGTAAGGCATGAAATTTAGAGGAGATTTAGGGGACTTTTTAGGTCTTCATGTATAGATTATAGAAAAAGTATTTTGAGCAAAGTTTTATGTTATTGTGATGTGTGTATTTTATAGGCAACTACAACCAAAATGAGAATCTGGTGGAAGAAATATTCATATGCTCTACATAAGTAAAAGTACTAATACCACAGTGCAGAAATACCTAAAAAAAAAAAGTTATTCATGCATTTGAACTGTATAAAAGTGTTAGCATCAAATCGTACTAATTATATTGCTGATGCATGAATGAATTCATCACATTAATCTTGCTGATGGCAAAGATGGAGCTGAGCTGACGTTGAGTATAAAGTAGCCGAAAATGGAAATATTCACGTAAAGTACCTCAAAATGGTTTGCAAGTACAGTCCTTGAGTAACTGTACTTTGTTATTTTCAACCACTGCTGAAGATTATTTGCCATTTAAAGCTGAAAATTATTAAAATATCTGACTTTATTCACTGGAAATCAACAAAAATAAAGTTAAATTACAACACAGCTTCATAAATCTGTCTAAAAGTTCATTTTAGTGTGAGTTTAACACACAGATAAAACACGTGTGTGTGTGTGTATATCATATATATGTGTGTATATATATATATATATCACCATAGACAGGCGTGAGAAAGAACCTGCAGTCCACAAGCTGCAGACGGCACAGATAAAGCGCTTTTTTCATTATCAGTGTGGGGAAACATTCAAACACACATGACCTTTTAGAAAAAACAGAACTGTGTGTGTGTGTGTGTGCTTCCTGTGGTCCTCACGACTCGAGGCCCGAGAAGTAAATGAATGATTGATAGTGATGTTTTTTTTTTTTTTGCAACAGAGGCTGAAACCACGTCCAGAGCTCGGTTTTTAGGCTTTGTGTTTATTTACATTTTGTTTTATCAGCAGCAGGAGAAGCAGTTCCTGTTTGCTCCGTAACCATGGCAACAGATGATCACCGTAACACTAAAGAAAATAAATCCAAACATGAAGATCGAGAGGGGAGATGATACCGCCTGTGAGTGTTCATACGTGCACATCGAGGGTGGTAAATGAGTATCGTCACACATTACAAGATTGAAACAAAGATAGATTAAAATGTGATATTAACATGAAAAGTGTTTGCTGATTCGAACTTGCATTGTGCATTCAGTCAGATTACATCCCTCTGCATGCTCGGTCAGTCGTCCCATCACACGTTCAGCCATCAGCTGTTCGAGCCACAGACTGGATGTAAAGATGGCCGACATGACAACATCCTTTCAGATAAGATTACGTCACTGAGTGAATATGTTTTATGTATTTTACTTAATTAACTTGCTAGCTTGCTAACTCACCACACGGCACAGTTCAGTGTTACTGGAACCATTCAGGTTCTGAACAAACTTCTTCAGGATTGACTTAATGTCGAGGTAAAAGGTTTTCTACATTTCTAATTTATAAAATTATCACGTTAGTAGAGACTTAATGATAATGCTGCATGTTTTCTTGCAAATATCAGGCTGGTTCTGGTGAGACGGCGGTCAGATAGATGAGAACATGACTGTGAACTTTTCCAAACTATCCAACGTCATTGTGTTGTATTGAATCGTTTGGCTAACCTTATTTACTCAGTTTAGCCTTTAAATCTAAACTGAAAACTCCTCTCTTTGAATTATCAGGTGGTGATCCAGTTCATCACTCGAGTGTCCAAAAAACACTGCAGATCTGATAATACGACCACAAAGTCAATCATTGACCTTTGACCTCGGGTGCTTTGATACTGAGTACACGTATGAATACAATCCATGAGTCCTACTTTTGCCTGCAAATGATCTTTTATTTTAAGTTTAAGACGATTTTTCAGAGTGTCTTTTATTTTGATACATAACTGCCAAGATATGAAAACTAAAGGAACTGTAAGTAAGTGAATATTCACACCAGCATGAATTGTGAATCACCTTATTCAGTCCATTTTTACACTAATGTCAGTGCACAGAAACACACACAGCAGCTACGAATGTATAAATAGACATATAGCATATAAGTATACATAAAAATCACCAAGAGCAAATAACTGGAGGATCATTTACAATACAGTGCAGCTATGTGTGTAAAATAAATGCAGTTTATTCAAGATTAATATTTAAAATGGGAGCAACAGTACATGATGATATTTATAAGACAACTGTAAAAATATGATTTATAATTGATATTTTGGTGTTCTGGGGTACTGACGCGGCCTGGGGGAGCACAATCTTGTTCTTGATATTAAAAACCATTCAGAGAAAAGTGAATCTTTGCGGGAAATCAGGAGCAGAAACTTTCATATGAATCGTTTGTTGGTTTTTAGAGATTTGTGTTGGCGGCCGGAGGAACAACGGCAGCTACCGGCCTCACCGAGCCGCCTCTTTTTCAGTATTTTTTGAGAATTTTGTTCACACACATGCCGATGCTGTTAGTCACCAGGAAACTCTCCGTCCTCCATTTATTTCACTTGAGCTGAAGGGGATTTCCAAACACTTCGACACATCCAACACCAGCCCAGCTGTGGGTGGAGCTCTGACGGATCATCATCAATCCATGTTGACGAAAACGCCGTCGCATAAGAAACACAGTCGATGTAAACACATTGATTTTGATGAATTCGCTGTGCCTGAAGCTACCTGTGAATCTGACGTCTCTCCTCTTAATTTTCATGTTCAGATTTTTTTTTCAGAGTTAAGGTGATCATCTGTTTCCATGGTTACGGATCAAACAGGAAGTACCTCTCCTGCTGCTGATAAAACAAAATGTGGAGTCTAAAAACTGAACTCAGGTGTTGATAAGAAATGCACAAGAATAAAATCTGATGTGTGTGTGTGTGTGTGTATATATTTATAGATATTTATAGATATATACCTGTGCTGGTTGGCGTCTGTTGCTGCAGTTGTGTCTTACACTCTTGCTGAGCTCTTTGAACCTCCCAGTAGAATTGGCAATTGGGAAACTTTCCATTAACCTGTCGAGGCGAGAGGAAATAAATATTATGAATATTATCTCCGACGTGAACAAAAGCTCCTGCGTCAGTCAGAAGTTCAACGTGCTTCACTTTTCTGGACTAAAGTTCACGTTTCTGTTTCTGCAACTTTCTCCAGGAGCTTTTAGGGAGGGAGGATTAGATAAACGAGGCCCTGTGTGCTCAGTGGACTGATTTAAATCCTTCAATTTTACTGCTTTATGCCACTGTTTGATTCAATTTTGTCCAAAAATAACAAGTGCAGCCAAGTATTCTTAAGTGTGCAAGACTTCTCATTCAAAACATGAGATACATCGATATACTTCAGAGTAAAATGAAAATGATTTGAATAAAAGAGGTCAGAGTCAGTGAGATAATTAATAATTAAATTAAGGTGATAAAAGGAGTTTTCAAAGCCTGAGCCCCCCTCAGACTAAATCAAACCAATCAACTTGTAAACAGGAAGAGTAATGTCACCATGCTATTTATGAAGCCACACTATTTTTTTGAACTAACATTTTTATATTTTGGTAAATTAGCATCATGAAATGTATGCCGACTTAGCTTTTACGTGCCTCTGTTTGCATGTCTGTCGCTTGATTCGCAGGCAAGTTCTAGATATTTAAGGTAAAGGCCCTTTTTTATGATTTCTAAGTGGATGTATGAACATTTGCTCGATGGACACCAGATGTAATGATATCCTCTGACAGTGAAAGTCACACAGATACGTGCATCATGTCTGCATGTTTGATTTGAGTTATGGATTTTATAAGAAGTCTGAATTTTGGTGCTAATTTAACTTAATTAACAGTTTGAAATCATTTAAATATTTCACAACACTTTGACCACAAACACAATTTCACATTAAAATACTTCTTCCAGTCTGCACTGATGTAAACTGCTCGGACTTGTTTACACTTTAAAAAGCGTTTTGGCGATCCAAACAAACGTGGACAACCGAGGTGTCAAAAGGTCAAACGTCACCAATCACAGTTATTACATCAGTCTGTTGTGTGGAAAACTTTTAGGAGACATTTTTTATGATTTTATATCTTCATCCAGAACAAACTCAGCTCCTTCTCGTTAATTAGCCTCGTTAGCTGCTGCAGCTCGACAAACCTGCACACTAAACTTTTGTGCTGCTGATAAATGATATTGTTTGCCACCGTTTGTGTGTGTGTGTGTGTGTGTGTGTCCTGGTACAGTCGACGGTAACCAAGGCGACACACACTCAAACAGTGTGTAAACAAAGGGCAGCGTGAGCAATCTACACAAAGAGGAACACACACTCACTGCGTCAACTCCACTTCGCTGATATCCTACTGCGAGTGTGTGTGTGTGTGTGTGTGTGCTGGGAGGTCTGTTTACAGTGAGATACCCCGTCGCTCTCAGCAGCATTTCAGACCTGTCAGTGTGTTTATACACACACACACACACACACACAAACACCTTCACACCTGTGGATGCTTAAAAACACCCAAACTGAACTCAAACTTCTCCGATAAACTTTGATTAAAAAAAAGATGATTGGTTGGTGATTTTAAATGGGAAATAAAGCTTTTGGCCTCTATCACTCTTAAAGGCGTAATGTTTCTGCAAGAATTAAAACTATTTTTCTTCTCATTATGACACTCTTAATCCTGTCTGACTTCCTTTCTGTGACACTGAAGATATAAATCTTTAAAAACAGCTGCTAACTTAAAACTTTTAATCGAGCAAACAGGAGGGAAATAGTGCATTTGTTGGGGACTATTTTCAGCGGTGGATGAATCCACATTTGATGCTATATTTTATTGAGTGAAAATAAACTACAGTGTGTGTTTGTGGTGATGAAGGAACAACAGTGAGGCTCATTGTTGAGTTTTTAATAGTTTTTATGTCTCAGAAGGAAGGAACAGTACTCGTTTGTCGCGACGTTAACTGTTGATTTTGTGTTTTTGTGGGATTTGTTGACAATAAGAAAAATAATGAGATTCACCAGACTGATCCTTCACATTATTCCAGGACTTTTCCATTTTCTGTGGCTCAAAAATCAACATAAAGTTAATTTATTGTTGGCTGAAAGAAAACTCTGAATCTAAACATCTTATGATTCGTATCAGGCTGCTTCATTGTCTATAAAAGCTTCAACAAAATCCTGATGATTCATTCTTTTTATTACTGTTTGGTTTTCTGCCAGTTTCAATAAAGTTCACGCTGACATTTGGGTGAGCAGATTAAATGTTTGATTGTTGATTTTAAGGTGATTGTTTCTGTTTTTAACTTAATTTCCTCCCTCAGGCTGCAGAACTTCAATAATTAATTAGAAATATTGCAAATACTTCACATGAAATCATCTTAATTAAACATGTTTTGGATGATAAATACTGGTGTACTGGTCTGCCTCATGGGGGCGCTGTGATCATCACTGGTTTTATTTTACTCATTAGACATTTCTTATTTGGATTCAAGTCTTTCCTGTTTCGATTTCCTGCTTCCCAAAATAGAAACTAAAAATATGAAGTGTCAAAGGTCGGAGGATAAAATGTTTGACCTTCTTTAATTCACTGCCGTCCAATCTTTTATTTTAAAAGATTAAATTAAAAGTTAACATATAAAATGAGTTTAAAAGGCACAAATGCACACACACCATCCTCAGCAGAAATATTAGAATAAATATGAATAATAAAGCAGAAAAAGGTCACCAAAAACTCTTTATGTGTCTGTTTAAGAATATTAAGCTCTCATTCTGCAATAAAACCATTTTAAACTGAATTTTTAGTGCCATCACTCGATTAAATTACAACATGAGAGCAGTTTACTGACGTCGCTCTGCAGGATTCACTTTGTCTGCTGAGGCTTTGACGAGAAAACAAACGAGGACCAAATCAGCTGCAGATGGAGGGATTAACTCACTTATTTTTTTAAACAGTCTTTGTAAATATCCTGTTTTAGACTCTTTATATTTATTTTTCCTTTATCTCCAATGAGCCGGAATAAAACTTTGAATAAAAGCTCAAACGACATGTTTAATGTGCCGTCACGTTTCTGCAGCCTCCACACATCAGCAGGTCTCAAGATCAACACAGGAAGTCATTAACTGTTAGCATAAGCACACACAGTACACACCTACTGTAACACACACACACACAGACAGATGATATATTTCTTCTGAGATTGCGAAAGTCTGACGTTGCGAAATATTCTCGTCCAGCAGGTGGAAATATTCAACAAAAACTTCAGATTTTGTTCAGACTTTCTTCTCAAAGACACCAAAGACACCAAAGACTCAAAGACACCAAACCGAGATGAACTTTGGAGGCAAAAGTGCACAATAAAATCTTTTTTTTTCAACTTTAAAGCTTCTGAAGGGAAAACAAAAGTGAAATCAGCTGAAATCAAACGCAAACATTGGAAGATTAATATTTCTAAAGCAAATAGAAAATCCCACAGAGGCCTCGAGTTTGTGAAAAACTCTCTGACTCAAACTTTTCTGCTATTTAAGTCAGTTTTTATGCATTTTTACAGACATAGCAGGAACATTTAGGGTCAAAAGTTTCAGATTATATAAAATATTTATCATCTTTTGTCCTTTTCTTCTGTGGAAAGCAGGAACATTTCAGGTGTAAAATTTTATCGGCCTCTTTGACATCACGTCTCCAACTTCTCTGCTGAAATAACATTTGAGTTAATCATCCACTTGAGTCGTCTGGTGCTGCATCCAAACCCACTAAAGGGAGCAGTCCTGAGAGTCTGAGCCTCCAGACGAGAAGGTGAACATCCACAAATCAACTCTAAATATAGAAAGTGTGAATCAGACCTGCATATGAAAGACTAACCAGCCAGCAGCCACACAGAGGATTTATAAATAATTCATGCTTCCACACTAGGAACAAAAAAAAGAAGATTATCTGGATGTAAAGTTCATCATCAGACTGCAGTTTGAGCTGATTTACAGTCTAATAAATCACTTTAAAGTCTGCATGATGGAAAGAAAACATACAAAACTAAAAATCTGCAGAAATCCTGAAAGAAAAACACTTTAAAAGACACAAACACACCATCCTCAGCGGGAATATTAGAAGAAATATGAAAAAAAGGCAGAAAAATGTCACCAGAAACTCTTTATTATGCAATAAAACCATTTTAAACTGAAGTTTTGGTGCAATCATGTTCATTAAACTCCAATTTAAGATTTTAAAAAAGGTATAAGAGATATTAATAATGTAATAACGTTGTTTTAACAGAATAAGCACATCAGTCCTGATAATGATGATAAATGAGGGACTGACCGTGTGGACGAAGGTGAGGCCGAGCAGGAGCAGAGTGAGTCGGTGCGTAAAGTCCATGTTCACCTGTCATCCACCTGGGCAGAGGCTCACCTGACGCACATGCTCAGCGCGGAACAGGCGCGTGAAAAGGACTGCAAAACCCGCAGCAGTCCTCCTAGTCAGTCCTCTTTAATCTCTGGGGGAGGGGGGGGGGTTATGCGTAAAAGGTCGCCTGTGGAGAGGTTTTGGCACGCTTTACGCACGGACGCGCCGCAGAGAGACAGAGCTGTAAAAGGTTTGGTTCTTAAAAAAGGCAACAGAAAATAAATGAAAATCAGTAAAGTCAGAGGTGAGGCTGGTTCCTGTCCCTGTGGGTGATCCGGGTGTTGTGGTGAGCCGCGCTGAGCCGGTTCACTTTCAAACCGGTGCGCGTCCCCGACACGCGTCACGATCCGGACTTTCTGATGGTGATGGAGGAACAACAGCGACACCATGTGGCCGAGAGTATTATTATTATTGAATACTACTAATACTAATACTTTACTGAGCGACTACAGGACTTTACTTTATGGACTTTAACTCCACTTTACTGCAGGAGACTTTACAGGACTTTACTTTATGGACTTTAACTCCACTTTACTGAGCAGGACTGACAGGATTTTACTTTATGGACTTTAACTCCACTTTACTGACACAGGACTTTACTTTATGGACTTTAACTCCACTTTGGCAGGACTTTACTGGACTTAACTCCACTTTACTGAGCAGGACTTTACTTTATGGACTTTAACTCCACTTTACTGAGCAGGACTTTACTTTATGGACTTTAACTCCCACTTTACTGAGCACAGGACTTTACTTTTTGGACTTTAACTCCACTTTACTGAGCAGGACTTTACTTTATGGACTTTAACTCCACTTTACTGAACACAGGACTTTACTTTATGGACTTTAACTCCACTTTACTGAGCACAGGACTTTACTTTATGGACTTTAACTCCACTTTACTGACACAGGACTTTACTTTATGGACTTTAACTCCACTTTACTGAGCAGGACTTTGCTTTATGGACTTTAACTCCACTTTACTGAGCACAGGACTTTACTTTATGGACTTTAACTCCACTTTACTGAGCAGGACTTTACTTTATGGACTTTAACTCCACTTTATTGAGCACAGGACTTTACTTTATGGACTTTAACTCCACTTTTCGAGACTTTACAGGACTTTACTTTATGGACTTTAACTCCACTTTACTTTTACTTTGAATACTTTGTATTCCTGGTTATACTTAAATGAAACAAACCGTGAACTTGAAAAAAGGTTTAACAGTGAGTTTGAGGCCGATAAATGAACACACTGATCATTCAAAGAAGAAAAGAAGTTTGAGTTTAAAGCAGATTTAATCCATCTGTTGTTCTTTCACATAAATCTGCTGAACATCTTTAAACTCTGTTTGTTTTTAAAATCAGATCGAGGAACATGAAGTCAGTAAAACCGGCGTGACTCTGAGACACGAGAGAGATGAAAAGAAATTTAATTCTGATCAATGGAAAATATAAAAGTTTGACCTCCTTCATTTTCTCTTCATCCTCTTTAATCTGTTAAATCTCTAAATCAGCTCTTCAGGCGTTACAAAATCTTATTTTTAACTTTTTATTGTTTATTGTTTACTCCTGCAAACTAACACTGAAAGTAAAATAATCAATAATTTTCAATGACTGAGATTTTTCACCTTTGCCTTCATCGCCACCATGAGGTTGATTTTTGTTTGTGTATTTTTCATCTGGCTCATGTTCTCATGAACTGTGAAACTTTGTCATCTTCAGATTTTTTTTCCATCCATCGCCACTGATGACGTTCATCAGCTTTAAAGTGTCTAATTTAACAAAAAATGTGGATGTAAAAGATAAAAACACGAGACGAATTCATAAAACACAAAGTGGATATTTGGAATATCACAAACTGGTGAAGAAGAAAACCTTATTTTTCATCTGTAGTGAAATTATTATAAATAAAAAATATAAAATAAAGTCGTATTTCATTCACATTCTAATTGATAATAAAGTCATTTTTCTATTTATACTGTTTTATGAGCGTTTGTGATTTAAATGTTGTAAAAAATATCACCATACATCTCCTGAAACATCAAGAGAAACCAGCCTCACAACAACAACAACAACAACAACAATAATAAACACCAGTCTGAGTTTTAGCCAATCAAAGCACTTTATTGCACTGTATAGTGTGACGGTGAGCCAATAGCAGGCTCTTATAAAAGTGTCATTTAATCTTTTTATCATGTGTACAAAACAAGTCACACACACTTGTACATACGTACAAAATCAACACTATTTACATACAATACACACACACACACACACACACACACCATATGCAGTCTCTCTCCCGTCCAGCCCCTGAGAACACACAGACGAAGAGTCCAGGGTCGGGTTTTTGACGGGATGTCCTTCTTATCGGGAACGTCCTCCACCTCTCTCTCTCTCTCTCTCTCTCTCTCTCACACACACACACACACACACACACACAGGGACTGAAACATGACCTGCTACCAACAAACCGAACAAGCGCGAACAAGCAGCTCCTGATATGCATAAATTTTTCTTTTCCTCCCATAAAAAAAAAAAACCCGTTAAAGACGAGATGAGGCGAGAAAAAGAAGCAGAGAAGAAAAACGACGAGATGATGTCATCAAACGCTCGGCCTGCTGGGATGTAAACAAACAGGAAACCCTCGTGAAATATCTGAACTTTCTCAGATTTTAACAACAGAAGAGTCTCATCATTCACAGCTGAGCAGGAGCTGTCAGCACTAGTTTGAGTAAAACTTATATTTTATGTGAATGAAATCTGATTTTTCCTGTCGATATCTGAGGAAACGTTTGAGGCGGTGACAGCCTGGAGGATGTTTTTCACTGAGGATGAGTGAAAAGTTTTCATGGTGTGAAGAGTTTTAAATCTTCTTCTAACACATCAACTTTAAATGGACAAGATTCTTCTTTTTTTCCCACAATGATGAAAAAAAATTTGTTAAAGGAGTCAGTTTTTTTTTACTTTTGTGCCAAAAGAAAATCTTCTTTCTTTCTAATTTGACAACTTTTCATTTTCAAAGCAGAAATTTTATATTTTGATGAGAAATGACATGACAAAGGATGGTTTGTTTAGACACTGAAATGTGTTTTTTGTCTTTTTAATGAATTAATTTCTTTTCATTCATCAGTTTTGGCTGTAAACATTAAAATGTGCGAATAAAGTTTGACAATAATCAGATTTAAATGCATCATTTGGGGCGGAGAAAAACAGAACAAATAAAAATAGTCACTTTAAACTGAACATGATCAGAAAATTATGATTTCAATAATTATTATTTGTTATTACGATGGCAGTGAAGAACGTCCTTTTGGGTCTTTATTGCTACACAAAGCTTTTTTTTTTCATGTAAACTTTATCTAAACATCCTTTTTTCCTTCAGATGACACCTCTAATTCAAACCAGTAAACTAACAAATTGATTTTCCATTAAACTCCCTTTAAATAAAATATTCCCTCTTTTCACATCGAATGCCGCAGCTTTACTGAGAGCGATCCGGTCGAGCGGTACGATGAAAAACGATGATTAATGTGCATGTTAAAGTTTTTAAATAAACGACTTCACTGAAAAGACATTGCACTTACACCGCACTTAGATTTTATTTTTTAAAAATTGTTCAGAACGGTCACAACTTTTCAAGAATCAGAAAAGAAGAATCAACCTGTTTTTTTTTTTTACTTTGGACGCTGAAAACACAGTTATTATTTTATTCCTTTATTTTTATTATTATTATTATTTATTATTTTTTTTAATGTTTTCAGCCTTTTTTCAGTTTAAACACTTTTTTAATGTTTCTAATCTCCATAAAAAAAATCTTATTTGTTCGTCTACGGATAAAATCTGCTGCGTGATTCACATTAAAACTATGTAAAAAAGTCCCCGTCGCACATTAACACAAACACACACACACACACACACACACACACACACACACACACACACACACACAGGGTGCAGGTGGAGAGCTAACACACACACACACACACACACACACACACACACACACACACACACAGGGTGCAGGTGGAGAGACACATGGAGAGAGCTGCATATAGGGGGCTACTATACCTCATTGTGTTTTCGGTACCTCTCCATATAGATTATTATGTCTATGTACAATATTTATATTTTTACAATAATCTGGTTTTTACAATAATCTGGCTGCCCCTGTTCTCATTGAAATAATTCCACAAATCTGGGATTTATTTTTTGTGTTTTTTTTGTTTTGTTTTGTTTTGATTCGACCAGTAGTAAAACATGATGACAGATAACATCTCTAGTAAATTTTTCTCTCTCTCTCTACCTTAAACCTCGACACAAGCGGAGCCTTGCCCCGAACACAGTGATCCTCTAAGGCCTTCTGCAGTCACAAGATCGAAGCAGAAGGGGGCTAAAAATGTAAAAATGATAGTACCACCACTGAGCAATCAATCAATCAACCAATCAATCAATCAATCAGCCAACCAACCAGCACTATAACACGACTTTAAAGAAAAGCGGACGATTTAAGACCACACCATATGCAGGTTCAAAAATACAGTACGTCTTGATTTTGGGGAAATAAATGAACAACAACGGCGATATGCACGCAGCATACAGGCGCATGCATGCATGCTCTCTCTTTCTCACACACACACACACACACACTCAGGCTACATGTTGTAGGCCACGTAGATAGATGGGGTCTAGCTGGTCTTGTAGGAAGCCGTCGCGGAGGTGCATGCGCTGTTTCTCGCCGCGGGAGTTGATGGGGATGACGCCGATGTCCGTCACCACGACGACGCCCACGATCAGGTAGTGCTCCTCCAGCACCGCCTTGGTCACCATGGGAACCAGGTCCAGGGCCTCCTGCTCCGACCCCTCCAGCTCCACCACCACCACCAGCAGGTTGGTCCACGGGAACACGGCGCTGAGGACGACACACGGGTTAGTGTATCATCACACGGGTACTTAAATACTTTGACTCTACAATACTCGAGTATCCAGGACCTCTTAAATGTCAGGCTCCCTAAACGATGCTAAAAAATATTAACAAGAATAGAAACACAAAAAAAAAAGAAAAAAGAAAAATTAAGAATAAAAATATCAAATAAAAAATAAATTATATTACAAGAGAAATAAAATAAAGACCTTAAAATATAAATTATACAATTAAAATATAAACTAAATAATATACAACTGAACAGAGATATATAATAAAACATACAATAGAAAGTGATGGTGTTGTTATATCGTAGTATTATCTTTATTTTATTATATATTATCTTTAGTTATATATTTCATTTTAGCTGTATAATCTATATTTTAAGTCTACATCTTATATTTTATTTGTTTTATCGTGTGTTTTTCTTTCTAAATATTTTTGCACTTTGTTTTCGGGAGCTTGTGACTTAAAGAGTTTCATTACCAGCGACTTGCTCCAAAATAAGACAATATGTGAAAATAAACACTATTTTAGGTCCATTTGTCTGCATTTTGACTTTACTTTAAGACTTGTGATGAGTATTTTTTCTACTTAAACTAACAGTAAGTCTGAGTGTCAGTAACACGACTGCATCACAACAACAAAACAACGAGCTGCAGAGTTTGGTGATAAAAAAGTTGATTGAAGTGGTTTTAAAAAAAAAGATAAATTAAACAAGTTAGGATATTAATACTCAGTGTGCAGCATATAGAGACGTCCATCATTAGTATAAATATTTACAAACTTATAGATAAAAACTTTAAATGATATTTTTTGGGATAATTTAAAATTTAACAGCATGATATTAAAATGTGTGCTGATATGAATAAATATATAAACTGTAGATTTCTGAATATATTGAGACTTTTAACAGGTCTTTGTGGTACTTTGTGGACGGCTGCTGATTTATTTACTGTATCTAAATAAATCAGCATCACATCATTCGCTCTTCTTAGAATAAAGAATAAAACGAAAGCTGTCTCCTGTATGTTATCTCTCTCAGACGTACCACTCCATGATGCTCTTGTGTGCTCGGATGACGGAGGTCTCGATGTCGATGGGGTGGTACCTCATCCCCCTCAGCTCCATGGCCTCCTCCAGAGCTCCCACCACAAACAGAGCGTCGTGTCTCTCTGAAACCGCGGAGAAAGAGACGAAGAGACGTTTGAGTCGGCAAAAAAGGGGGCGGAGACGAAGTTTCAGGATAAAAAAAAAAACTCACCTCCGTTGGCGTCGGTGAGCTCGGTGCGGCGGAGGAAGCCCAGGTATCCCGTCCTGGCCCAGACCGTCTGAGTGTCCCCGAAGCTGAGCCTGGAGTTAAAGTGGTCGGACTGGAGGACCTCCTCGCCGTAACCGCTGTAATAACCGCTGCCGTTATGAGCGCTGTGCACCCAGATCTGCAGGAGGGAGAGTCCAAATGATCGATTACTGATAAATGTCTAAATTAAACACTTTAAACATTCATGATGCTGCCGAAACATTAATACTTAAATCTATTTAAAACTTTGCTGAAGAAATAAGAAAGTTTATAACAGAGAAAACTACAAATTCATGTGAAGTTACTGTTCGGGAAAGATCTGATTAAGAAAGTCTAAATTCTATTTCTACAAGACTTCAGGAGAAAAACAACACACAAGAAGAGATAAAGCAAGAGACAAAGAAAGATAAAAAGAAAAAGTGATGGAAAAGGAAAAAAAAACTAAAATGAAAGAAACAAAACAGAAGACAAAGAAAGAAAAATAAAAAGACAGAAAAGAGAGAAGAAAAAGGCAAAAATGAACAAAATTAAAGATGAGGGGGAACAAAGAAAAATAAAAGAGGACAACAAAAGAGGAAGAGAGAGAAAATAGACAGGAAATGAAAAGGGAGGCAGGGATGAAAGAAAATAAATGTAAAAAGCAAAAAGGAAAAGAAAAGCCGAAAAAGGAGAAACTAAAAGAACCTCTCCGAGATGAGAGTCTCCCAGCGGCCCTTTGGTCTCCGGGTTCGCGATGATGATACGAACTCCGGGAAGAATCTGAAAAACAAAAAAAGAAAAAGAAATGAATTCAGTTGCCGTGGTTACCGCCTCCCTCCGAGTCCCATCGGGGTGAAAACGCCGTGTCTGACACGAAATAAAGAGGAACCGGTGGACGGTTTATTTATAAATGTACAGATTCAATCGTCCCCGCACACGATGGACAGAAACATCCTGTTGACGAGGCGTTAAAGGAAGAGAGGACGGACTGAAGGGTAAACATTTCTCTCCTTCCTCCTCCCACATACGGTGACTCAAAACAAACAGATCGATGACCAACATGACGTCCTCTCTTTATGTGTCAGCGTGGGGGAAGAAGAAGAAGAAGAAGAAGATTCTGACGTCTCATCGGGCTCCAAGAAAAGATCAGACGCTTTGATTTGAAGATTCACTTCCTGTTTATTTATAGCATCAATCTGCGTTCAGCCTCTTTTTTAGTAAAATCTCAAAAGTCTGTAAAAGGAGTTTTACACTTTGATTTGATGAGCGTCTGCACCAAATCTCACTAACTGCTGAGAAGAGACGACCTCCTGGTGGCGCTAAAGGAAAAGTCGAAAGGATTCTTCCTGTGTGAAGCGTGAATGTCTGAATCACATTGTTGATGATAAATCCTTTAAATAGAAAGTCTAAAATTTTAAAAACGTTCCTTGTTTTAAAACTTAAAAGGGAAATAAAGGCTGTTACGTGTTTTTAGTGGGTTTAAATCATTTTCTGGCAGCTTCCATCGATGTACTAATAATAATCTCTTTGCTTCTTAGTCTTAAAAACCTTGTCCACCTCAACAAAATAAAAAGAAGAATCGTGATTTATGCAGTTTTCTAACAGTGAACAGGTTTTTTTGGTTTCATGTCTGCGAACCTTCTCTCGTTCTTACAAAGTTTTCAGAGTCAATTAACAGAAATCGCCTCTTTCTCAGATTGGCCGCTGTAAATTTAGACATCTACGCGGAGCCGTCAGCTCTCCCGCCGACCTCGCTGATGGAGTTCGCTTAGTTGCTAAGAGATCTGTAATGAAAGTGAAATAAGTGCTGCAAACGAGCAGTTTCATTTGATTAAAGCGGTGGAGTGGAAGTGCTGCAGGAGGAGAAAAAAGAAACGAGTGTTTGAGGAGCTTTTTAGGGATGTTTTCTTCCTTTATCAGTCATTACCCAGAATTCATTGTGGTTGCTCAGTGCCTGCTGCTTATTTTCATTTCATTCAAGTTTGTCTGTTAAAAGGCACCAAAAGGTGATAAATCATCCTGGAGCCTGGAGCTGATACTTACATCTGTCTAACCTCCATAATGTACATCATTATCTTACAGCTACACATTTATAGGTTTATACATTAAAAAAGAGAAATATATTCTTATGTTAGCTCCATTTTGTTCACAATACACCGTGACAGCAGGAAAATAAAACGCTCAGTTTAAAAAGGCTTCATTGTCCTTTTTACATTTTGTTAAAGTTATCATCACTCAGAGATAAAAAGTAAAATGAATCATATGGTAACCTGGAAATATTTGTCTTTTTTAAATATAAATAAACTGATTGATTATATCTACTAAATGTGGGTGAGTTGTGATATTTTCTTGCTTCATCTCAAGATCAGGAGTGAAGTATTTTAAAAACAAAAGATCATTTTCTCGTCATAACAGGACTTTTATTTCTATGTTTGATTTTGCTGTCCTCTGGTGGTTTAAACTCTCACTTCAATGCCGTGAAATGAACTTAAAGGTGTGTCAGCCCACTGTGACGTCACAGTTGAGCCACAGATGGATATTTATCCTTTCTGATAAACATTTAAAGGATGTTTTTTTCTCCTCGCGGACTCAAACCTGCTGTCGGCTTTGACTCACTGAACGTGGGAGGACGAGAGCAAAAAATAACTCGACTCCTCTGTCATTCAAATCGCTGCCATTTCTTCTTTGTGAGCTTGTCAGCTCCAGAAGTTTTCTTAAAAAAAAAAAAAACCTCCTTCAAAAATCAAATTAACTGTTGTTTTAATCAGTTTTGTTTTAAAGTCAAACTCTCAGATGGGAAAGAAATACAAATAAATGGAGGTTTAATTTCATCCGTTTTGATTTAGTGTCTGTTTTTTAAAAAATATTTCTGAATTGTCTCTCCTCACTAATCTAAATGTAAATCTGACACTCACCTTGCCGGACTCCATTAATGGCAGACTGTGAGGAGATCCTCTCTCCACCAACCGAACCCTGAAACACAAACGTGGAAACGTCACGAGTCTGCGCGGCGTCAAGAGGGAAAAATGATGAAACAGGACGGACGGCGTTACCTGTCATGACGCAGAGCTCTCATGTCCACGTACACAGTCGTTGGGTCGGGTCCTGAAGTGCCCTGCAGCCAATCACAACGCAGACAGTGAGCATGTGACCAGAAACATCAGCGATCGGCAGCTTCGTCACAGATTAAGACAACTTCCACTATTATTTATTTTATTTTATTTTAATACTGAAGTGTTTTCTGCTTTTTGTTCACATTGTGGAAGATTAACAGAGTTAAACCATCACACAGATATCAAAAGTTTCTTTAAAACTAATAAGGACAAAAAAATAAATAAAATAAAAAAAATCACAAAGCCAGCGAGCAACAACTCACAATATAAAGAAAATTATCTTAAATTGGTAAAATTTAATCAAATAAAGTGTAAGCAAGAAAGCAGACATCAGATTTAACAGCAACTAAACGTAAATAAACTTTATATGTTGACCAAAAAACTGTGAATTAGAAGGTTATTTTTGCTCCAGTAAGACAAAATTTTAATTAAAGTTGCACATTTTTTAAGTAGAATTGAGCAGACTGCTGTCACTTTGATGCAGATGATGCACGTTTTTAACATTTGGGTGAAATTTAAAGTATTCGTGAGGTTTTCGAAGCGTTTCGTTATAATCCTGATGTGTTCTTACCTGCAGGCAGATGGCCAGGTTGACTCTGCAGCCGAAGGCGGTGCTGACGGACCGCGGGTGGAGGCCGAGGTCTTTGAAAAGCTTGGAGAAGGAGTGTGTGAGCGACATCCTGGGCCTCTCCTCCGCCACCACGACACAGGCCCGGACCCGGGACAGATCCAGACCCCGAGCCTGGACGAGAGATGGGACAACAAAATGTCATCACAGAGGACCGAGGAGCTTCTTCATGTCTGTTTGAGTTTTTTTTTATCATCAAACAGCTGTGTTTTATAGAAATATACGTTTAGATTTAGTGTTGGACAGCTGGAATTACATTAGAAAGAATCGCCAGCAAGTTTCTTTTCTTTCTTCTCTTTCTTCTAGACTGCTTATTAGTTTTATTTTATTTTAACTTTATCCAGTTTATACTGGCCTTTAAAAGATGTCCTTATTTATACTTCTGGTTTCCTCTATCTCTTGCACAATCTTTTGTTTCCTGTACTTTATTTCATCAGTGTAAAAACACACTCAGATCTTATCCAGGAGCTGCATCTGCAAATTAAAGTGCACATTAAATCTGTTTAAATGTCTTCTTTGTGTCTGTAAATAAGAAGTCTGAGTCCTCTGCAGCTGTAGAAAAGACAATTTGAGCTTAACAGGAACAGATGAGAGTGTTTGGGAGGTAAAAGATGTGTTTTATACTCAGAAAAGGAAGGTAGGAATCAAATTAAAGTTTAGGAGCTGAGGTTTGTTTTGTAGCTGCGTAACTAAAGAACATTTATACTTTTCACTCTGTTCGCCCTTCAGTCTCCATGGAGACTTAAAGAAAGAAAATCACTAAAATTAACTCTGCGGCTCCCGTCGGCGACCAATCAGAGACGCGTCGTCGCCTCGGCAGTCAGACGTGTCCTCAGGCAGACAGAAACACAGTTGGAGTTAATCACCTCCAAACGGGAGGACGGAGGACGGGGGGGCAGTCAGACGACCGAGGTGTCCGGTCCATCTGATGGACGACGTGACCCCTGACTTCAGTGTCTGTTTATTTTTTTAACAATATGGATGTTTAAATGAAGTAAAATTATTACTGATTCATTTGCATTGAGTGGTTTGTGAATAATCTGACTTAAAAAAAAATTATTTTCAGCACAACCAGCATAACCTGAGGAGACATCTTTTAAATCACTTCCTAAAACTTTATTATCTTTTTTTGTATTTTCAACGTTTTTCATCTGTTATTATCTGTGATGTTCTTCTCCTTATTGCTTATTATTTTATTCTTTTTTATTTGTGTTTTCTTTCAGTCTTGAAATGTTTCATATAACCTGATAATCATTATCTCACTTTAACATGCTGTACTGGAACAGTTGATGTCATTTAATCACATCGTCGTGATCCTGGATGGGCTAAATGTTTTCTTACGTTTGAGGACATTTTACTGTTGGATGTACTGTTAACATTGTGACTTTATTGTTGACTGTGTGCACGATATTATTATTATTATTAATTGGTAAAAGGTAAAAAAAAAAACTCCTTTTGGACCAAACAGTTTGAGGAACTATGAACTCAACAGAAAAGAAAGTCTGTTCCTCATCTTAAAATTGATTTGAGCTGCAGTGTTTTTTTTTTTGTTTTCTGTAAGATGTGATTTTTGCTTTTTGACTCATCAGTGACACTGTGGTGGTAAAACAGGGATTATTCTCAAACTATCATAAAACAACATTTAGATTTCAGATCACAGAGTCCCTGAAATCACCTCAGTTAAAACGTTTCACAGCATCACAAGAACTACAAAAATCAAACAAATAACACTGAAGGGAGATCACATTTTCACACGCTGCAATAAAACACTGTTTTACTTCTGTCCTGAGTTCTTGGAGGTAAATAAAAGGTAAATAAAAACTCCTCAAACTGTTCCCGGGGTTGAAAATGGTTTGAATCTGTCAAATAAACGTCACACACACACACTGAATCGAACACGTTGGTGGTGTCGGTGTCTCGCTGACCTTGAGCGCCTCGGTCTGCAGGCCGAGTCCTTTGGTGCAGAGCTCCATGACGCTGTAGGAGCAGAAGGTGTCTCGCACCCTCAGCTGGCTGACGGCCAGCAGCCACAGCGCCGGGTTGGACTCCAGCTCCACCGGAGGGATCAGGATGGACTGGTGGCCCGAATACACACTGCACAAAATACACACACGCTTCCTTCAAGGACCTTTTTAAGGGCTGAAAGCAATAAAAGGAGCATTTATCCTTCACACAAGCAGTCGGCCTCGTAGAGATCGTGATGTATTTTCCAGAGAGACCTGAGAGCCAAAATCAAGCTGCGTCATTACAACAATCAGCTGCAGATGTGACTTCTTGTTGCTTTAAAGTCATTTAAAGCTCCACAGTGGAGGTGATTTGCTGTCTGCTTTATTTAAAAGACGCTCAGCAGCACATATCTGTTTTTTGGCCAAGTGCAGAATTTATGAGCTGAGGATTTGAAAACTAAGCAGGCCTGAGATGTGGAACCAGAGTGAGAAGGTTTCAAACACACATAAAATCTGAGTTCTCGTTATTAAAGCACGACTCTCTGACATAAATCATAAACTAACTCGCAAACTTCAGTGACAGGCGATGACAACTTTCCCTTTTGGTCAGCAGCTATAAAAGAACAAACACTATGAGGCCAAAAGTATGTGAACACTCTTCTGCTCTCAGTCTTTCCAGCAGATGTTGAACTTGCCGCAGATATTTGAACCAATCGAGCCAACACCGACATTGGTGATGAAGACTGGATCACAGTCGGTGTTCAAGTTCATCCCAAAGGTGTCAGATGTTTAAGAGAGGGGGAAATAATCAATTCTATGATTCATCTTGATGCTTTGGTGAACGATTCTGCATCGATGCTGTAAAATCTGTAATCGATTATCAGATCAAATTTCAATGAACCATTTCTGGAGTTTGGTGCTGCTCTGATGTAGAATGTGTTGCCTCACGATTCAATGGTTTATTTTTCTCCATCAACATAAACAAGTGTGTCCAAACATCTGCTTTTAAAAAAAGTTGGCGGTGGTTTGATTTCTTTTGTCTCTTCTGTCCTCTGCCATCTTGTCTTGGTTTTAAAATGGAAACACGGCGACACGTTCTACGTAGCAGCAGCAGCAGCGCCAAACTCCAGAAATGACAGTCTGTTGGAAACTGATCTGATAATCGATTACAGACTTTACTGCATCGATGAGGAATCATTCAACAAAACATTGAGATGCAGTGTAGAGTCAATTTTATTATAGAATTGATATTTCCTCCACGCCTAGCGTGTGCCGTGTTTATATTCTAGGCTGTGATTCATTTGTTACAAAAAATGGATAAATAATTTAATTTAATTTCACCTGATGGGGAAAAATTACCCAGGAATCCGAAATTAAGATGCATCCAGAATCATTTAATAATCGAATCGTGAGGTGACTCATGATTCCCACCTCTAATGGATGTGGTTTAGTTCAGGGCCAAACTGGGAAAACCATTACTTTCTGGATCTCGTTTTATGAGCATGTCGGGTTTTTACATCTCAGACAGTGCGCTGGTGGTGCTGCAGATTCAGCTTCATCACTTCTTTCACATTTTATCCTTTATTGTTTAAGCCCACGATCATCAAAACGCACCGTTAACAGTTTGTAATTAAACACCGACCTGCAGAGACACCAGAGGACGAAGCCGAGGCCGCAGTATGGATCCAGACAGATGGCCACCTCTCTGGATGGGTACAGCTCACACTGCAGCTTCACCGACCGGCAGAAGGCTCCAACTGCATTGTGGGACATCTGGAGGGAGGGAGCGAGGGAAAAAGAGAGACACAACAACACGAACGAGAGAGACGAACAAGGTGGAAATATGCACCGTTAATCTTAAAACTCACAGCCTGTGCAGAAAAAAAAAAAATGTTTTCCGTCTTTTCTCTAACACTCGAATTTATGTTCCAAACTTAAACAGATGTAAACGGCTCTTTTTTCTCCTATTTCCTGTGTGTGTTTGCTGTGTGTTCCCTCTGGATTGAAAAGGCAATGAATAAAGGGAGTAAGGAGGGAATTCTGAGCGGGACGAGAGGCTGTAAGCTGCTTCTCTCTCGATGAGATTACGATTACGCTCTGAGCTGACCTGAACTCCGGCCAGCATGCCGGTCGTCGACACGCTGAAGTCCAGATAGATAGGCCAGGCCGTCGGGGTTCGTGGGCTTGTAGAGAGCCGGAGCTTTCTTCTTTGGCAGGTCATCTGCAGCGCACACACACATTTTTCTTTTATTACACTCGGAGAGGACCGCCTGATGGTTTACATTCACTACAGAAACGCTGACCTCAAGCTGAACCTACGATGAAACTACAGAAGCTCAAAGTCGCAGACGGAGATTTAAAATGCAAAAAACTTATTTTCTGCACTGCTGATGAACCAGATGGAGATTTTAAATGTATTAATAGGAAAGCCTCTTGAGACAGAGCATCTTATTTTGAAAAGGATCCAAACACGTGCATACATACGAAAACATCAATACATAAGAAACATACACTAAAAAAAAAAAAAAAAACACAAATACAGAAAACTTTCTCTTCATCTCACACCCTCAACCCTCACAGCTGTACAAGAAACATGGACAATAAATAAACAATAAACAAGGGAATGACCTGAAGAGGCCGAATAATTTCAAAGAGCACTTAAAGGAAACTTAATTGTAAATAAACACAAATTAAAAGCAAGAGCAAGTTGTTTTAAGTTGACAGAATAAAGAGTTCCTAAGAAGCAGAAGGAGGAAACAGATCTAAGAGAAAGAGGAAGATTGTTCCAGGCTGACTCCTTTAAAACGTCTGGGGACAAAGAAAAGGGATATTTGCATACGTCTGAGTGAAAATGAAGATATATATGGGACCAGATAGCTTCAAATATGAAGGACAATTAAGTGATTCACACATAGAAATCTATACAGAGTTATAAACTACATCTGGGCGTCTAAAATAAGCATCAAAGGTGTTTAGATAGACACTGTCAGCAATCAATTTTAGGTAAAATTAACTGACAAATGATTTTTTATGACAGATCATGAAAAACAATGAGTTGTTTTTTCAAATTAAGTGATCTCAGACACCCGAATATTCATCTTATAATGAAATCAATGTGGGGTTTAAAACATTTCTGCCTTTTTTATGAGTCGATGTGTTCTTACATAGAAAATATTGCTGGTGTTTGTTGGCCTAAAATGTTGCTTTTTGGGTTTAAAGATACCGTGTTCAGTCCGTTTTTTAGCATGTGGAGCATCGTTTGGCTGAGTGGGTGCCTGTTTTTGTTTTTTTTTTTAAATCTCGTGCTGTCCACAGTTTCACGCCACAGCTGGCGGCCGCAGCGAGAAGAGAAACTGAGAAATTTACCAGTAAAATGCAGGAAGAAGAAAACGTCGGTGTAAACAACACAGGTTTTTAAAATAGCACGAAAATCTGCTCTCCTCGGGATACTTTTAATACACAGGAGGAGACGGCTATTCAGTGAATACTTTAGATTAGACTTCAGATGACTCACGAACAACACCTGACCTGGAAGAGTTCAGCAGGTTGAGTTAAAATGAGACAAAGATGGGGTGTTTGGGTTTTGGGAAGTAAAGTTATATATGTCACAGGTTTAGGTGTGTGTGTGCGCCGTACCTGTGTCAAGGACCGGTGGCCAGTTGAGTTAATAGAGTTCCAGATGGGGTGTTTGGGTTTTGGGAGGATATCGACGGTGGCCGTGGCCTCTTTCGAGCGCAGTGTGTGCATATACCTCGGTATCAAGTGGCAGCAGCTTACAGATGACGGCCGTGGTCATCACACAGGCGGAGTGACTGACCTGCAGAGAGAGAGACGGGGGACTGATGTTATATGAGCGTTTAATTATAATAACACACCTACTTATTTTCCTCAAGAGGGTCAGAGCTGGAAGGGTTTCTGAAGTGTTTAAGATTCAACAGTCACATGGATTAGTGGCTGGCAATGAAATTCTCGAGTGTCTGACTCCCTAAAACAACATTTAGAAAGAAAAAACAAACAAGCAAAAAGAAAAATAGATGTGGAAGTAAAATAAATAGTATTTTTTAAAATATTTTAATATTGGATAAAATAACAAAACTTCACAATGCAAACAAGACAAGAAGATAGGATTTACTAAATGAACACTGTTACTGGTTTTAGTTCATAAAATGACTTGTAAAGTTGTTTTAGAAGTTAAAATGACAAGACAAGACAAGATAAGATAAGATAAGATAAGCTTTGAGCTTTTATCGATCTCAAAAGAGGAAATCCTGGTGTTGCAGCAGCAGGAGGACAGAGATAAGATCAGATAAATACATAAAAGGTCAAAAATAAATAACTGGAAGTATAAAAAGAAAAATAAGAACAGAAATAAAAATAGAAACTACACATGATCAGTGCTGTTTTCAGCAAAGTGACGCGTGGTGTGATCAGCAGCAGAAAAGTCTTTGAGCGTTTGAAAGATCTCTGACCTCCACGATCATCTTGACGGTGGGCAGCGTGGTGGAGATGTTCTGAGGGTGAGGCGGCCGCACCGTGATAGGAACGCAGCCGGCGTACAGGCTGCCGTAAAATGCTGCGATCAGGTCGATACCTGCGTCACACACACACACACACACACAGGAAGAGAGGGAGGAAGGTGTGAATGATGGATTCAGGTTCATCAGTCGCTCCGTAAATAGCAGCGTGCATCGTGTCCGACCTGGAGGGTAGACCAGGGCGACGTGGTCTCCTTCCTGCAGGCCGGCTCGCTCCATCAGCAGAGCCGCCACTCGCTCCGCCCTCTTATGGAGCTGCAGGCAGGTGAGGGAGCTGGACACCGCCCCCTGGAGGAGGAGGAAGAGAGAGCGGAGATGGATTTTAAAATCAGCAGTAAGATCCTCGTTTATTTTATCAGCCAGTTAACTGTACTTGTATATCAGATTTAAATATGTATCACTGCTGAGATAATGAATATATATCGTGGTCGGAGGTGTGTGTTGTTACCCGAGAGCTGAGCAGGGTGTAGAGGACGTGGTCGGGTGTGGTCTGAGCTCTCCACTGCAAAACCTCCGACAGGAACAGGAACTGAAAACACGACAGGAGTGGAGTTTATCACAAACCTGATCTGTTTTTTTGTAACACAACACACTTAATTTGTGCCATCTGTGTGTGAAAATAGATTAAATAGATTAATCTGAAATCTACCAACTGTTTCAAGTTAAAGAAGTTTTTTTTATCTAAACTCAGTGCGACAAACAGAAAAGATGCATCAAATGTGTTTACAGGCAACATAAAATGAGTTTTTTTACTGAGAGTTTCTTCCAGCATCAGCACATCATGTAAAACTGCACACAAGCGGTAAAAGTTTTACAGCCCAGTACAGGAGCAGGTTTATTCACGTGAGAATAAATCTTTAGTTTTATCCATCATATTCAGCAGTGCTGCTGACAGAGCAGTATCTGAGTCTCATCTGTCCGCTGCATTAAAGCGCTTTAATCGATATCATGGACACGGAGAGATTTCAGTGCTGGAAAGAAATGACCTGAAGAATTGATCATGAAACACTGGTCAGCCTGTTCTTCTTCCACTAACAATAAAAAAGTCAGGTTTGTTTTGTTGTAAGGTTTCTCCAAAATGTCTTTTTTTCAATCACTAAATAATCTGAACAGCCTCGAACTTCTGTAGTTGTGAATCAATTCAGTCAGTTTTCAAAAGGTTTCATGAAAATACGGCGTCAAAAATGTATTTGGTAAACCAAGATTTGAGAATGAAAATCTTTCTCTTCTTTATAATTATTAAAACATGCCATGACATTACATTTGTCACTAAAAACAAAACACGTGTGAATGTTTGACAGTGAAGAAGTTTATGCTCTTTTTTTCATTTTGGATTTATCTGATTATTTGTTCAATTAATCGTCCATGTTTTTGTCTTTAAATGTCTTTTTTTGTCTCACCAACAATCTGAAACAAATATTTATAGTTTATAATCATATAAAAAAGAAAAGTGTTGGGAGATTTACAAACCATTTAAAAGTTTCATCAATTATCAGAGTAGTGGCTGATTACTTTTCTATGGACGTGGTTGCAATTATTTTTTTTTACGCCGTTATCTGGAGATCAGGAGTTAATTATGTTGTTATCTCTCAATAACAAATCTGTTTTTCTGATGATAACTGGATAATTGTGTTGAACTCCAAAATGAGTGTGTGGTTCATTTGAGCACAGCTGATTTCAACCTTCAAGATCACTGTGATGACTGGTTCTGCCTGGAGGGGGTATACATAGTGTATATATCTTTAGCTGTATGTTTTATTTAGTTGTATTATTTTTATTTTAGATCTATATTTTATTTTATTGCTAAGGTTATTATTTATTTTAGTTCTATATCTATTTTTCTTTTTGCAAATAAAATATTTTGAGCACTGTTTAAGGAGACTCATGAATCTCATTGCCAGCGACTGCTCCATGTGTGCTCCATTGTTCACGTGATGATAATATAATCTTGAATCTTGAATCTCAATTTCACCTGGTGGTCGTTGTCGTCAGTCTGTCCCAAATCTCTGCCGCTGGCCTGAGCGATCCTCTTCCCTGACACCAGATTTCCCACCATCACAGAGGCAGGTCCGATCTCTGCACACACACACACACACACACACACACACACACACACACACACACACACACACACACACACACAGCGGATCAGCACATCAGCAGGGTCGCTCACAAACACACACCTCAGTTACGAAGAGACCTGACTGTCCCACCTGGCTGTTTCTGCCGTGGTTTGGGCAGGTTGGTGACGCAGGTGTGGGGGCACATGAGGACGTTGCAGGGGTGCAGCCCCCCCTCCAGGTAGAGCTGCTTGATCTCCGACAGGTGGATGCCGCCCAGAGGGGTCTTGGGCAAAGTGTTGGCCGGGACCAGAGCCAGGCAGAACACCCCCACCCCGTGGATACTGTCGATGGCCTGAGAGAGAGCGAGGGGGGGGGGGCAGAGGACAATCAGAGGACACTAATGTGAAATGTTTGGTAATATTTACATATTAAGTAAAAACGACTGAAATTTTTGGCATTTTTGACCGAGAACATCAAGAGTGTACAAAAGTTGAATAAAACACACACAATTGTATTCTAAATCAATACAATTTATTTTGTGTGTTGAAATCCTCTTTGTGGACAAAGTCATGGAATCTAAGGATCAGTCTGATCAAATTAAGTACATTTTTCAGAGATAAAACTTTTAAAATTGGTCAAATTTGACCGGAACACAACATGAGGGTTTTGTTTATCACTGAAAACAAAGCGTGTGTGAATGTTTAACGGTGAAAGAGACGTCAAGTTTATGCTCTTATTCAGGGCTTTTATTTTCATTATGGATATATCTGATTATCTTTTTTATTAATCGTCCATGTTGTCGTCTTCAAATGTCTTTTTTTTCCATCTGAAGTCCGAAGATTTATAGTCCAATAACCAATAATCATATAAAAAAGAGAAAAGAAGAAAAATGAGTGTTTGGAGAAAAACATTTACAAGTTTAATTGATTATCAGAATAGTTGCTGATTATTTTAGTTATTTTATTAACTGATTAAAAAACTTAATGTTTCAGCTCTCCTCATGTGTTTGTATTAAAATTATTCACAGCTTACTACTGTACTTTATTTGGTGATCGTATTTACGATCAATAATCAGTTCTGACGGTGTTGCTGAGTTGATTTCAGGTTTCAATTCTTGTTTTTTTTAAATATCTTACTTTATTTTAGAACAAATTCATTTGAGCTTTATGAGAAATGAAATGCAACAAAGAACATCTCTGACAGACTGAAAACAGCTGTTTTAAAAATAAATCGTCCCTCCTAAAAGCTGGCGTGTTGCTGTGGAAACGCTTAAGTGCGGAGCGAGTTTTATTTTGTGCCCACAGTCTGTTATCAGTCTTGTTTTTTTTCTCGTCTCTGCTCGATTAAAATGATCAGCTGTTGGAGAGGATGTACCTGCAGGACGCGGCTCATCCACTGGAAGCTGTCCTCCTCCGTGGAGTCGGGCCTCTGCTCGGCCACTACCACGATCCTCTCGTCCCTCAGCACCGTCACGGAGAACACCGCTATCCTGAAGAGACAGAGGGGGAGGATAAACTGTTAAACACAACAAACTCATCTGACTACAACTTGAATTTTTGAATGATCAAATTAGATACATCACATTAATGAAAAAGAGAAAGAGCATTTATTCAATAATAAACAGCTATAAATGCTTAAATTCAGCTTTAGTGGGGAGTTTTATTGTCCTGTTATCCACCCTGACAATAAAGAAGGGAATATTTCGCTCACTAATGTTTAGACTTGATGATAAAAACTATTTGTCATCATTAACTGTGTCATCAAAAACACAATTTGGAGGAAAATCTTGTTTTAGCGCTATCAAATGAGTTTCATTTTTAACCTAAGTAACATTGTCGAGCTGTGACCTGACATTTGAGATTTCAGGAGTTTATTTCTTAAGTGATGAAACTTTGTTGGTTTAAAGGGCTTTTGAACAAAAACAATCAGCTAGAAAAAAGGGTGTGTGAAAACAAATAAAGCCTTGAAATATCTGATTTCAGATGTGACTCCTTCAGATCTTCAGGTTGTACGAGTCTGATGTCAAACTAAAACACAGATGTGCTGAATCAGAGTCACCAGCTGTGTTGAGAATAATCTCAGAGTTTCATTCACTTTCAGATGGAGGCTCCACTGCAGATGGATTAAAGTGTGTTTTCTCAGATCCACTCTACTCTACTCTCATGTCCTCCTGCAGCAGATGTTATCGACGTATACGAGGGGAGAAACACGAGTGTGTGAGTGGACAAGAAAGGAAGTAAAGGAAAGGATATTACACAGCAAACAATCCGACCACAAACACTCATACTGTCAGCAAACAGACAGCACGCCAGCTAATAAAACATAAAGACGTAAGCAAAGAAAGGATGGAGACACACACGCTTAAACTTTCTTTTAAATCAACTTCACCTCTGTGTGTTTGAACAAAAAGTCTCAGATCTGCTCTCTCTACATCAGCTCGAACCTTAAATAGCTGAGCACGTCACTGGAGCCTGTCAGAGGTAAAAAGATGAATCTCCTTCTCTGCGCGCCTGCGGACACAATTAAACTTCACTCTGTTGCTGTTTCTGGATTCACCCACTTGTGCTCTACTTTATTAGATTTATTATGTGCGAAGCTGCTGCTCGTTCATCACGGTGTTGGGCACCTGGCAGGGTTTCAACTTCTGCTGACGTTAAAAAAAAAAAAAAAAAAGCATTTCGTCTGACTCTCAGGACGTCCGAACACTCCCCTGAGTCTCCTCCCGTCCGGCTCACCTGCCCCTGTAGACGAATTTCATCGGCTCCACCGCCAGCGCCGTGGCGACGATGTCATCGGCGTTGTGTCTCCGCCCGCTCACCATGATGAGCCCGTCCATCTTGCCAGTGATGAAGACGAGGCCGCCGGGGCCGATGAAGCCCAGCAGGCCGGTCCGCACAAAGGCGTACTCGCTGATCAGCCCGCCGCTGGAGCTCACCGGGTAAACCTGCAAACACACGGGCGGTCAGAGGCGGGGTCGCCATGGCAACCAGGCAGCGCTAAGGATGCTAAGATATTTTTAACTTTTATACTGACAGTAACACGGTGCTGGTTCTAATAAACGTGATGTTATAAAGACTCATCATTTCATTTCAGAACAGAAACCAAAAACAAATAATATGTAAGATAATTCAAAACATTACAACCATTAATATCACAGATCACCTCTCAAAATACAGAAGAAAAGAAGTAGGAGAGAGGTTGGACAAAGGGTTTCTGGAGTGTAAAACATCCATTTTTCTTCAGATTATGTTTTTAAGTAACAAAACCATCTTTTTTTCTGGAGAAAGAGAATTTATTCAATAATAAACCGTTATAAATGCTTTAGTGGAGAATTTTGGTGTCCTCTTCTCCATTCTGACAGTAAAACTTGATGATAAGGAATATTAATACAAAAGTATTTAGCAAAATTAACATTAAATATCAGAGACTGTGTCATCAAACACAAACACTGGAAGAAAATATTGTTTTAGTGTTATCAAACGAGTTTAATTCTCATTTTTAACCCAGCAGACATAAAAACCGACCAGAAAATTCTTCAGAAAAAGTCTAGTATCAATATTAATTATCAGCAAAATGAGCAATTGAGCTTTACATCTCTTATTTTCCTCCAATTTTCCAAATTAAAAGGAAATAAACTGAAATATTCTCCCTCCCATGAAGGATGAATGGAAGTAATCAATAATAAATGAATGAGTGTGTCTCTAAAAGACGCCTCTGATCGATACGCACATTTAAGATTCGTTTTTGACACATGATGCCACACGAAGGTGAAGATGGGAAGTTTGCCATTATTGATTTTCGATCAGACATGAATGAATTGCTCCTCGAGGATCCGTGCCAAAAGACATTGAGATCATCAGGAGCGTTTAAGGTTTGAAGCCGAGCGATGAGTCGAGGCGAAAAATAATCTACAAGTTTTCTACCTGATTAACAATTTGAGTCATTTCTTCACACATAAATGACAGAAATTCTCTGGTTTAGCTTTTTTTTAGCTGATTTTTCTGCAGGTTTTCCTGGACTTCTGTGAATATTGTTTAGTTTTGGACTGTTTGTCTGACAAAACCAAACAAGACGCTCATTTTTTATTATTCTCTGATAGTTCAGAGACCAAACAATCAGTTAATGGGCAGATAATGAAATTAATAGCTGACCTGGGAAGAGTCTTTAGTTCTTTAAGTTTAGCCGACAGTTTACAGACAGACGGTCACACACACAGTCTCACACACACACACACACCTCAAAAGTGTTCTTGGTCATGCCGGTGAGGCCGTAGTAGGAGGAGGTGCCGTACGGTGGCGATGGAGCAGACACAAAGTTCACCGATCTCGTCTGCGTCTGACAGAGCTGAGGGACGCCGTCGGGCTTCACCACGCACGCCAAACCTGAGAGGGAGGGAGGCGAGAGACAGAGAGAGAGAGAGAGAGAGAGAGTTAGCATGTTTAAAATTCACTCTGTCTGCTTCAATAAACTCCCTATAAAGTTATTTAAAACACACCCCTGTTTGTGGGAATAATCCAGGCCGACATCACCGAGCTTAAAGTAGGTTGTTCTATTATTTTAATTATGACGTCTACGAACGTCTGTGTCAACCTAAAACCAGGTTAGTAAGAGGAACTGGGTTAAAAAGAGAACATCTAAACAACAGGAACCGATGGCAGTCTGTTCTTACAGGTAAATAGATACTGTTGACTATAAGATGTGGTATGAATTCAAAATAATATTTAGAGGTCAGATCCAAAATTTTATGTTTTACACAAAATGTCTAAAAAGAAAGTCATGCAATTAAAAAAAGTGAGAATCAAAAGCATAAAACACCATGTTTATATGGTTTATAAAGCTGTGATGAACAAGTGCACAGTAGTAGAGCTTTTATTTCTATATTTAAAATCTCATTTTAAGGCTGATGCTCTCTTTTTCAGCTTAATGAAGCCGACAGATTACTCCTTTAATCTCCTCTTTTAATTTGGTGTCGCAGCGGGTGCAGTTCCCGCGGCGAACACCGGGTGGTGTGTGTCGACGGCGTCAGGAAGCGAGCGTTGCGTGGAGGAAAGCCGAGTGTTTGATCAGCAGGTTTACACGCTCCCCTCCTGCAGATTACTGCCGTCTTTATGGATTATAAATGACGGGCCTTCACTTCATCATGTGTGAATTCATTTGTGTGAACGCAGTTGTTGCACTAACAGAAGAAAATGTATGTTATTCTTTAATCTCACAGAAAAAGACCTATATTTTCTTCTTACAATGATTCATTTCCAGTGTTTTAATCTCTATATTCACCTGTGGAAAGGTTCTGTGACACTCTGTATGACTTTACTAAACATCCTGCTGATGTTAAATGTATTTAAAACGATGTGATAACACAGTAAGGACATATTTTTACTGATTCAGGTTGTAAAAAAACAGTAAGTACAAAAATAGTTTCAGCGGCTGATGTTGTATACTGTGATTTATTTAACTGACGTATTTAACTTGTGTTTGTGGGCTGCAGCTGTTTGTCTCAAAATTTTTAGCATTAAAGGTGATTTATATTTGTTATTAAATATTTAAATGATATTCTTTGTAGTAATTCATCCATGATATGTTCAGTGCATACTTAGAGCAATCTACTAAAAATATTGTGTACTTACTGTGTACAATACAAACTATAATTATTACATTGCAAAGTGAACAATAAATTTTTACAGTAAAAATGGAAAAAAAGTTCTCATATATGAACATTTTCTGTTTTTTCAATATGTTTTATGATCCTGAACTAAATGTGTTTTGGATGGACTGTTTTATAGATCCCACAATGAACTGAAAATATAATCTATAGACTCACAAACAATAAAAATAATCTGTAATTAAATGTGGATAAGATAAGAGCAAATGATATAAAAAAAATATATATATCAAAATCTTTTTCTATGAGATCGGATTAGAAAAGAAGACAAAATTCTTACATGTTAAAAGTCCAAAGAGAAGTAAAGGTATAAGAACTTTGGGTCCATTTAATGTAAAAACTGAAATATTTTTATAACATAAAAGCCAATTAAGATAAATACTATCAACCATCACCGGGTAAAGTCACAAATACAAACCCTATCAGATTATTTTCTTCTTTGTGTATAAACAATTTGGATCGAATGCTCCAGAAACACTTTTCTCACGTCTCTCTCTCCCACACACACACACACACACACACACACACACACACACACACACACACACACACGTACATTCTCCTGGTGTGACGGTGCCCACGTCCTGGATGGTGAGCACCGACAGCCGTTCCTCCGTGTCGACCCTGACGACTGACCCGTAGGTCAGACCCTGCATGGAGAGGACGCCTCGACCTGGAGGCTGGCTGCTGTCCTCCACCGGCCTGAACACACACACACACACAACAACAAAAAAAAAAAACACACATACTGCCATTAATCTGCAACACACACAAAGGAAACACACACACAGCCATGTTAACAGTGTGAGTTGGTGTTTTTGACTGTTTCTGATCTTGAGCCCCAGAGGTGTAAATCAATAAATCTGGAGTTTGGGACACCGAGTTCCTGTTTTTATTCCTTGATGAGGATCTTGACGAGAGTTGAGAAAATGAGGCAGAATCCAGAAGGTTTTGAGTGTTTTACAGCTCATCCAAGGACGGCGTCACCTCGACCGCCACAAACACGTCCTCACCCGAGAGCTCGGGCAGAGACCGAACTCGCTCTCTGCCTGCAGGAGCAGCCTTTGACTCGTGACAACCAGAGTAGATTTCTCCTGTTCTCTAAAGTCGCCCACAGGTACAGGTACGCCCCCCCTCTGATCCTCTCTGAAACTACACGAGGTAAAAGGGTTTGTTTTCCAAGCGCACAAGGAGATGACAACCCAGGTGGAAATCTTTCAGACTTTCAGAAAGAAATATTTTTGTTTTCATTTATGCATATAAACTGCATTGGTGCTGCACTGTTTCTGACAAACATCCTGTTTTACTTCATTAGGACTGTGTGTTCTGTTGTGATTAGCATTTTAGATTCAACCTGAACTATCTGCTTTATTTATTTTTGTTTGATCATTTTTAGAAAGGAGAAAAACTGAGCAGCACACTTCATTGTGTTTTGTATTTAATAAAGAACAAGTATTCAGTTGGTTTGAAAACTTCAAAAAGCAGCAATATTCCCAATAACATCCTAACAACAAAGCTTGTTTATGTAACACTAAAATCAGGATAAATGAAGGAGTTTGCAAAAATATATTTATAAATGGCGCTAATGCCACTCTTAATTAGAGCAGAGGAAACTCCTTCACTCGACAGGCCTGGTGGAGGTGGAGAGTTCATGACCGGCGGCCGTGTGATCCGAAGTCGCTCCTGCACACAGACGACGCTGAACGTCTGCAGAAGATTGTCGGGACGGATCGGCCGTCAAAAAGATGTTTCAGAGGAGAGGATGTAACGTGGAGCTGAAACTGAAGACTCGATAACTCGGATGAAACACTGAATCTTCGACCTCTGACTCACTGTTGGAACAAGAGTTCTTCTCCAAATCATAATGTTGCTCTACTGTATTGATCTGTAATTCATTGATTAGTGACTATAGGTACTTCTGTTAGTTCCTCTGATGAAAGGCTGTGTGCTGCTGAGGGACATAAACTGCACTCGGCTCCACTTCCGTGTGTGAATTTGTATACGTGTGTTTGTTTTGAGGATGTGTTTGCATAGGTGTGTGTGTATGAGTGTGTTTGCATGTTTGTGTGCTTTGTGTGTGTGCGCACGTTTGCATAATCTGTGTGTGTTAATGTGTGTGTACCTCCTGATGGCCACTGTCAGGGCCTCGGGGGAGCTGGCGCAGGGACAGATGACGTCGGCTCGCAGCCCTTTAGTCTGAAAGACGTTGAGGAAGGCGTCGCAGGAGGAGATGGACCCTGACGGACAGAAACAGTCAAACTGTCACACGGCAGCTTCACCTCTACTCTGACGGGTGAATTTCTAAAAAAGCTGCATTTAATCAAACAGTCCGGCTCCCTGAGTGACATTAAAAAATACTCAAAGGACCCTTTCAACTGATGGATTGAATATTTCATCCTAAGTAACTTAAGTAAACAGAAAAAAACATCATTACAAGTAAAAGTCCCTCATTTAACATCCTACTTAAATAAAAGTACAGCAAAATGTACTTAAATTGTCAAAAGTAAATGTATTAAAGATGTCTCCTGATATCTGATTCCATGTGACATTATTAGATAGTTAATACTGATGCATCAGTGTTAGAGCAGCTCATTTCTGTTTGAGCTACTTTGAACTACTTTATATACGGTTTGCTAATTTAGTCCAGCGGTTCCCAATCTGTGGGCCGGCCCCTCCGAAGGGTCACCAGATAAATCTGCAGGGTCGTCAGATGATTAATGGGAGAGGAAAGAAGAGAAATTAAATTCCCGCTCCACTAATTTCTAATCTTTTTTTCCCCCATCTTTTTTCCCTCTTTGATCCTCAAACAGTTATTTAAACACACGAGAAGTTCAGAGGTGAAACGCCTCTTTGCTGGAACAACGTAAAGATGTACTAAATATGACGCGTTATATAGATTTCCTTTTGAGTTCTTTAATGTATAATCTTTGAAAATGAAAATATCTGAAAATATCTCTTGATGAAGCTCTTGAAGGTAAGTGATGAGTAGACACAGATGTAAGATGTGGTTTCAAACATCTCTTTGGTTTCATGTTGATACTGAACTGAAACTGACGGTGGAAAAATCACTTTTTTGTGTTTGGCAGTAACATGAACAACATGTAATCTGTAGATAATGGGCTAAAACATGTAAATCTATCAGTACGGAGCAGGAGATTACATCATTTCCTGGTTTCTTAACGTTATATTTCGTCTTATTTCATGTCCAGTTGGGCTGAAAACCATGTATTGTACTAAATGTGCACGGTCGGACATCCTGCTCTATTCCTGTAAAGTGACCCAGTTTCCCGACATCCCATGGGAGTTTATCCATTTCTCTGACATTCCCTATCTCGAACTCCAGCGCTCCGCCGTGGAGGCTGACTGCGACCTTACAGGGGTTTGATCCGTCGGCCACCAGCAGCATGCGCAGCGAGCTCAGGTTGATGTCCTTCTGGTCTTTGTGGGCCACCAGAGCCCAGTGCATGTCTCTGGACTTCACACAGGCCACCTTGGCTGCAGAGACAGATGGGAGAAAACGAACATTTAATATCTACGTGACGGACAGACAGACGGACGGGCGGATGGAGTGAAGTGGCTGACCTTTGTACTGGCAGACTTTCTGGATCCATGACAGAGGGTTGACCTTCATCAGCGAGTAGGGGACGCTGATCACGTGCATCATGTTCATCACGCTCTGCACGGCACACACACCATGACACGTTAACATTTAGAGCTTTTAATTATCCATTTTAGATTTTAAATTTAATGTTTCTGACCCTGTTTGTGTCTGTTTTATAAGGTATAAGAGAAATAATCATATCTACGATGCATCCTGATGCTTTGTTGAATGATTCTGCATCAATGCAGTAAAATCAAATGATAATCAGATCAATTTTCAACAGACTGCCATTTGTGGAGTTTGGTGCTGCTGCTACATCGAATGTGTCGCTGTATTTACATTTTATAACCACAACAAGACGGCAGAGCAGCTGCAAGAGACAAAAAGAAATAAAACCAACCACCGCTGACTTTTTTTTTAAAAGACGATGTTTGGACACACTTGTTCAGTATTGATGGAGAAAAAAATAAACCATGTGTACAGAAACCTGAAACTGAGATGCTTCGAGAATCGTTTAATAATCAAATCGTGAGGTGACTGATGATTCTCACCCCTAACTGGATGTGGGGGTAAGATATTAAAACACAAGATTTAATCTCTAACAGTGATACCGCACCTCAAAAATGAGCTGCAAACCTTTAAAAAACGAATATGATTGCTTTTACATTTGTGCTAAATCTCATCATTTTCTCTGCACATATTGAAAACCTGCCTTTATTTCTTACACCTCCATTATCAAGGGTGAGGGTGGAAATGAAATGAAGGTCATGACCTCCGACCTCTGTACAGCAGGTCTTACCGTCAGGATGCCGTGCCACAGGCCAACGTCCTTCTTAAAGTCCAGAACGTTCACTATGGTCTCCGCTGCAGACAGAGAGGGAGAGAAAAGGGTTAAATTTCCAAATTATGACGCTGTGACTGTGTGTGTGTGTGTGTGTGTGTGTGTGTGCCTACCCTCGGTGTAGCTGCAGGACTGGGTGAGAGCCTGGCAGTGTGTGAGCAGAGCGATCCTCGTCACTGTGACTCCCAGCACGCTGCCGTCCTTGCAGGTTTTATACTGGGAGACAAACAACAGACGGATCAGTGAGAGCAGACGAGGCGTTCACTTCAATTGGCCTTCGAATAAATCCGACAGATACGGTGGAAGATCTGTTCTTTCATTTGAAAACGTCGGCATATTATGAAGGCTTGGATATAAAAAGTTAACAATTAAGATACAGACATTATAACCAAAAACAGATACTGTGCAAGATCAATAAAACTACTCAACAGAAATGAAGTAACAAGGTTTAGTTTCAAAATAGAGCTGCAGCTAATGATTATTTTCATTATCATATAATCTGTCAGTTATTTTCTGGATTAATTTTTTGGTCCCTGAAGATGTCATTAGTTTAATCCAAAAAGCAGAAAGTCTGAGTTTACAGTGATATAAAAGATAGAAAAGCAGCATTTGAGAAGCCGAAACTAGACAACGTTTGGTGCTGTTGATTAAAACGATGACTTCAACGATCAATGATCAATTATCAAACAGTCAGAGTTTAATTTTCTGTTTATTTCAAAATATTAACAGTGAGTGGGACGACAAATTTGTTCTTTCGGGGCCTTTAGTACAACGAAATAATGGAGAGTGGTGTCCAATGGTGCTACAACTAACATTTATTTTGCTTGTGTTAAATTTCTTGATTACCTTTAAGGTTAATCAATTATTTGTTTAGTTTAGAATTTATTCAAGTTAGATAGTTGTCACATTGAAGAGGCAGCAACCCAGGAATGTTTTACACTTTTCCTGGATTTAACCAGATTTATAAGATTGGTATCAACTATTTTTTTTTCGTTTTCTGTCGACTGACTAATTGGCTAATAATTCTGTGTTCTTTAAAGTATTTCAAGTTTTGCTGTAAAATATGCTTCACTTAACCTTAAAGTTAAAATAAGGTAAAATAAAGCTGTTTGATGTCAACTCATGTGACACCAGAAACTTCTATAGACAAAAATTAAAACAGAAATACTTTTGATTATTTTTTTACTTTCCTCTTGATTTTTAAATCAAATTCAGTTTCACATACACAGAAAAAAAGTAGAAGATAATTCAATTTCTTTCACTCCGTTGCATGAAATTTAACCATGTCAGTTATTTAAATCTTGAGCAGATGCACCACGTTAGCTCACCTCGATGTAAGCGGTGTCGTTGTTTGCGTCCTTGATGTGAGGGAACCAATCTCTGGGAGGTTTGGAAAGGTGCTTCGACTCTGTGACGAACCACAGAAGCTTGGGCCAACCTGCAGCGTAACAAACAGAGACAAAGTTAATTTGTGTGATTAATCAGAACAGAAAAAATCTTTTCAACCAAAGTATGAGGAAAAAAAACTTTTTCTTGAGTGCCTTTCATTCACACATTTTTATACAAACGCAAAGAAATTTAACACCCCGAGTTAATCTGAGTAGAAAACATAAATTTTAATGAACATTTACACCTGAAGTCAAATACACAAATATATGCTTTATTTCAACAGGAGCAAAGTAGCTGTAGTATTTTTTATTTATTGTTTCTCATCATTTCTAAGTCATTTTCAGATGGTTAGTAGATTCGTGTTCACTCACTCTCTCTTTCTCTGTTTGTTTTCTCATTGTGTGCACAGATAGACCACCCTCCCCCCTCGATGGGGAAACATCAGGCCTTTAAGACCCAGGGATGATTGATGACTTTCGCTCTCACCTTTGAACTGTGGGATCTCGCCTGTTGCGCTCTTGGGGAGGCCCTTGTGGCAGGCGTCGCTGGTCAGCGCCACGGTGACGCCGCAGCTGCCCAACAGGAACCCAATCTGCTGGCTGCCGGCATCCTATTAGACGACAGAGCTCATGAGAAAACACAACAAAAGGTGAAAATAAAATCAACTAAATCAAACGCTTCTTCTTCAGGGTGTTGTTTTCTGTAAAATATTTCATACAAGTGGAGTCTGTGCTGGACATATTGACTGAATATTGAAGTGTTTCATCTGCTGCTACGAGAACTTCGTCCATGTTCACACACACATACAGGCGGTGGGAACAGAGATGATGTTCGCTGTGCTGCTGCAGCAATGTTTCTCCGGCCGAAACAGAAATTTTATGGAAAATCCTGCAGCATGATCGCAGGATGGGGGAAGGGGGTTCAGGAGAGGCGGCCGACGTGCAGCAGCAGAGCTCGAAGTCTGCACGGCCACATTTGAAAAAGGCTCCGGAGCGAGCAGAGATAAAATAAAGTCAAGTAATTAGCTGTGGAAAACCAACACTGAATAATAAAGTGTCGCAAGAATTTTGTTTTTCAGCGACAGGATTGTTCAGAAAGCTTTTTTTCAAAGCTTCAGTCTGTCAGACACTTTCCGTCTCAGGGGGGTGATGGATGACACGAAGATCAACTGTTATAACCGAACTGATGGCAGTGTCTTCTCTGCGATGGCAGGAGGGCTTGCTTCCTGCTTGTCAAATGTGTCAGGGTTTTTTCCTGACGTGTCGCTCTCCTCTCCGTTCAGACAGGACTATTTTCTCAGAAACACTTGTTGCTTGCAAACAGCAGAGACTGGAGATCCAAAACAGCGCTGGATTGCTGAGGCGTCCACACAAACGGAGCTGAAATGAAACAGTCTGGAGCTCCTGGGAACGAGGTGAAAAACAGACGTGGCCAAAGCGGAGAGGACTGACATTATGCCGCAACGCTGTAAAAAAAATCCCGTAGAGAGAGCGATCCTCTGGAGTCAAACTGAAAGCTAAAGGAAAGAGATCAGAGAGCACCAGCCACAGATGACCTACAGGTGACAGGGCGGGATCTTTATTCAACGTAAGAAACATTTAAGGTGGATTTCATAAAGTACCTTGCGGCTTAGGGGGACCTCTATGGGAACAGGGACCACCTCGGCCAGCAGACAGCCGTAGAAGGCCACCATGAAGGCCACAGGGTCATTGTTGGGAAACACCAACGCCACCTGGGAGAGAAAGACAGAGGCCTTAACACCGCCTGTCACAGAAAAAAGTCTAAATACAAGAAACTTTTGCACATAAGACATCAGGGTAACGCTTCATTTTAGTGGTCTGTGTGTTTAAGTAATGCATTTGTCATTTCTTTCAAATCACCTGCAAATTACTACATTATTTACCCAAAATGTACTTGAAAGTATTCAAACATTATTTAACTATATTCTGCAATTTATCAACAAAGAGGGAATAGATTGCTGATCATTTCTTTTATATATTACAAGGAAAGTAATACGAATTTAACACTTTACTCCAACCTCTCCTAGTAACTGACAACTGAACGAGTGAATGAATGAATGAACTTTATTTATATGGCAACTTTCACACACAAAATTAGGAGAAAACTTACTTGGAAAGTTCATTCATTCAATTTGAGCTGCATTCTGTGTATGAAAGGTGCCAAATAAATTAAGTTAATTCATTTATCCAGTTATCATGTGTGTACTCACTAAAAAACGTTAAATTCATATTACTTTCCTGGTAATTTGTAAAAGAAATAACCAAATATTTATTGCCTCCTTGTTGGGAAACTGTGAAATATAATTAAATTATGTTGGGTTAATTTAGATTGATTTGGGTAAATAATAGATTCGGAGTAAATAATGGGCTAATTTGGAGTTAATTTCAAAGAAATTACAAAGATGTTACCTTACTAAAATGTTTAACTGTGTTTAAAGGAAAAGTTTGACATTTTGGGAAATACCTTTGTTTGCTTTTTCTCTAAAAGTGACTTGAGAAGATGGACACAGCTCATCTTTAAACATTAGACGTGCTCACAGGCGGATTAAACGAAGGTCTTGCATCGCTGACACGTTACAAATTTGTACCAGCCAAACAACGCCGCCGCTGCCAAAATAACCACAAAGCCCAGAAAAGCGTGCGAGGCGGGGGGAGGAACGTGACTCACCCGATCGCCCGGTCGCACCATGGGCTCCTGCTTGCTGCCCAGTTTGTGGAGGATGTTGTAGGCAAGCTTGATGCTGCGAGACCACAGCTTTCCTGCAGGGAGGGGGGAGCACAGGATAGGAGGGTGTGAGGGAGAGAGACTCACAGCAGTTCACAGCATCCGAGTGTGTGTGTGTGTGTGTTGTCGGACTTCTATTTCGAGGACACGCAGTCGATAAAAAGAAAGAAAAAACTGTCTGTCTAAAATGATGACATTTAAGAGTTTTCAGCAGTCTGGAGAGGTCACCAGAGATTCAGCCCGGTTTTATTGTGGATTATGCTTTAAAGTAAGTGTTGTCTAATGCACTTTTGGTGGACAGGTGCACAGAGAGAAAATTAAAAAAAGAAAGAAATTCCCCACTGACAGTGTGCTGGAACACGATTTTATTTTCCTGCACACCTGTGTACCATCAACACTTAGTCTGATGACAGATTATCCTTAAAAAGCACAGAAATACAGTCCGTGTACTGATGCATTAAAACATCTTGGTAAATACCGATACAGACTCGGCTTGTCTGTGCATGATGACTGATGCACGTGTATCCATGAACTGATATGCAGCATTACACCACATAACAGAGGCCGATATGTAAAGTTGTCTATGTGTAGCATATATATGTATACATGAAGGTGTAGAAGTGCATGTCTGTGCTCTGGATTCATTTTTTCTTTTTGTTTGTCATCGTTATGTCACTTTTTATCACTGAATGATGCAACACAATGGTGACTGAACCTCCACTGATGAAAGCCTGCAGCATTTACAGTCTTACGACCTGAATGTCTGTGGAGACTTTCCTGGAAAATTCACACTCAGACTTACAACACAACAGACTTGCTCTTCAAGCTCACCTGTGAGTGAAGCCGTCTCTGACGTTGTGAGTAAACTGTTACTATGGCCAAAAAATTTGTTGACTACAGAGGATGAAACTTGGGAAGTATAGTCCAAAAATACACCTGCACTTACTGATTATCGCCACAGGTGCAAAATAACTAAACTAACTAACTAAACTAAGAAAATAACTAAAGTGAGCGCAACAGGACAATAAATTATGATTCTTAGACCATGTAAATCAGTGTAAACTAGGTTACCATATGTGAGGACGTAGAGGGGCTTCCCCGCTGTGTCCAGGCTGGTGAGGCAGGGGGCTTTAGGGGATATGGTTCCCCAGCGTTGGAGCGCAGCCTCCAGGGACGGGGGCCAGTTGGTGACCACCCCCAGAGCCTCGCCCCGCACCGGCATCATCTCAGCCCCCTCCGGCCGAGGCTGGTTCGGGTCCGGCTGCTGGACTGGAGACGAAGAAAAAGAGAAAATGTCATCAGCTCGTGAAACTTTACTGCCCGCATGATGTTTGCTGTAGTGGGTGAAAAGACCACGACGCAACAAGTGGCGGTGAGGCAGCTGTGAAGAGGCTGCGATCACACTCAGATACTCTGCTAATTAATTAGGCGTGCCTGTTATCAACACAGATGTACTGGGGAATGTAAAATGTGTGACGGAACAGCTGATTCCCTTGACTACTTAGTTTAGACAGCAGTGGAGCAGTTATTTACAGCATGCTGTAAAATGTCTCCATGATACACCAGAAATCAGACAAAATGACTTTTTCTACACAACTAGACTGTCCTTTTTCTAAAATGTAAAGTTCCTAAAAAGGTCATTTAGGACTGCTGATGAGAAATGAGGAGACAAAGATAGAAAACGCAGCCAGATGGTGAGCAAGCAGCAGACAGACATGACGGCTCAAGATTCCTTCAAAATAAAATTCAAAATACTCGGTGAAACGCTTTGTGTTCTGTGTGAACCTGCAGCTCATCACCTGGTCCGAGTTTTCTGTTCCCCACGTCTCTTCAGAGGGAAATCGTTCTTTACGGTGTCAGCCAGAATAATAATAAAGCATGCAAGACAGTTCAGGCAGTCATGTTGCACTGCTATGGCTTTTTACTTAAATAAACGTACTGACTGTAACTATAGATATAATCATGAAAATGTACTTAAATGAATTAAAATTGTCCTGTTGCCTGTTCTCTCATTAGAATATTCTTCTCATCATCAATGTAAAAGCAGGATTTTACTGTTGGAGTTGGTTGAGGATGGATCATTTTCAACTAGTTTGTATTTAAACAGACTGCAGCTAATGATTCTTTTCTCCATTGATCTATTGATTGATTGTTTGCTTAGTAAAAAGAGTGAAAATAGTGAGAAATGCCGTCTCAATGACCCAGAGCCCAAAGTGACACCTTCACAATAAACCTCCACATTATTCAGATACTTTACAATAATTCACATTATTCAGAGGGAAAGAAGAAAAACTGAAACATCTGAGAAGATTAAAGCCATGAAATGTTGGACATTTCTGCTTAAAAATGGTTTATATATTATATATGGAATATTTGCTGCCAATTGGTAAATGGACAAATCATTTCAGCTCAATATTTTATAAACTTTTAATAAAATCTTAATCTCTAACTCAACTGTCAGTCTCTAACTGTCAGTAAAAAGTAGAAAGTGGCATGAGAAGAAAATACTCAAGTAAAGTACAAGTACCTCAAATTTGTCCTTAAGTGCAGTACTTGAGTAAATTCACTTAATTACATTCGACCACTGTCACACAAATTTAGTGAATTTACTTTAAGCTTCATCACTTCAGCACTGTGTTTTTGTCTCCAGGTGTTTCTAAAGGTGAAGCTGAACACCTGAACACAAAGAGCACACGAGGTTCTCACCTGTCCAACACGAGCGTGACTTAAAAAGGAAACCACTGAGAATCGCTCATGTCTCCCCGTGTATGAAGATAGATTGGATGACACAGCGTAACTCAAATAAGACAGACAGAATCACGAGTCATGCAGAATCAAAGATGGTTTCTAACCCTCCAGAAGTTCGTCAAAGTCATCGACAAAGAACTCTCGTAGTGGAGGTCTGCGAGGCTGCTTCAGCGTGTTCACGAGCTGCTGATTTTGGATTTTAGCGGACACGCGACTGCTGACCGGAACACCTGTAAAAACCCCACACACATACACACGGGGTGAGGATCATGTTTTGGGCTACTTCTTCACACTGGAAAAAGGGAGGCCTCGTTATCTTATCAATAACAGTTCAACCCTGATGTGTCACGGCAAGTTTCGTAAGATAGAAGCAGCTACAGTCTGTCTTGTTATCAGAAAGTTGAGGGTTCAAATCTCTACGTGGCTTCTAAGGAGAGGAAGTGAGTATGAGTAAAAAAAAAAAAAAAAAAATCTGCATTTCTTGAGCGAGACATCTGATTCTCAGCTCAGACGGACCTCAGGCTGTGGTTGTTCTCAACAGCTCTCAGTTTTCTATCTCTGACTGCATGATTGTGAAGCATGCTGAATAGAACAGAGTCAGCTTTTCTTTAAAAAAAAAAAAAAAACAAAAAAAAACAAAAAAAAAAAGAAAACAACAACGACAAAAAAAAAAAAAAAACCAATAAAAAAAAATAATTAAAAAAAAGAAGTCCAATCTGTTCATCCAGGGGAGTGACATGAACAGACACAATGTATAATTGGTCGGTCCTCTAAGGCGGTGGTCCAATTTGAGCGCACCTCCTGATTGAGTAGTTTCTATTTTTAATCCGACTGTCTTTGGGATCTTTTCTCAGCTGGGAGCACGCTAAAGGTGCGACAGCGGAGGAGGAGGCGACTCTTACCGTCGCCCGTCTCCATGCGCTCGGCGTTGCCGTGCACTTCTGCGTGTTCCTGGCGATGGTTCCCATGTTGGCCATGTGGTGACGCGCTTCGGTGTGCGAGTGGGACGAGTCCGACGAGTAGCCCGTCACATCCGGGGGGGCCGAGTGATTCTCTGCAGGGAGACGACAGATGGAGAGAGGACAGAGGGAAAACAGCCAGCAGTGACTCATTGTTCGTTTTTCTGCTGTTTTGTCAAGTGTTTCATTGCTCTAATGGACAATTAAACACGTCGCGATGCTCGTTTTGTTTGTATGTTAATGTGGGTCACATCCTCGGCACACTCAACACTGAACGAGGTCTGGCATGGCCGGATGTCTAATTATTATAATACCTGTTCAAAAAAAATACCTCCTTTGTGCACATAATTAAATGAATGCACATCTTTATGATATCAAGTGTAAAACACATTAAAGCTGCATTGATTTCTTTGACACAAACATCTGGAAATCAACAACCGAGCGAATCGCTTTATCATAAGAAGCTTGTCAGTTACTCTTAACGCCCTAAAATCAATTGCAAGAGTGTGAAGCGAGCACGTTCGAAAGGTTAAAACAGATGCAGGATCAAAAAACTAACTGAAGTTGGAGCGCTCATCAGATCTCTCTGATCTCTGATCAAAACGTTGCTCCAATAAATCACATTTATCAGGACTTTTGGCAGACTTTGGCGTAAAATTATCACAAATGTGTGCTGTAAGAGGGCTGTTTTCCTGAATATTTGAGTCTTATTCCAAGAAAGTGTGTTTATCATTTATCCCAGCTGATATTTAAGTCTCTCCTTGGTGTTTCTGCGTTGTACCGTCTGACTCCAGCGGCGGCGGCCACAGCATGTCAGATCCAAATTCACAGGACCGTCGCAGAGATCCTCCGTTCTCAGCCACACTCAGAGCTCCCTTCCTCTTCAGAGACAGGTGGCCAATACCTGCGCGCACATACAGGTGTGTTATATTAACAACAACACACTGTACTGCTTATTGACCAAAATGTGTAACTGTATCATTATCTCGTTTACAGTTTTTTGCATCAGTTTAATAAAATTTCTGTAGAAATGTATTTCTCTTTATATCTATATATAGTTACATAAAACTGTTTTTTCAAAAAATTTCAAAGTATTTTCTGTTCTGTTCTTTCATATAAACTAACATCGTTCCTTTCATATAAAAAACTGTAAATATTAATGTATAACAAATGAGACAGATAGATTGGAAATAGATCAAATTCAGCACAAAAATCTATGGAAACGAAATATATATCATGCAAAAATGCTCTTACTGCAGTTATTCATATTGCTAAATCTATAAAAGATATCATATACAGTATGCGCCAAACAAACTGCATTAAAAGGCATTGAAGAACTCTATAAAACTTTTAAATATACTCACTTTCTTCAGCTTTACATGTACAGCTTAAACACTCTTATTGCTCTCTTTTTAAGACCTACAGGTGTTTTTATTGTTTGGGGATTTAAAAGTTCACAATTTGTGGCCTAAAAATCACTTATTGCTTCCAGGTCCTGGTCCTGTGGCCAGATGATGTCTGTTGTTTTAGTACAGTATGTCAAAGTGAAAAAACAACTGTCAGGTATTATAGGGTATGTTGTGCTGTAAAAAAAGATACCAAACATTTGCATGATAAACATTATTAAAGGTTAAAGTGCTCACAAACTCCTAACAAGAAAATCTTAAGTTGCAAACATCCAAATTTAACATTTAATTAAAAAAGCATCCTTCTTTCTCTTCTGCGTTTTGATCCATGAACATGTCGAACAGGTGAGCTCTTACCGTGGTGTGACTGCGACAGGTGGCTCTGCTGGTGGTGCGACTGGCCCAGGTGTGTGTGCGCCAGGTGCGTGTGCGCCAGGTGCGAGATGTGCGTGTGCGCCAGCGAGTCGGCCAGCCGCCCGGCGTTGCCGCTGCCTCCGCTCTGCGTGGACGAGGACGAGGAGGAGGTGGAGCCAAGGTGGGCGGGGCCGAGCTGGGACGGGCGGCTCATCCAATGCTCCATGCCCGACATGTCGTCACCTGGCCCCGCCTCCTCCTCTGAGCCCGACGACGAGTCTGAGCACAGGGGCGACAGGCCTAGTGAGAGTCAGTGACCGCCATTATTCGTTAACGGAAAACACACAGCGTCAGCACATAAACACACAGTAAGTGAGACTGAGACGTCTGTAAAACATCATCACACACTAAAAACTGACCGCAAAGCAGTCAAAGCAACAACTGAACTCCTGAAGTCTGCGTTAACACAACAGAGATTTATTCAAATGAAACAGTCTGAAATTACATGAAGTTTCATATACGTTACATGTGAACCATGACAGACTTTGTTACTTAACTCCTCATAAAAACTGACTTGTTGTTTTCACTTTTATTTTTGTAAACATTAATCAAAGATAAAACTTGTAAAAGAGCTACTTGTTTTTTTTACTTTGGACAGATCCAGTTTCCAGTATTTGTGCTAAGCTAAGCTAACCTGCTTTTATTTAATCTAACCCTCAGCAAGAAAGTAAGTTTTAGGACACTTTATAAAATGTCAAACTATTCCATGAATGTATCAGCAGTTCAGTTGTTTACAGGTGCTGTGCGACATCAAATAAAAAGGCGTTGCTTCAAAAGAACTGCATTAAATTTAGAATTAAAAAGTTGGTGAGCAAAAGAAAAATGCTTTGCTCACTCCACATTAAAACAGGCCTGTTTCTCTCAGTTCTTCAGCCATATGAACCCAAAATGTGACAGCTGATTATTACTGCCTACTCATGTTCCCCTTCAAAATGCTTACCAACACTGACTGCACCCACATCCCAGACTGACAAACGGCTTCATTAGTCTGATCTGACTTACATCGTTGTATAATGGATTGTATGAATGAAACACACGTCTGTCTGCTTTTGGTTTCTGAGTGTTTACTGATGCAGCAGTTGGTTTAGCTGCATGTACACAATAAGGACGTCTCGGCTGTATAAAAGATATTTTAGTGTTTAGTTCTGATGTTTGTGTTTGTCCCTTTCCTGTTTCAATATGATAAAACCAGCTACAAAAAGAAAGTCTGATTTGGACGACCTTTACTGTCATCTAACATCTTTGGGATGAACTGAACCACCAACTGAGAACCAGATCATATCACCAAAGTTTTTTATCATTTTCCCCCCACTGGAAGGATTTTTAGCTCCTAAATATGGGTGTAATGTTTGGGTGTTCACATATTTTTGGCCTTGTGGTGTAAGGAAGTTAAGATCAGTAAGTCCTGTTATATAAAGAGAACAATAATACTACATTATAACCCATTTAAAGTGATTTAAGATGTTATTTAATGTGAGCATTGTACTGATAAACAAATCCAAACAGTTTTTTAAGTTAATTTGTCTAAAAAAAAAAATAAAAGCTCAAATAGAGACAGGCGACCATGATTCAGCGCTGAAGTTTGAGGACCTCTAAGCGGCAGAGCAGACTGCAGCCTCTTGAGCCTCGCAGACACAAAATGTCAATAATTAGTCAGCTTACGTAGAACAGCCACAAGAACCAATTTAGTTCAAACTGGCTGCAGGCGGCACTGCCACAGAGCCACAGAGACTGAATTTACTGCTTTAAATAAGAGTTAATCATCTGAACTCAGTGGAGCGAGCGCGGCGAACTCAAACGTGAGCAGAAGTCTGAAATTTAAGGAGCTTATAAAGCAGATTCGCTCATTTTTCCACCAAGTTAGTGTTGTAAAAACAGCCTCTAACTTAAACTCTTTGTGAGACTTTGCGGAGACGCCACATTCGCTTAAGAATCTCCTCAAAAGGTTAAAGAGCGAATTACCGGCGAACAAAGTTATTACATTTCCTTCATTAAAATTCAATCAACACCCAAATTATGTTTTCAGCTCTGATTATGTTCAATCTAATGAGCTCATATCTGAGGTAAAGGTCAACTTCTCCATTCTCCGTTTCAGCTCCACCTTCTTGTGGTTGCAGAAAAACGCTGAAAAACGGTTGATAATCAGGATTTTCTCTACTTTTGACGGCCAAACACATCCACAGTAGTCGGCTGACGGAAACTTTACGCCTGTTTTTACTGTATATCTGTCAGTGGGTTTGCTCGCCTTGGGAAATGTGCAGTTTTTTGTTTTTTTTTGGGTGAAATGAGCGTGTTTCTCTGTTAGAATAAAAACAAAAACGTCTGAGAAGCAGAGACACAACGTTATAACATAATCCCGTCTGGGCACAGGGCAGCCTCTCTGAGCTCACATTTTAGGCTTAGCTGAGATAACCAATGTGTGTGTGTGGCTATATTATGTGTGTGTGGGTTTTTTTTTTTCCACTTTCCAAGCAATTTTTTAAATCACAGAGTCACACTCTTGGTTGCTTTTGATGAATTAAATGAACTCTGTTGAAATGTACACCTCAGTGCTTTTTATAACGATCCTGAAATGAAGAATAAAACTGATCTTTGCTTCTTGAATCGACAAACAGACTGACTGACTCGGGCGAGTGTGTGTTTCACAGTGCAGGTGTGTGTGTTTTGGTGTGTGTCTCGTCACCTGGAGGCGTGTATGCGTCCATGGACGTCTGCACCACCAGTGAACGTCTCTTTGAAGGCATCGGCACTGCCACCTTCCTCTCCACGTGTCGCGCCAACACGGCCTGAACCGCCTCAGTGTGGACGTCTGACGGAGAGAGATAAAGAGAGATTCATTCACACAAAGACAGAGGAGGAGGAGCTCTTTTACCGAATTTGTGCTCTTTGAATAAAAAAAAATATCAACCATGTTAAAAATCCACCTATAAACGGCAACAACTTGCAAAAATGTCCTCTTCTTAACAATCTAACTTATGAATGACTTGTCTAAGTCATTCTTAATGCTACGCCAACCAGCTCCAAATGAACTCCACTGCTGCATTTTCTTCTTCATTTAATTTCTAATTTGGCTCATTTTTAATTTAGTACCTGGATTTTAGTTGGTGGATTATACTGAGTTCGTTCATTTTGCTTTTGCGGTCTGCATTTTAAAACTTTAAGAGAGTCTGATGCCGGCCAATCAATCGGTGTGGCACAAAATATTGATCCTTTCACATCCTGTTTCCTATCTATATTTTTCAGTTTGATTAATTTATGCACAGTTTTTTAATGTTTTATTTTGTACATTTACCTCTTGTCTCAGACACTTTACTCTCTATCCTCGTGTGTTTTTTCCCACCTGTGTGATCACCTGCCCCGCCCTGATTATTTCCAAGTGTTCTCCTTATCTTCATCTGATTTGTCCGTCTGTGTCCTGAACTCAGTAAAGTAAAAGAGTAAAGTGGTAAAGACTAAGTCCTGTTTCATCTGCGGTAATAGTCGTCACACGTCACAATAGTCGTCATTTGACCCTTCCTGCTTACAAAGCAGGAAGGGTCAAATGAAAAACAACTGATTTGCATGATGGGAAATGTAGGATCCAGTGTTTTTATTGCTTGACACATAATGGGCTCCTAAAGACTCTGCTCTATTGATTTTAAATGAAATAATTATTTGCTTGAGCACTTCTTTAAATAACAAACATCATCCGGATTTGATTTGTTATTCCGTGTTGAGTTATATTGAGCACACTTGATAGCTACATTAGCAATGTCAATAAAACACACATATAACTAAAATATTGAGAGTGAAAATTTCCTCTTATTTTACATTTTGGTCGTTACGCAGGTGGACTTCCTGTACCTGATCGGTAGCGTTCGTCTCTGGTGCCGGAGGTTCGCCGCCGGTGAAAACGGGCAGCAGACGGAGGGCCGAGTGGGGCCCGATGAGACATTGGCCCCTCCATACCTACAGAGGAAAGCAGGCAATGCAGGCAGACAGACACACGCACACATATATAAATACAGACACACACACACAGACATATGCACGTACACGTTTCACAAAAGCAATAAATACAGTGCCCAAAAAAAAAAAAAAGAAAGAAAAACAAACATGGAGATGATTTGATTCAGCAGAAAAATGATATTTTTCTGAGTTCAAAATACAAAAAATAATCAAATAAAACATAAAATAAAATCATAATAACAATAATAATAATAATGTGTAATACAGAATAACCCTCATTGGTTCTCAGTGACCCATAAAAGACAAAGCTACATCCCGGTGATAAATGACGAAGATAAACCCAGATCGTGTGATGGATGTGTGTGTGTTTTAGCTGCAGGGTGTGTGTATGTGTGTGAAGGCAGCTGCAGCACGTTCAGATTCAGATTCAGAGGAGCAGGCCCAAGCTGAGCTCTAGGGAGTCTTAACCTACATTCGCTAATGGCGGCGGCGGCCAAAGACTGAATCGATGGAGTCGAGTATCATCACTACTGTATCTGTCGTGACACCCGATCGATAGCGTAGAAGTGGGATTTTATCTGGGGGGTGGTGGGGGTGTGTGTGGGGAGGTCAGAGGTTGCTAAATTACCTCCAGCATGTGGAACATATGCCCTGATCAGCTTGTGCCTCTTCTTCTCATAACCCTTCTGAGTGATGTCCCCTGCAAACAGATAGAGATAGATAGAGAGTGAGAGAGCCAGCGATGGTTGTGTGGGCTGCTTTTTTTTCTTTATAATATCATTAACATGTTTTATTGTCGCTTAAATTTCTTTTATTCAAAGGGGAGTGCTGTCGGCTTGTTGGAACAAACGCCTGTACAAGCACCATCACCTTTTTTCTCACGTCACCCAACCTCTTCTGTCTCTCCCAGTCTTTTAACGTCTCTGTCTCGACTGTTAATTAAAGATAAAGATGTAAAACTTAAACAACTTAAAATAAATAATGAATAACGGTGGAGATGAAGATAGAAAGAATGATGTCAGCAGCAATGTCTAAGTACATTTCTTGGTTTGTTTGTTTTTTCTTCCATCTTTGGTGCCTTTTTTTTTACTTTTGGCAACAGAAAATGGACTCTTTCACACAAATGAACACCCACAAAAAAATAAATAAAAACAGGGAAAGGATGGAGATCGTTGTGTCCCACA